>CM029020.1:27794709-28394709 GCA_016801055.1 Panax notoginseng | reverse complement strand
ATCAAATCATGGAATATCTGTTGACCCAGCGAAGATTGAAGCAATTTAAAGCTGGGAGCAACCAAAATCAGTGATCGAAGTACGTAGCTTTCTCGGCTTAGCTGGTTATTATCGGAGATTCGTGGAAGGATTTTATCGAATCGCTACTCCATTAACTCAACTGACTCGAAAAGATACAAAGTTCGATTGGAGCGAGGAATGTGAGAAGAGTTTTCAAGAACTCAAGAGGAGACTCATTTCAGCACCTGTTCTGACAATACCATCTGGCTTGGAGGGATTTGTCATCTACAGTGATGCTTCAGGCAAAGGGCTAGGATGTGTTCTCATGCAATATGGGAAAGTCATAGCATATGCCTCACGACAACTCAAAGAATATGAGAGGAATTATCCTACTCATGATATAGAGTTGGCAGCAGTCATTTTTGCACTTATAATTTGGAGGCATTACCTGTATGAAGAGAAGGTGGAGATCTATACGGATCATAAAAGCCTCAAATATTTTTTTACTCAAAAGGAACTCAACATGCGGCAACGACGTTGGCTTGAGCAGTTGAAAGATTATGATCATACCATTCAATACCATCTTGGAAAAGCAAACGTAGCAGCTGACGCATTGAGTAGAAGATCATATGCGGGTACGAGTGCGATATTGTCAACGCAAATGCCCATTTTGTATGACTTACAAAGGATGGAGATAGAGTTAAAGACTCTAGGGACCCATGTGATGATGGCGAATATACGAGTAGAACCGACTTTAATCGATAAAGTTAAAGCTGCTCAAACTACAGACCTGGAGCTGATGCGTATGAAGAAAAAAGTGAAAGAATGTGCTATTCCGAAAGCTAGAATCGATGAAAAAGGAATACTTCGAGTCAAGTCCAGACTTTGTGTTCCTAACGATTTTGACTTGAAGTATAAAATCATGATGGAGGTGCACAACACACCGTTTGCAATCCATCCTGGGAGTACCAAGATGTATCGTGATCTTCGACATACATTTTGGTGGAGCAATATGAAGAGAGAGAGTGGGGTTTATCTCAAGATGTCTAACTTGTCAACGAGTCAAGGCGGAGCATCAAGTGCCAAAAGGTCCATTGCAACCACTTAAAATTTTCGAATGGAAGTGGGAGCACATTACCATGGATTTTTTTACTGGTCTGCCCAAGGTTTCTTAAGGCATAGATGCGATTTGGGTCATTGTTGATAGATTGACCAAGTCTGCTCATTTCTTACCGATACGAGAAACTTATACACTTGAACGTCTTGCTAGTATGTACATAAACGAGATTGTAAGACTGCATGGTATGCCAGTATCCATAGTTTCTGATCGAGACCAAAGATTCACTTCAAGATTTTGGGTTAGTTTGTAAAAAGCTATGGGCACGGATTTATGATTTAGTCCGGCATATCATCCTCAAACAGACGGGAAATCAGAGAGGACTATTCAAACTCTTGAGGATTTATTAAGACTCTGTGTCCTTAACTTTAAAGGAAGTTGGGAAAAGTTCTTACCATTAGTGGAGTTTTCCTACAACAATAGTTATCAAGCAAGTATTGGCATGGCTCCATTTGAGGCGTTGTATGGAAGAAAGTGTCGTTCTCCAGTATGCTGGGATGAGGTGGGTGAAGCAACGTTGTTGGGACCGGATTTGGTACGTATGACTACGAAAAAGATTCAAACGATCCGACAACGTTTAAAAACCTCACAAGATCGATAAAAGAGTTATGCTGATCTTCATCGAAAGGACGTGGAATTCAATATTGGAGATCATGTGTTGTTACGTGTTGCTCCATGGAAAGGAGTTACGAGATTTGGAAAGAGAGGAAACATCAATCCTCGATTCATTGGCCCATTTTTAATCCTCGATCGAGTAGGAACTGTGGCCTATAGACTCGCCTTACCGCCAAGTATGTCTCGTGTTCATAACGTTTTTCACATATCTATGTTACGTAAATATGTGAAAGACCCGAACCACATTATTGAATTAGAACTAGACGAGATAGAGGAAGATTTAACGTATGAAGAGTTACCTGTTAAAATCTTGGATAGGGAGGATCATATTCTACGCTCCAAGGTTATACCTCAAGTCAAAGTTTTGTGGAGAAACCACGATGTGAAAGAAATGACCTGGGAGTTAGAATTTGAGATGAAGTCAAGATATCCTCATCTCTTCGATATACCAGGTACGTACCCTAATTTTGAGGATGAAATTTCATAAGAAGGGAATGTTGTAAGACCCCAACTTTTATGAATAAAGAATAATTTTCTCGTAATATATTTTTGAATATTATGATGTAGATTTGATATAATGTTATAGTTGTGGGTAATATTTATAAATTTTGCAAAGTAAGAAAGTGGTTATATAATATTCAATTGGTCGGGAAATATTCGTTTTAACAGGAAATATTCGTACGACGGCACAATCATTGGTGGACCTCACAACGGAAGTATTGTTGTAGTTAGAAAACGACAGAATTATCTTTTTATAAAAATAACGGTGAAAGTGTTACCATTAAAACTGTTGAACTATCCGGTAGTAAAAGTATAATAATACGCGTGGTTACATAGTAGCACACATTATTGATTATTGATGCTTACGTTAGAAGTCACTTAGTTATACTCAATTATTGCTACAGTAATTGCTGCATCATATCTCTCATATTATTGATTCAATTATTGTTACAGTATCATCTGCATAATATTTTATATTATTAAATCAATAATTGAGACGACAAAGTTATTCATATTATTATTTGTAATATTGACAATGTCTAGAAAGTTCTGTCAAGGAGAGGTTTGGTCACCTAATTGCGCGCCAATAAGGAGAAATACTTATCAGAAGCCCCCTCTTTCTTGGAAATGATCTGGTTGTTAAATATTGTGAGTTATGATATTAATGATGAATAAGTTTGTGTTGATTAAAGATGAAATTGATAGTTCCATTATGTGAGAATTATTAGTGTTAGTAGAAATCGACATTTATTCGATATTTATTGATGTCTGGAAGTTATACCGACCAATTGGGTAATTAATCGGATAAATAAGTAATTAATTGCTATTAATTCACATGATTATAACTATTTATTCAAATGTGTGTACTATTGATTCACATTCTTGTACTATTAGGGGTGGTGGTGCAAGATTGATAATACTTGTAGGACTAAATTAAAAATGAAGAAAAAGAGGAATATATTATACTGAAATATTTCGAGCCCCAAAACGTGCAATTATCGAAACTATTTTTTCCTATAAATAGAAGTTTATTCTTCCTTTATTTCTCACAAATTCACAAAAGCTATAGAGCAAGTATTATAGAGAGAAAGAAAAAGAAAAGTCTACTACCTCACTATTTAAGTATCCAGTTTTTCTAAGGTAAGGGGTATTATTTCTTTCGTATTCATGAAGAGAGTTATTTTCTTTCAATACTCGTAAGGGTTGTTATTCCATTCTTTATTATTATGTTGGAATAACCTGTCTATGCAAAGTACCACATACATGGTAAAATTCTTCTGTTATTCCATTCTTTATTATTCTGTTGGAATAACCTGTCTGTGCGGTCTATCGCATGCCTGGTGAATTTTGTTTTTATTCCATTCTTTATTATTCTATTGGAATATCCTATCTGTGCGGATTACGCATGACCTGGTTCCATTCTTTATTATTTTGTTGGAATATCCTGTCTGTGCGAGTTACGCATGACCTGGTTCCATTCTTTATCATTATGTGGGAATAACCTGTCTGTGCGGATTATGCACGCCTGATGAATTCGTCTGTTATTCCATTCTTTATTATTTTGTTGGAATAACCTGTCTATATGGATTACCGCATGCATGGTGAATGATCCTTCGTATTCATTCCTTATTAAATTGTGGAAATGATCTGTCTACGTGGATTACCGCATGGCGGGCAAAAATCCATTTGCGGTTTTATATATTCTATTATACTCAGTTGGTTAAAGTTTTGGCTTCTATACTCCATGAAATTAGTAGAATATCCTTGATATTTGCGCTTCATCTAGTATCTTTTCATGAAAATATTCTTCTGAGCATTTTTGAATTTTACTCCACAAAACAGTATCATGCTGACAATTTGGACATTATTGATTTCAGGATAAATTAACATATAAATCTTTAAAATTTATTCTTGAACTTGTTTTATTGAATTATTATGTCATTGTCATCATCCTCATGCTTATATTGTGATGAAAGTCATCTTTGGCTTACATGCATAGATGGACTTGGTATGATTATGACCAGGGATCATTCGGTATAATCATGACCTGTAATGTTATAAATGATGTTGTAAAAGTCCTCAGTGGCCTGTAGTGCATTGATGGACAGTTTTGGTATGATTATGACCATGGATTATTCGGTATAGTCATGACCATTGATGATTTAATGAATATCCTTGGCCCGTAGTGCAGGGATGATTCGATGATGTGGTTTATTTATTAAGCTGAGTCTCAGCGTTAAAAATTGATAAAAATATTTTAAATCATAGAAGATAGTAGACATCATGCTCTACTTGACTCTTCTAATGGATTGCTTTTTCTGCTGCAGTTAAACTTATTGTCTATTATATTCTATCTGTTTAATATTGTTGAAGGCTAATGATAATTTATTCTGCATTATCTTAGTCATAATATTTCATACTGGGCTAGTTGAGCTCACCCTTTATTTCACTGTTCTCTTCAAGAAATGAGAACGTAGCCGGGACTAGTCGGGGAATGGACTGACGGTCCAGATGATAGCATTAGTAGTCCTTACTATTCTGTTAAATTGTGTGACAATAAATATATTGAGGACTTATTTTGAGTTTTAATATTGTCTAGATGACAATATTTGTATTAAAACTCACAGCTCATGTTTTGTTGTATTTTACACGACTGTTGTATAATTAGGTTGTATTTAAATTTTGTATCATGTATTTGACGACTCAAGATGTGTGATGTATACCTATTTTTGAGGGCGTCACATATATAATATAACACCTAAGTGGAAATAGTACGTTAAAATTATTCAACGTTAAAATTTCGAAAGAAATTAGATGAAAACCAAGTAAGAGAGGTTTGGTATTTGTGATTCCGAGGACGGAGTCCTTATAAGGGGGGAAATGTGACAACCCGAATTTTTCAAAAATTATTTTAATTAAAATGAGAATTTAATAAATAAAATTCTTATTATGGACGTGTTGGGTTTGAATAAATGTATATGTGTTATATATATTTTGAAATATGTGTTTTTGTGTGAAAAATTAAATTTGTATATAAAGATGAAAAATATACATATATTGGGAAAATAAGATTTAATAGTTAATCAAACTATTAAAGAAAGTGGATGAATTAATTACAAAATGAAATACGGAAATGAAAGAAAACTAATTAATTAATTGAGATTAAGTTTAAATTTTATTATGAGTAATATAATTGTAATAATTATAAGCCTTGAACGACAATGAAGTTATTATGAATTAAATTTTATAAATGAAGTGATTAAGTCACTTAATTAAAAAATAGTGAATTAATGTAAGTATTTTAATAAAATGAGATGGCATGGGGAAGTTAATATATTGACTTTAATTAATGAGATGAAAAAATTTATTTGATTAAATGAGAAATGGTACTATGTTACAATAATTAAATGCAATGTGGTTAATGGCTTAATATATGATATTACGCCAAGTGAATATAATGAATTTGTTTGAGGGAGCAATATATAATATGTAAATATTGGTGTCAAATTAGTAAATTTAAATTAATATTTAATTTATGATTAAATGTATAAGTTAAACAAATTGTCTCAAAACAATATATGGAAGGAATGAGCAAATTTAATTGTACAATATTAATTGTATAAATTAAATAAGTTATTATTTCAAGTAATGGTTCGTCACACTAAAAGTGTTTATTTAATTTCATAATTAGTGAAATAATTTTATACATATTACAAATGCATAATTATCCAATTTTACTTGATAACTAGACTACATGTAATTATAATACATAAATTAATTGATATGTGAAGGATAGAACTATGAGTTCAAAGTTAACGCAATTTGGGAGTATAAACCAAGTTTTGTCTCAAGCTGAGTTTTGGCAGGGGTTGATCCAATTCTTTCATGCATTAACTTAGTTGAGTTACATTAGTTTTAGCTCATGTTCTTTTCTTGTAATCCCATGTATTTTTAACTAAATTCTCTCAATAATTAAAAAAATTTCTTTGTTTTTCATTTTCAGATGCATCTTGTGCTTGGGGTGATATCTCAAATTATTAATGTAAATTTCTTTCAGTTAGCTTTCATTTTGAAATTAATTATAGGTACTGCTACCAATTACGATATGTATACACCATAGATAAATTTAAACTATGGGGGTCAGTTGAGTGTTGTGGACTTTGGATCTATTAGCTTGAGGCTTGGAGTAGAATGTTGCCTACATAATCAATTTGAACTGTATGTAATGTTATATTATCATGTAATATTTTCAATCAAATTCGGTGCATAGACGTATATTGAGTTCTATATATATCTGTCATTGTGCTTATAGATTTACTAATGCCCCATAATCTGCTAGAATGGATTGGTCTTCATTCATCAAATGATACTTTTTAAATAGAGAAACTTTGCCAGTGTACCACCTCAAAAGATTGACATCGACTGTGCTAGTTGGCTTGGCCGAAATAATGTATTTTACTTGTTGCTTTTGTTATCTTCAAATACCCATTAGTTCATTACTAGACCTTTTGATGTAAAAGTTTGATATACTCATGATGTTTTACATTTCCACCACACCTTTCAGATAGCAATGATGGTGGTGTTCACAAAATGTGACACTACAAGGTGGCAAAGGAAAAAGACTTGACGAGAACATCAAGAGTTTCCAAAAGCAGATCAGACAGAATTACAAGATACATCCTTCAGGGGTCATGACCAACAGTGCCACTGGTTTAGGTAAGGATGAACTCCTTCTGCATATGTCACAACTAAGAAATTACTGGGATAATTAGAACTTAGAATTCAATAGCCTTGATTATAGCATCTTTCAGATAGATCTCTTGCAAATCATGCAAGTCCATATGTTAGAATATTAATCTATAATGTCATTCAGTGGTCTACTACTGGTTTGTCGGGAAATTCCTTGTTACTAGAAACCAGTCAAATGTAACCAGGTTCCAGGTTTCCAATTTTTGTATTTGTTACTTGTATGAATCTAGGATACTAGATCTCAAGTCTAGTTAATCTGTATAGTACATCCTTTTTATATTATTAAATCTTTTTAATACATATTTACTTGTAGACAATTACTTCTTCTACGCCAAGCAACAATAGACACATGATTACTTTGAACATATTTATTTTTAGATTTTAAAATTAAATTATTAAAATATTTGTAATTTGTTGTTAATAAACATATTTAGACGGAATTGAGATGATTTCTTTCTGTCTCAAAGAATGTGCGATATTGGCGCCAAAGGTGACATGAATTTTGAGACGGCTGTTGTCCGTCTCAAAATATGCACGCTAAAAAGATATTGGCGCCAAAGTTGAAACGGAATTGAGATAGATGGTGCCTGTCTCAAAATATGCCGAAGAAAAATAGTTTCACCAATTTTGATACGGATTTGAGACGACATTTTCTGTCTTAAATTACGTGTACTAAAAAAGGGTGCTAAGTTTACCCGCCAAAATTGAAACCAGCAAAATCGATTTCAAAAGTCAGCTCCCCATGGGTCAATTTTTAACCTGATTTGAGATGGATAGTTTCTGTATCTAATTTTTTGAGACGGCCATTTTCTGTATCCAATTTTTTTTTGAGACGGACAGAATTAGCGACGCGACCTATTGAAACAGATTTTGAGACGATTAAAATCCATCTCAAAATTGGAGACGAATTCTACTGTATTTGAGACGGATATTCCGTCTCAGATGCCCAGATTTTTGGTAGTGGGTTGTTCTTAACTTTTCTTGTTCTTCTTAGCTAAGACTCAAAGATTCAAGCTTGCTAGACCTCTTCTTCCCTTCCTCTTTGATCCGCCCCTCTCTCTTTCCTTTCTGTCTCAAGCTCTTGCTTTTCTTTCTCTTGCTCTCTCTCTTTTCTCCCTCTAGACTAATTTTGAAATGAAGATAAATGAAATGGCTGAGTGTGGGATGATTAATTGAATCATCCTACACTTAACCTAACCAAGCTTGGATTAAGCTAATATAACCTCAATTAAACTAACCTAAACTAGACAAAATTGATAACTTAAGGACTTGCTTGGCTAGATTAAATGGATGGAGGGAACAAGGCATTAAAGGCTTGTTTAATTGGATAAAAACTTATCATAAATGGTAAATGACTAATCACTTTGTTCCCTCTTATCCTCATACCCGTCCACTCCTTCTCTCTCTCACTTTTTTCATATTCATTTAACCACTTGATTGAATATTTGCTTACAAAAGACACTTGCCTATCATCTTATTTAATCAAGTGACACATGGAATTACAAAACATTGGCTCCAAGTTTGGCAAGAGTTGGCTTCAAGCCTCCAAGCCATGGCATTCATCATTTGGCTCCAAGCTTAAGCCACTCAAACCCTAGGTTAAATCTCTTAACTTAACCCTAAGCCAAGCCATCTCAAACCCAAGCCAATCTATTTTAATTCAAAGCCAAACCATATATTTTAATTCTTTAGCCAAGTTATTTTATTTCCATGCCAAGCCATTTTAATTCTTAGGCTTTATTTGGCTTGCTTATTTCTTAACTTTTTATTATTATTATTTTCTAATTTCTTTCTAGTTAATTCCTCTAACTTTTATATTTAGTCAAAATATTGACTCTCTCTTTTCTAAATTTCGATTTCACTTTCCATCCCCACTTCCCGAACAAATAATATTTCAAAGTTCAAAAATTCGAAAATATGAAAACGAGTTCTTAGCGTGAATAGTGATTTTACGTCATTTTTGTTAAAAATATTTTTATTGGAGATTTCGTCTTCCTTTTCCAAATAAACGCTATGCTGTAATTCGAAAATTTTAAAAAACGAAAAAAGCATTTAATTTTCTGCGTTTTATGAATAGTGATTTTGCGTTTTTCTCGAAAAAATTTATTTCCTCCCAAAAACTTTAAACACTCATATTTAGTCACGCAACACGTAAACTAGGTCATTAATCGACCTATAAACTCATAACACATAATTTATTCTATCAAAATATGTCTTTTATTTAATACATATTAAAAATGTTATTACAAAGATATTCCACTATCTCGATCGTTACAGATTCTGGCTGTATCAAGGTCGAAATTGGGCTTCAAGTGGTTGCTATGTCAACGACAACTCCAAACTTTAAGGTTTAACGTCTGTTGGTAAAAAGATCATAACTTTTGATTCGGGAAGAGTTACGAGACGTGTGACCTATAAAATCAAAGCTCTCGACATGATCTATAATAAAATCCAAGTTCCAAGCCAAGAACATGCATCCAAGTTAGAATTAAAAGTCCTGCAATCTCCCCTTCTTGCATTTGCTCGTATATTGTACTCCAAAAGATGTTCGAATTGTTTTTCCTTGCTTCTTCATGCCAATGTCATGTCATAGACTACTTGTGTCCTGCTTTGACGTGCCTAGCTCGAACCATTTAGCTCCACTTTGACACCGCTTTAGCAATGTAGCTTCATTTTTCATATCTTTGTTCTATTTTCCCTTTCCCTATATAAGATCAATAAAACACATAAAACGGAACAGAAAATACTTGAAAATTTTGTCAAACTGAAGATATCCAATTCATAAGTATAAAATTCACTCATCAATTGACTTAAAGCCTCTCCCTCCCTCAGTGATGATCACTTTCTCTAGCAACATTGTAAAGGAGTTAATTTGCAATACTACCAATCGATTATAAATCCAGAGTTACAAACCTTGTTCAAACCTCCTCACTTTTCTCTCCTCCGTATCTACCTGATGTGGAGCGAACATAGCCAATTTGTTGAATTTGGCGGCATATTTAGGTACTGTTATCTCCTCTTATTTAAACTCTAAAACTCGACTCTATACTCGACTCTATAAGCTACGAGGGAAGTAGTTCTTGAATAATAATTATTTGAAACTATCAATGTTGGAAAAAAATTTCGAAAATAGATATTTTTTTAAAAAATTAAGTAAAACCATAATCATCTTTATGGTTTTATACGAAACAACAAATATATATACCATATATCTAAAGTACAAATTTGTTAGCTAGTGCTTTGTTGGATTAACACATTTTGAAAATTAGTACAGTCTCTAATATCCTTAAGATCTTCCCATATGACCTTATGTTGAACTTGGAGTGTAGCCTCCAAAGCACCATTCTAGAAAAAAAACTAGTTTTGTTTTTCATAGATCGAAAGAGAGAATATGAAATTTGGTATTTAATTCTGATAGAAAAAGTCCCAAAATACGTTTCTGACCAATGATACACACACACACACACACACACACACACACAGACATACTAACATTGATCATTACCATCTCTTAAGAATCTAGTCCATATTAGCCTAGGAATGGGATCCTAAAAAAATTCCTCTTATCACTCTAATAGTTATCTAAATATTATTATCTAAAAATAATATTCAAAATAAATATTAATTACAATTGATTTCACTAAATAATTGTAATTGCACTTTAATCCAGGAATTAATTAAATAAACCATTTACTGATAAACTGTAAATATTTCCTCTATAAATGTACACAAATATTTTAGAATCAATTAATATAATTTCGATACATTTAAACTAATTTCATAAGTTCATAACTTATCTCAATTTGATCATAAGTTGATTTAAAAATTAAATCAATCCTTTTAATAATAAATAATAAAAGACTCGACTAATATTCAATAATCAATGATAAATTATCTTATGAAAAATCTTTTAGATATTTTGATAATAATAATGTTCCTAATATTAATTAAATATATTTATCGACATTCTGATGTATTAGTGAACACGATACAATCTCTATGACACCCCCAAATTCGGAAAACTTTTACCTCAGGTTTAGTCCTCACGATACTAACATAATCATTCATTTCATCAAAATACTAACTTAAACCTGTCTTAGATTACATAATTATCTTACTTGAATCCCATGTTCTATAGACCTTTACATGACTTAAACACCAAAAGGATTACAAAATATAATACTAAAAGTATTTATTACATCAACTACTTAAGTTCATATAAGCACAGGCGCTTAGTAAACATTTATTTTGTAACTTTGCCTTTTCCCTTATCTTTCCCAGACGTACCAGCGTTCTCGGTTTTAACTGAAAGCATTATATTCAACGCAAGGGTGAGCAAAAGCTTGCTTAGCAAGGAAATAAATAGTTGAATATAATGGAATAGAAATATTTAAAGAGGATATAAATCAATAGATACTGAACAAGACAGTTCTTTAAAAGTTTGGAGTCTGAAAATCTGGCTTTAGCATGTTGTAAGGTCAAATGACCAGTGAACTCTGTACTAGGATTGACAGTACTAACACTGCAATCCATGGATACAAACAGTTATTAAAATTGTTCTATATCCTAGACTTGTACTTTAGGGGATCAGCTTTAGTACCCTATATTGTGCACAATATAACAGTCTAATGACACATTACATGTCCTTTGAAATCATATGTCTGGTATAATATGACCCTATAAAAGGGTTGTTCGTTCACATCATTATATAAGAGTCCGCACCACAACAAAATAGTTTGGAAAACATAAAAATGAGATTTTCATGAATGACTAATCTAAATATATCTCAGCAGTTGTCTAGCCGAAATAATGGCATTGACTTTCTTTCAATATCCTCACAATAACTGAATTTAAAATATTAAAGTACAAATTAGTTGAACAATCTGAAAAGATAGCTTTTGAGTTAAATACTGCAATATAGATTTATTTAAGAGAGAAAGGTTTGATATACTTGATAACATTTTTAACTATTCTCTCGAAGCTGATTGGAATAAAAAAGTTGTACTACCTTGTATTATTCATAAATAAATGAGAGATAATTCATAATTTAGAGTACTTGCCTACATACGAATAAAAAATACTTGCTCAATAAAGAGCAAGGTTTAGACATTTTCCTGGTTTGTGGACTGTTGGTAAGATTTTAGCTTAAATGGCGTGTTCTCACAGATCCTACATAGTTATTTACATTTACAAGCATATTTGCCAAATAACCAAGTCATATAGCTTGTATGTTCACATATCACATAATTACAATGATCATGATTGTAGTTTAGATCCCTTTATCTGAGATATTTTATACATTTTTTCAAATACTTCATCCATGTTTTTACATTAGTCATTTTTCACTTTGATGGGATTTGACATGCTTATAACATGCAATAGGAATCACCTTAAAGTTATCATTTACATCTTATTCAGGATTTAGAACATAAGTATTTCATGTGCTCTTTAGTTAAGTTCTAGCATCCCATGTGATTCTATAGCTTATTATCCATTTGGAAAGTATTTCTTACATGTATGATCAACTTATAGTCTTCCTTATGATTTTTAGATCATTGTGTCACCCCCAATGCATCAATTATCATTACTTTCTTTTACGATGTTTAAAACAGCCCTTTGAGGCTGTAATAATTCCAAATAAAATGACTGTTAAGCTTAACTTTCATTAAGAATTACTAATTCACTTAACTTATTTTCTCCTATACGACGTGAATCATAGTTCTAATCATTTAAGGGAACATAAGTTATTCTCTATAGACAATCTTGTCATTTTTAAAGTTCAAAATCAAACATGGTCTTATAAAATAGTCATTGTTGTAGTTGCTATACAACAACTATTGATGCTCAATCCACTTGTTGTGGCTACTGGGATTAGTTACTTGTTTTCCACTATAGAACCAAAACAGTCCCTTTTCTTGACTAAGTGCATTAAACAACACTTTTATTACATAACAATTCCATAGCATAGTTGGGTTTAGTTTAGTAGCCCTCTATTGATTTCCTATGCCAGCAGCTAAGCTTGGCTTGGCCATGTGAGGATCAGCTAAGATTGGTGTGGCCTTTCTTGGCCTCACGGCCCCCAATCAGAAGCTGCTATTGAAGTTGTTAACTTGCCAACTGCTGCTACAAATGAGCAGCAACCCTGTCACTCTTCTTTAACTCTTATACTTGCAACCCCAAAGGAAAGTCTATACACTTGTTTATAAAACTAAATTAAACCATACTTGATAGTTGGCTATATTAATTTGTCAAAACAGGTTGTCTAAAACTACTCGAGCAGTCATTCGATTGTCAACTGATGCTGCTTGTTTCTACAACTAGTGGGCAGCAACCCCAAGTCCTATGCCCTTACAAAGTTTTTTACTTCCTAGTTCGTTATGAAATCTTGTCATGCTATATGTGATGTAACCAACTGATTTGATCAAGTCAACAATAGCAGATACCTGAAGCTATCTGCGCTGTAATTTTGTAACAGTCCCTGCTCCTTAACTCATGCCCAACCATCCCTTAGCCTCACCCTTACCAGATTTTTAATAGCAGGTCTCTTGGTTATTTATTCTCTAGAGTTTTAAGGCTATCCAAGTGGCCTATATAAAGTGGTATTAAGCTCGATTCCATGGCTCAACCACTGCCCATCATAGAGGGCCAAAGGACTTGTTAGGATAGACTTTCCACTACTAGACTTAACCTAAAAACTGCATTGTGCTAAAGTCTAACATACCAAAACACTTTATTCATCACACATGTTAAATAAATCAAGCCAATACCTTACTTGTTCTAATATCCAATTCTTTTTGCCAAAATAGTTCTTTTAGAACTTTTACCAAACAGTTGGTGGGCATAGTTTTAAGCTACCAGTTTCACATCCATTTATGTATGTCACAAACCCATTTTATTCTCCTTATTACTCCTCAGCCCAACCTATCTCCTTGTGCCAAAATTCAGTCCATCATAATATAATAACAGCATACCAGTCAATTTAATCCTATAACAGTTCACATAACAACAAAAATCATTATAATAGTCATTCAAGTCTATTCCAGGCCTTTTAGGCTAGGTTTAACACTAAATCACCAAAACAGTCTTTAAGCTTTTAACACAAGTGTTATCACATCATGTACTTGCTATATAATAAATGTTCATAATTTAAAGAACCTAAATACAAGGCTTCTAGCTTTAGCTCTAGACAACCCCTAATAGGCTCCAAATTGATACAAGGAAGCATGATTTGAAAAGTCTAGTTACTGTTGGTCGATTTCGTTATTGCTAAATCGCGCACAAGCATACGCGGTCCACAAGTAATATATGAAAGTAGAGTGTTGAACCCACGAGAACAAAGTCTTAAGAGAATACAAATACTAAGGTAAAGTCGTTACTTATCTTATCTAAACAGGTAAAACAAGAAGGTTGGTTAAGCTATAAGATTAAAATTATAAGAATAAGAGAAGTAGTTGTGCTAGGAAGTCAAGATAGGATTACAATTCCCCTAATGCGTCGCCTAATCTCCTAACTTTCAAAATTACAAACGAATCAAGGAATGGTCAACCGAGAACAGTAAATACGCAAAAGCTTCTGTCGAAGGTCAATGCACACCCTTAGCCAGATAAATCACAATATGTCTATTGGTAAAAATACTAGGCCAAGGTCATTAAGCTAAGTCTCAAGGCCACACAAGGCAAATAGGGATATGTCTATCCTATTAGCAGTTTATGCACACATTCCATTGGCATGGTCATAATAGGTGTTGTTATATTTAAAGTTAGATAATAACATCCATTTTTCAATCTCTGTTAATATCAATACTAATTTCTCTATCAAGCAATTAATCATCCAAAACGAAATACAACAACCCATTCCAAAATGATTCGTTATATAAAATAGGAGAGAAAGTTAATTAAGCTAAACAAAATGTTACATTGCAATCCTAAAAATGAAGTTAGTTCATATTCATGGTAATAACACACATTTTTAATACATTCAACATTATCAGTAATACACAAATAAATGGGAGATTTGGAATAAGAAAACTCTTGTTTAGAAGTGTTCTGTCTCCAAATCTTCTCTTCACTGCGTAGTAGCTGAGCTGCTGTCGGATGCAATAAATCTCCCTCCTTAAAGCACAGCTTCTTTTTCTTCTAAGAATTTAAGACTGTCTATACTATTTCTAAGCTACTCTCTCTATTTGAAATCTATCGTAGGCGGCTAAAAAATTAAGTATATCTTTTTCTCTCTCTCTTTAGGTCATTTAAAGCCCTTTATTGTCTGGACACCGGAGGTCCCGCTGCGACGCGAGTCTTTGCTAAGCAAGTGGCACTGCGGCGTCACGTAGACTTAAAAAGACCGGAGGTAGCGTTGCGGCGCGACTGCATATAGGGGCTTCGGCGCTGCGGCGCGAAGCTGAGGCACTGAGGCGCCAAAAGTGGCGCAAGGGTGCCAAGTATGGAGCTGAGCAGCGCCAATTAACAGGGGGCATGCCTTGCTTTGGCGTTGCGGCGCGGGCTCGAAGTGCAACCTTGGCGCTGCGGCGCCAATACACTCAAAATGTCCTGAATCCTGTAAAAGATATGTAAAGCCTTGCATCATAGAGTTTAGACATAATATCACAAAATATAGATAAAAACTAACTAAATAACTGAAAACAGGTAACAACTTAAGCTGCAAAGGATCTGATTCGCAGGTATAAATCCTACTCATCAAATACCCCCAAACTTAAGCTTTTGCTTGTCCTCAAGCAAACTAACAGACATCCATACCCATTATTGCAAGATATGAATGAAGACTAATCCTATAGACTAATATTATGGCCTATAAGCACAAACATAAACATCCTCAGAGAATAGGACAAAACGCATACAAACAAGGGCTTAATGTCTATTAATAAATATGAGACTCTAATCGATCCATTTTGTGTGTCTGTGCAGACCAAACATCTTAACTAACCATAACTCAAATTAAGATCACACAGTCGATTGTGATAACCAATAAGCTTACTATGCAACTCACAAAATTAACAAGCATTAAAAACAAGATGCAAAAACAAGAAATGATCATAAGGTTCTAGTATAATGAAGTAAATTCTGACTCAGACAGTACTAGATTACTTTTAGGCAATATAGAGCACCCATTAACAAGCATTCGATCAATGTCTCCCATGCCAGATGACTCTAGGGCACTAGGTGTAGAAAACCCCTAGGAATCTAATAACTCAAGCACAAAGGCCACGTAAACAACATAAGTTCAGAATAGATTTTACCAGCCTGCGTTTATGGGCGAGTGCTTTTCCACGCTCCATCTCAACCCACCGTAGGACTGTTATTATAATAGCTTCTTCTTTTTTTTTTCAAAATAGAACTTTAGACCCGAAAGTGTAAAAGCCTCTAAGTCTTTTATTACCTTGAAATCAACAGAGTTTTTAACAGCATACAAATTTTCAACACAATAAAAAGACAACCTAAATTTGGACACATAACTAGAAAAGACAATTGGTCAGTGCTCGCTTAAAAGATAGATCCAAAACAGTCTCAATTTATCACAATAACACGCCCCTAGTTCGCATGAATTTGACACTATTCTAAGAAAACAAAAATTATCTTGAGCTTATCATAAGCCACAATCAAAACTTAGGCGCTAAACTACCCTAACCCAGCATATAAACAGTTAGAAACTGGGGGTTAGAGTAAATCAAAATGTAAAAGGCAAAAACTATAACTATAAAGTACCCATGTCAAATTAGGGTCAAAATAGGGCAAAGCCATAACAAATGGCAATAACTATACCAATGATCAGTGTGACCCCAAAAACTAAGTCTATACAAAAACATGCAATCATATATAAGCATTCGTATATAAATTAAAATACTAATATGCAACATATGCATCCAAAATAATCCTAGCAAAACACAAAACCATTAACCACGATAATAATAAACATAGATAAAACATATTTAAAAGAGTAGTCTGGGGCAATCCAGCCCAAGTAAATCTCTCACACCGTCACAAAGTAAACATACTTAAACTTACACATCATATCAGAGCAGTTCAAATAACATAATACTAACTTAACACAATTCATATATAAAATAAATAAAAGGAAGTCTCCCCCCAAACTTGCAATCTGGCCAGTGTCCTCAATGGCCACCTTCTTCACTGTCATCATCAAGCGTCCAGATCAACGTCACCTTTATCACCTTCAACACTGAACATCTCATCAGCATCAGCATCATCATCATCACCATCATCCTCCACGTTCATAGGCTCATCAACGCAGGCTCCCTCAGCAGGCAAAAATTGAGGCAGATAAGGAGCATAAATTGGAGGTGCAGGAAATGGAAAGGACATGAAATCAGCATCGTCACCTCCCTAAACAACATGAATGTTGGAGAGGGTGTTGACGAACTCTGCATGGAAATGGTGGAATTGATTTTGCCATTGGGCGACATGGACTATTTTGCAGTGTAAGAAGGTCAGGCTGTTCATAATTTCTGTGCGGGTCCCAGAATGAACGGCTTCAAAAGAAGGGTGCTCGAGCACGTGCGTGGAGGCACCCGGTTCAGTGGATGATGGCGGTTCATTTAATGGCAGTGGCTGATTGGATGACGGCGGCTGAGGCGCTGGCAAAAATTCTTCTCCTCGGGGGTGAGACGGTGCTCCCTCCCAGACTCCATAGCGGCCAATGAGATGATGATCAATAAAAAACATGGGTGGTAGGGTGACATCCTCCTTATCCCACTGAACACCCCCCTTTTGCAAAGATGGGTAATTAGAGATGGGTGTGGGAGGCCTGACATTACATTGCTCTTAACTGCTTTCTTAATGGACTCGTTAATCAGTACCCCTACATCAATTTTCAAACCAGCAACAATGGCGTAGAGCAGAATTTCCCTCTCCCGAGTTACATCACTCAAGTGATGCGTAGGCATAATGTTAACACAAATAAAAGAGTACCAAGCCTTACCATAACTGCTAAGAGCCTACTGGGGGAACATCGTCTTTTCAACAGTGTATTCATTCATTTTCCACACCATCCTAGGCTTGCACAGTTTACTGATGATGTCGTCTGTGCTGTAACTCTGTATCCCAACCACTCGATAATCATGACCAGCATAGTCAGGAGTCCCATAAACGGCATTAATAGCCTTGCTATCGAATGAGATTAGCTTTCCCCTTACTGGAACAGCCGGAGGGCCATTAGAAATGGCATTCGCGTAAAATTCTTTTACCACTGTGACCTCAGCGGATTCTAGCGGCTTTGTGAAATGCACCCATTTCATTTTGGTAATCATAGCATTCATCTGACCATCCAATTTATCATCAGGCCGAAGCCCTCGTTCAGGCACTAAATTACGAGATAAGAAATTCTGAGTTTACCATTTATAGGCTTCTTCCGTTGGAAATTTCACCGCATCCCAAGTCTGAGCACGAGATCGGGAAGAGGATGGAGGAGGAGGGCCAATACTAGTTCTAGGGCGCTTGGAAGCCATTATAACCAAACTCACAAAGACTTATGATAATTAGAGAAATTGAACACACCCAATTTAAAACAGAGACAGAACGATACAAAAGTCGTTACCCGACTCTGCTTAAATTGACGACAACAGTGACATAGAGGGGAGAGAAGGCAACGGTCTGAATAGCAATTGCACATCGGTTGGCCTCTTTGAACGGTAGGAAATCGATGTGATTGTTGGGCAGCTTAACGGCTATTTCTGGGAGAAGAAGGGACGTAGGAGAAAACTAAAGAAATAGAAAAACAACTGCTGCAAAACTGAACATACGCGTATTTTAAAATAGAAAATCAGACTTGGCACTGCAGCGCGTCGCATGGCACTGCGGCGCAAAGGTCCCTTCTGCGGCGCAAAGGTCCCTTTGTGTCTGGCGCCGGGGCACCAGTTTGCAGTAGCTCCTCCCTTTGCCTGGCGCTGCAGCGCAAAAATTGAGGCTGCAACATGACTATGGCGAGACGGTGGCGTCGCGGCGCGGAGGTCAAAATTCTAATACTGAGTTAAACAGTCTTGCACAGGCCAAAATCTCATGTTAGCAATCCAGACATCAAAAACACAATAACACAGTAATCACAAGTTCTAACTATTGAAAGCTCTTACTCACATAGTAACATACATGCACTATACATGCACATGATATACGAAAAACTGCAGATAGTAACTAAAGACAACCAAAATAAGACTTAAGTTAATAAAAATAAAAACAATTTGTTTGATACTGAGATGGGGATGCCTCCCATCAAGCTCTTGATTTAGAGTCATCGGCTTGACTATTATCCCGTATTACTCCGGGTCTCCCAATGTGACGGAGGTGTTCTGCCGGTCAACCTCATCGACCCAGTAATGTTTTAATCTCTGGCCGTTAACTTTGAAAGTTTTGTCAGAATTGGGGTCCTCAACCTCTATTGCCCCATACGGATACACCTTGGCAACTATGTATGGCCCCGACCATCTAGACTTTAATTTCCCTAGAAATAACTTCAGACGAGAGTTGAAGAGAAGAACCTTCTGGCCTAATTCGAAGTGTCTTTCGAGGATTTTCTTATCGTGCCACCTCTTGTTCTTCTCCTTGTACAACTTAGCGTTTTCATACGCTTGCAGATGAAACTCGTCTAATTCATTAAGTTGTAGAAGTCTCTGTTCACCGGCTGCTTCTAGATCAAAGTTTAGCTTCTTGATAGCCCAATAGGCGTTGTGTTCCAACTCCACTGGAAGATGACAAGCCTTACCATAGACAAGCCTATACGAAGACATTCTGATAGGCATTTTGTAAGCTGTGCGGTAAGCCCACAAGGCATCGTCAAGCTTCTTTGACCAGTCCTTGCGATTGGGATTAACGATCTTCTCCAAGATTCGTTTTACCTCTCGATTAGAAATTTTAACTTGGCCACTAGTCTGTGGATGATAAGCTGTGGCTATCTTATGGGTCACCCCATACTTAGCTAGAAGGGCTTCAAAGTATTTGTTACAAAAATGCGACCCTTCATCGCCGATAATAGCCCGAGGCGTGCCAAAACGAGTAAAAATGTTTTTCTTAAGGAACTGAAGAACAACCTTCGCGTCATTAGTCAGCAAGGCAACTGCTTCCACCCACTTGGAGACATAATCCACCGCCACAAGGATATAGAGATTGTTGAAGGATGACGGGAATGGACCCATGAAGTCGATACCCCATACATCAAATAATTCCACTTCCAAGATATTCTACAGTAGTAATTCATGCCGTCTTGATATGGTGCCCACCCTTTGGCATCTGTCGCAGTGCAACACATATGTGTGTGCATCTTTGAATAGGATGGGCCAATAAAATCCAGACTGAAGCACTTTAGCTGCAGTTCGTTGACCTCCAAAATGACTACCATAATTTGAAGAATGGCAGTGATGTAGCACACCTTCAATTTCCTCATCCGGTAAGCATCTTGGCAGAATTTGATCAGAACATTGCTTGAACAAGAAGGGCTCATCCCAAAGATATTGCTTGGCATCTTTTAGGAATTTCTTCCTTTGTTGATAGCTCATGTTTGGAGGAAGCACTTGGCAAGTGACATAATTGGCAAAGTCCGCATACCATGGGGCTTTGCTTTGGATGACAAAAAGTTGTTCGTCCGAGAAGAAATCATTGATGGCTTTTTCAGCATCTCCTGAATGCAGGGTGTTTTCCAACCTTGATAAGTGATCCGCTACTTGATTTTTTGTCCCCTTTTTGTCTCAAATTTTTAGATCAAACTCTTGGAGAAGCAGAACCCACCTAATCAATCTCGGCTTAGCATCTTTCTTCTCAATCAAATATTTGATTATCGAATGATCAGTGTATACAATCACCTTCATTCCAATGAGGTAGGAACGAAACTTATCAAACGTATAGACTACTGCCAACAACTCCTTCTTAGTGGTAGTATAATTCAGCTGAGCATCCGTCAAAGTTTTGCTGGCATAGTATATTGTGTGGAATACCTTCTCCCTTCTTTGGCCTAGAACCGCCCTAATAGCAAAATCACTTGCGTCACACATTAGTTTAAAAAGGAAGGTCCAATCTGGGTCTACAACAATAGGAGCTGAGACAAGTCTTTTCCTTAACAACTCAAAAGCACTCAGGCAGGCTTCATCAAATTGGATAGGCATGTCCTTTTCCAATACTGTACATAACGGTTTGGTTATCCATGAGAAGTCCTGGATGAACCTTTTGTAAAACCCTGCATGCCCGAGGAAACTCCTTACTCCCTTTACTGATGTCGGTGGTGGGAGATTATTAATCATATCAATTTTTGCCTTATCAACCTCGATGCCGCCAGCAGAAACCCTGTGACCCAGAATAATGCCCTCTTCAATCATGAAGTGGCACTTCTCCCAATTTAAGACAAGGTTAGTCTCAACACATCTGTGGAGCTCCCGAATACTGAAAAGTCATCCATAAAGACTTCCAAGGCCTTTTCAACCATATCATAGAAAATCGACATCATACACTGCTGAAATGTTGCGGGAGCATTACATAGCCCGAAAGACATTTTTCGGAAGGCAAATGTCCAATACGGGCATGTGAACGTCGTCTACTCCTGATCTTCAGGAGCAATTGAAATTTGATTATGCCCCGAGTAACCATCCAACAGACAATAATATCCATGCCCAACTAACCTGTCAAACATCTGATCAATAAATGGAAGAGGGAAGTGATCCTTACAGGAAGATTTGTTCAATTTCCTGTATTCCATGCACACCCTCCACCCAGTCACCGTTCTGGTGGGAATTAGCTCGTTGCTTTTGTTGGGCACTACAGTCATTCCGCCTTTCTTTGGCACGCATTGGATATGACTGACCTATCAGATATGGGGTAGATGATGCCTGCATCCAGTAATTTTATGATCTCCTTCCGGACAACCTCTTTTATAATGAGATTCAACCGCCTCTGATGCTCAATAGAAGGCTTAGACCCTTCCTCCAGTAAAATTTTATGCATGCATAGAGTCGGGCTGATCCCTTTGATGTCAGCAATTGACCACCCTAGGGCCGTTTTGTATTGCTTGAGCACAAGCATCAACTTTTCTTCCTGACACTTAGTTAGAGAAGTAGAAATTATCACAGGTAAAGTAGATGAGTTCCCTAAGTAAGCATACCTCAGGTGATTGGGCAAAGGCTTTAATTCTAAGACAGGAGGTTCCATGATCGACGGTTGAGCCTTGGAAGTTGATGCCTTATCATCATTTAGAGACTCAAACTGTCTTTGAAACTATTTTGATCTTTGGGGAGCATCTAGCCACTTGGCAAATTCAACATTAGTGGGCTCTTCAGTAGTGATGGCCCCTGTCAATGTGGCTTCCAAAGGGTCTGTAATGTAGGTGTCTGAGAACACTTCCCTTACTAAATTTTTAATTACATTAATCTGGAAGCAGTCCTCAGGAGTGTTAGGATATTTCATCGATCTGAAGACATTGAACATCACTTCTTAATCCTGAACCCTTATTGTCAACTCCCCTTTCTGTACATCAATTAGGGTCCTCCTCGTTGCCAAGAATGGCCTGCCCAATATTATAGGGACCTCCCTGTCCTCCTCAAAATATAGGACAATAAAATCAGCTGGGAAGATGAACTTGTCAACCTTGACAAGCACATCCTATACTATCCCCTTCGGGTAAGTGAGAGATCTATCAGCCAATTGTAAGGTGACACTTATAGGTTCGGCTTCATTTAGCCACAACTTTTTATAAATGGACAGAGGCATCAAGTTGATGCTCGCCCCTAGATCACATAAAGCCTTGCCAATGAATTGATCCCCAATAGTGCAAGGAATTGTGAAGCTTCCTGGATCTTTTAGCTTTGGTGTAAGCTTGTTTTGTAGAATGGCACTGAACTCTTCTGTCAAAGCTACTGTTTCATAATCCCCCATTTTCCACTTCTTAGATAGTATATCCTTCATAAACTTGACATAACTTGGCATTCCCTCCAATGCCTCTGCAAATGGGATGTTTATGTGAAGCCTCTTGAATACCTCCAGGAATTTGGAAAACTACTTGTCCAACTTTTGTTTCTGCAGACGCTGGGGGAAAGGCAGCTGAGGGAGAGGTGGATTGACTATACTCATTGGAGGGGTTGGTGTTGTAGGACTAACATGAGTACTTGGCTCACCCCCAGATTTGTCATTATTATTCTCCACTTCAGGTTCCTTATCACTAACTTCTTCTTCCATTGGAGAACTCTCTCCTCCTTATTCATTAGTGTTTTTCCTACTTCTGAGTGTCACTGCTTTGCATTGTTCTTTGCCTTCCCATTTTGGGTTGACATCAGTGTCACTAGGCAATGTGCCTTATGGACGACTGTTTAAAGCAGTGGCCAATTATTCCATATGTAAGACCCCAACTTTTATGAATAAAGATTAATTTTTCTCGAAATATATTTTTGAATATTATGGTGTGGATTTGATATAATGTTATAGTTGTGGATATTATTTAGAAATTTTGCAAAGTAAGCAAGTGGTTATATAATAATCGATTGGTCGGGGAATATTCATTTTAACAGGGAATATTCGTACCACGGCACAATCATTGGTGGACCCCATAACGAAAGTATTGTCGTAGTTAGAAAAAGACATAATTATCTTTTTATAAAAATAACGGCAAAAGTTTTACCGTTGAACTGTTGAACTACCCGGTGGTAAAAGTACAGTAATACGCGTGGTTGCATAGTAGCACATGGTATTGATTATTGATGCTTATGCGAGAAGTCACTCAGTTATACTCAATTATTACTACAGTAATTGCTGCATAATATCTCTCATATTATTGATTCAATTATTGTCACAGTATCATCTGCATAATATTTTATATTATTAAATTAATAATTGAGACGATAAAGTTATTCATATTATTATTTACAATATTGACAATGTCTAGAAAGTTCTGTCAAGGAGAGGTTTGGTCACCTAATTACGCGCCAATAGGGAGAAATCCTTATCAGAAAGCCCCCTCTTTCCTGAGAATGATCTGGTTGTTAAATATTGTGAGTTATGATATTAATGATGAATAAGTTCGTGTTGATTAAAGATGAAATTGATATTTTTATTGTGTTGAGATTATTAGTGTTAGTGGAAATCGACATCTATTTCGATAATAATGGATGTTTGGAGGTTATATTGACCAATCAGGTAATTAATCGGATAAATGAGCAATTAATTACTATTAATTCACATGCTTATAACTATTTGTTCACATGTGTGTACTATTGATTCACATGCATGTACTATTAGGGGAGGTGGTGCAAGATTGATAATACTTGTATGACTAAATTAAAAATGAAGGTATAGATGAATGTACTATACTGTAATTATTTTTTTCACATGATTATATTATTGATTCACATGATTGTACTATTGATTCACAAGATGTAATATTAGGGTAGGTGGTGTAAGTTTGATAATACTTGCAGGACTAAATGAAAAATAAAGGAAAAGATGAAGGTATTATACTGTAATATTTCGAGCCCCAAAACATGCAATTATTGAAACTACGTTTTCCTATATATAGAAGCTCATTCTTCTTTCATTCTCACCAATTCACTAAGACTCACAAGAGAAATTATAGAGAGAGAAGCTATAGAGAGAAAGAAGAAGAGAAGTCTGCTACTTCACTATTTCAGTATCCAGACTTCTTCAGAGGTAAGGTATATTATTTTTTTTCAGTATTCATAGGAATAATATTGTCTTCCATACTCTGTAGTATGTGAGTAATATTAATTCATCTCGTATTCCTGATTATACCCTCATTTTGTTAAAGTATTACTTCTATACTCTGTGAAATTAGTGAAATATCCTTGAAATTTGCGCTTCATCTAGTATCGTTTCACAAGGATATTTTCTACACATTCTTGTTAAATTTTAAGCTTTTCATGCCGGAGTACTATTCACGGGGTACTATTCACAAAGTACTATTCACGAGATACTATTCACAAAGTACTATTCATGAGTACTATTCATAAAGTACTATTCACAGGGTACTATCTCAAAGTACTATTCACAGGGTATTATTCACTAAGTCACTATTCACCTGGTGAATTATTCATGACAAAAATTGATTTCTTTTCGGTCCAAATCATTTTTGATACAATATTATTCTTAAATTTTACTCCACAAAACAGTATCATGTTGACAATTTAGACATTATTGAATTCTGGATAAATTAAGTTATAATCTTTAAAAATTTACCCTTTGCTTTCTTTTAATTGAATTCTTATATCATTGTCATCATCCTCATGCATATATTGTGATAAAAGACTGTGGCTTACGTGCATAGATGTACTATTGATTGATATGATTATAACTAGGGATTATTCAGTATAATCATGACCGTAATGTTACAAATGTTGTGGTAAAAATCCTCATTGGCCTGTAGTGCATTGATGGACAGTTGTTGGTATGATTATGACCAGGGATTATTCGGTATAATTATGACCATTGATGATTACATAAATATCCTTGGCCCGTAGTGCAGGGATGATTCGATGATGTGGTTTATTTATTAAGCTGAGTCTCAGCGATAAAATTGATGATAAACTTTTTAAATCATAAAAGATAGTAGATATCATGCTCTACTTGACTCTTCTAATGGATTGCTTGTTCTGCTGCAGTTAAACTTGATGTTTATTATATTTTATCAGTTTAACACTGTTGAAGGCTAACGATAATTTATTCTGCATTATCTTAGTCATAATATTTCTTACTGGGCTAGTTGAGCTCACCTTTTTTTCTTTCATTATTCTCTTCAGGAAATGAGAACGTAGCTGGGACTAGTCGGTGAACGAAGTGACGGTCCAGATGTTTGCATTAGTAGTCCTCACTATTCAGTGAAATAGTGTTATAATAATTGTAATGAGGACCTTATTTGAGTTTGGATACTCTCTACGAGACATTATCCGTGTTGAAACTCTCAGCTACGTTTTGTCGTACTGTATAAAAGAAGTTTGTATTTAAATTATGTACCATATATTTGGCGACTCAAGATGGGTGATGTATACCTATTTTGGGGGTGTCACAATTGGTATCAAAGCTTAGGGATATGATCCCTAGCTGAGATGTGAGACAAGAACTAGGAGGGGAGAGACGGGGAATTCCTTCGCTAGTATGACCTACCTAAGTTTATTTGGTATTTAATTGGCCGGTCAGAGTATAGGGATAATATGTGACATGTCAATTAAGCCTTGTTTTGTGGCAGTATTTGAAAATGACATCCGAAAATGTTGAGATAAGCAATGAAGCACATGAGACCGTTGAGTTACCAACGATCAATACCCAGGATAATGTGCATCAGGATGACAATAATCCTCAAGAAAACAACAACGATGACCAAATAATGAACGATGGGATGTTCAGAGGCTTTATGCAATTCATGCAACATCAGGCGAGAGCGGCTCCTGTTCAAAATGCTGGTGAAATCACTAGCAACTCTCGGGCAGTCACCGCTAAACAGTTCAAGGAGCTGGGACCACCAGAGTTTATTGGAGAGCCAAAACCACTTAAGGTAGAGACGTGGATAAAGCAGATCACCAAGATATTTGATGTCTTGGGTTGCTCCGAGGAGCAAAAAGTTCCCTTTGCCACCTTTATGTTGCGAGGAGATGTAGATTACTGGTGGGAATCTGTAAAGGGTACTCAATCTGCCGCACTGAAGATGTCTTGGGAGAAGTTCTAAGAACTGTTCAACGACAAGTACTTTCCCGAAAGTATTCGTCACATGAAGGAGGTAGAGTTCATCAAGCTGGAGTAGAACAATATGATCGTGTCACAGTACGAAGCTAAGTTTGCCGAGTTGTCCCGATTTGTGTCCCACTTGGTTGATAATGAGGAGAGAATGACGCAAATGTTTCTAAGAGGTTTGAAACCCGAGATACGTCAATACTTAATTTCTCAGAAACTGCGTTTGTATTCAGATGTTATAAATAGGGCTCAGTTATTAGAGAGAGATAACGAGTCAACCCAACCAAGAGTGAGTAGCCGACAAAATGATAATACCAGTGGTAGCAGTTGTAAGACCCCAGATTTTATGAATAAAGATTTATATTAAAACTCACAGCTCATGTTGTATATTTAAGTTTGTATTTGTATTATGTACCATGTATCTGGCGACTCAAGATGGGTGATGTATACCTATTTTGGGGGCGTCACAGCAGTCATTGAAGCGGTGACAACAAATGTGGAGGGAATCAACATACCAGAAATTGTAACCACTTCGGTGGTAACCATGGCCAAGATAATAGAAGTGGAAATTTCAAGAAGAGGAGATTCAACAATGATGGAAAGACGTTATCACCAGCACCTGTTGTTAAGGAAAGAGAACGACAACCAATCGTATGTTACAAATGCGGAGGGGAGGGACATATCAGTCCGAACTGTACGCAACAATCCAAAGCGTGTTATAATTGCGGAAAAGAAGGTCACCTTGCCTGATTTTGTCGTGCATCGAATTTGTCCAGCTGGGATGGAGGCATAAAAGGCCGTCCCAGACAAGATAAAATCGGTAGTTCAAGGGAGAGCATTTGTCGTAACCTCCCAAAAAGCGAGGAATCCGAACAAGGTTGTGACGCCCCCAAAATTAGGTATACATCACCCATCTTGGGTCGTCAGATACATGGTACAGAATACAAATACAACTTACTAATACAACTGTCGTGTACAATACGACAAAACATAACTGTGAGTTTGAATACAATTATTGTCTACTAGAGACCATACAAACTTAAAAAGAGTCCTCATTACAATTATTGTCACACTATTTAACAGAATAGTGAGGACTATTAATACTATCATCTGGTCCATCACTCTGTTCTCCGACTCGTCCCAACTATATTCTCATTTCCTGAATAGAACAGTGAAAGAAAGGGTGAGCTCAACTAGCCTAGTAAGAAATAGTATGACTAAGATAATGCAGAATAAATTATCATTAGCCTTCAACAGTGTTAAACTGATAAAATATAACGAACATCAAGTTTAACTGCAGTAGAACAAGCAATTCATTAAAAGAGTCAAGTAGAGAATAAAATCTACTATCTTCTACGATTTAAAAGGTTTTTCAACACTGTTATCGCTGGGACTCAGCTTAATAAAATAATCCACATCATCGAATCACCCCTGCACTACGGCTAAGGATATTCGTGTATTCATTAATGGTCATGATCATGCCAACAACTGTCCATCAATGCACTACGGGCTAATGAGGACTTTTACCACATCATTTGTAACATTACGGTCATGATTATACCGAATAATCCCTGGTCATAATCATACCAAGTCCATCTATGCACTACAGGCCACAGATGACTTTCAACATTTTATAAACATGAGGATGATGACAATGATATAAGAATTCAATAAAACAAGTTCAAGAATTAATTTATCCAAGAATTAACAACGTCCAAATTGTCAACATGATACTGCTTTGTGGAGTAAAATTCAAGAATGCTTAGAAGAATATTTTCATGAAAAGATACTGGATGAAACACAATTATCAAGGATATTCCACAAATTTCATGGAGTATAGAAGTCAAAACTTAACCAACTGAGTATAATAAAGAATGGAATAACAAAAGAAATCACCATACATGCGATAGACCACATAGATAGGTTATTCTAACAGAATAATAAATAATGGAACTAGGTCCGGCGTAAACCCCATAGACAGGATATTCTAACAGAATAATAATAAAGACGGAACCAGGTCCGGTGTAAAACACACAGACAGGATGTTCCAACAAAATAATAATAAAGACAGAATCAGGTCCGGTGTAAAACACACAGACAGGATGTTCCAACAGAATAATAATAAAAATAGAACCAGGTCCAGTGTAAAACACACAGACAGGATGTTCCAACAGAATAATAGAAGAATGGCACCAAGTATAGGATAGACCGCGTATACAGGTTATTCCAACAGAATAATAAGAAATGGAATAACAACAGTTCTCTTCATGAATAAGAAAGAATAACACCCCTTACCGTTTTAAAGAAGAACTGAAATAAGGAAGTAGTTTAGTAGCAGAATACTTTTCTTCTCTCTCTCTATAGTTTCTTTCTCTAGAGTTCAGTGAATTCGTAAGAAATAATGAAGGAATGAGCTGCTATTTATAGAAAAATGGAATGCATAGTAACTAATCCATGAACGGTCCATATTTAAAGAAAAATCTTTTAAATAAAATATAATATATTCTATTTATAGAATAACTTTAATAAAGTATTCTGTTTTATATAAAAAGATATTTCTGTTTTATTACGTTAATAATACGAATAAAACAAAACGTCATTATCGCTAAATAATTCATATTATTAACTGACAATAATTGAATCAAACTGAGTGACTTCTCACATAAGCATTAATAATCAATACCGTGTGCTACTATGCAACCACACGTATTACTGTACTTTTACTACCGAGTAGTTCAACAATATCAATGGTAAAACTTCCGCCATTATTTTTAATAAAATATTTTTGTCGTTTTCTCAATCTGACAATAATTCCGTTGTGGGGTCCACCAATGATTGTGCCGTTGTACGAATATTCCCTGCTAAAACGAATATTCCCCGACCAATCGAATATTATATAACAACTTGCGTACTTTGTAAAATTTATAAATATTACCCACAATTATAATATTATATCAAATTAACTCCATAATATTCAAAAATGATATTTATAGAAAATTCATCTTTATTTATAAAAGTTGGGGTCTTACAGAAGTGATCACGGGTAAGCTAATCATAAACTCTAGCGAAGTCTATACCTTATTTGATACCGGTTCTATCCATTCTTTTATTTCTCTTACTTGAGCTCAACGTTTAAATTTGACTCCGGAGAAATTAGACTTTGACTTATCTGTTGAAACTCCGTTGGGAGAAACCTTCATTACATCCACTGTTTATAAGTCTTATTTGATTCAAATCGGTAACCGCACGTTACCTATCGATATTATCTCCTTAAAAATACTTGCATTTGACGTCATTCAAGGGATTGATTGGTTAACTACTCATCATGCTAAAATTGATTATTTTCATAAGGTTGTTAGCTTTCATATTCCTAATCAACCTATTATGCGAATTCAAGCGACCAAACCATTAAAATCAATCATGGTCATCTCAAGTCATAAAGCTATTTGTTTATTTAAAAATGGATGTCAAACTTTCTTAGCCCATGTCACGGATTTAAACAAAAATACGTCAGATTTGAATGATATTTCTATTGTTAATAAATTTCTTGACGTATTCCCCAAAGAACTTCCTGGCCTACCCCGGGAACGTGAAATCGAGTTTGGTATCGACCTTGAACCCGGTACAAAACCTATTTCCAAAGTCCCATATCGAATGGCTCCTATTGAACTTCAGGAGTTAAAAACCCAACTGCAGGAATTGTTAGATATCGGTTTCATTCGACCTAGTACGTCTCCTTGAGGTGCTCCTATTCTATTCGTGAAGAAGAAAGATGGAAGTATGCGACTTTGTATTGATTATCGGGAGTTGAATCATGTCACCATCAAAAATAGGCACCCGTTGCCTCATATTGATGACCTGTTTGACCAGTTGCAAGGTGTCAAATTCTTTTCAAAGATCGATCTTCGTTCTGGATATCATCAGTTGAAGATTAAAACTAATGACATTCCAAAGACTGCTTTCAGAACTCGTTACGGGCATTACGAATTTCTAGTCATGTCTTTTAGATTGACTAATGCTCCTGCTGCCTTCATGGATATGATGAACCGAGTATTCAAAGAATATTTGGATCACTTTATGGTCGTCTTTATTGATGACATCCTCATTTACTCCAAAAGCCATGAAGATCATGAGCAACACTTGAGGCTGATACTCCAAAAGCTTAGTGAAAACAAGTTATATGCCAAGTTGAAAAAATGCGAGTTCTGGCTTGAGGAAGTAGCATTCCTTGGACACGTGATATCAAATCATAGAATATCTATTGACCCGTCAAAGATTAAAGCAATTCAAAGCTAGGAGCAACCTAAGTCAGTGATCGAAGTACGTAGCTTTCTCGGCTTAACTGGTTATTATCGGAGATTCGTAGAAGGGTTTTCTCAAATCACTACTCCATTAACTCAGCTGACTTGAAAAGATATAAAATTCAGTTTGGAGCGAGGAATCTGAGAAGAGTTTTCAAGATCTCAAGAGGAGACTCATTTCAGCACCTGTTCTGACAATACCATCTTGCTCGGAGGTATTTGTCATCTACAGTGATGCTTCAGGCAAAGGGTTAGGATGTATTCTTATGCAACATGGGAAAGTCATAGCCTATGCCTCACGACAACTCAAGGAATATGAGAGGAATTATCCTACTTATGATCTAGAGTTGGCAGCTGTCGTTTTTGCGCTTAAGATTTGGAGGCATTACCTGTATGGAGAAAAGGTGGAGATCTATACGAATCATAAAAGCCTCAAATATTTCTTCACTCAAAAGAAACTCAACATGCAGCAATGACGATGGCTTGAGCTATTGAAAAATTACGATCATACCATTCAATACCATCCTGGAAAAGTGAACGTAGTAGCTGACACATTATGTAGAAGATCATATGCGGGTACGAGTGCGATATTGTCAACGCAAATGCCCATTTTGTATGACTTACAAAGGATGGAGATAGAGTTAAAGACTCCAGGGACCCATGTGATGATGGCAAATATACGAGTAGAACCGACTTTAATCGATAAAGTTAAAACTGCTCAAGCTACAGACCTGGAGCTGATGCGTATAAGGAAGAAAGTGCAAGAAGGTGCTATTCCGGAAGCAAGAATCGATAAAGAAGGAATACTTCGAGTTAACTCCAGATTTTGTGTTCCTAACGATTCTGACTTGAAGTATAAAATTATGATGGAGGCGCACAACACACCGTTTGTAATCCATCATGGGAGTACCAAAATGTATCGTGATCTTCGACATACATTTTGGTGGAGAAATATGAAAAGAGAGATAGCGGGGTTTATCTCAAAGTGTATAACTTGTCAACAAGTCAAGGCGGAGAATCAAGTGCCAAAAGGTCCATTGCAACCACTTGAAATTCTAGAATAGAAGTGGGAGCACATTACCATGGATTTTGTTACTGGTCTTCCCAAAATTTCTCAAGGCATAGATGCGATTTGGGTCATTATTGATAGATTGACCAAGGCTGCTTATTTCTTACCCTTACGAGAAACTTATACACTTAAACGTCTTGCTCGTATGTACATAAACGAGATTGTAAGATTGCATGGTATGCCAATATCCATAGTTTCTGATCAAGACCCAAGATTCACTTCACGATATTGGGTTAGTTTACAAAAAGCTATGGGCACGGATTTACGATTTAGTTCGGCATATCATCCTCAAACGGACGGACAGTCGAAGAGGACTATTCAAATTCTTGAAGATTTATTAAGACTCTGTGTCCTTGACTTCAAAGGAAGTTGGGAGAAGTTCTTACCATTGGTGGAGTTTTCCTACAACAATAATTATCAAGCAAGTATTGACATGACTCCATTTGAGGTGTTGTATGGAAGAAAGTGTCGTTCTCCAGTATGCTGGGATGAGGTGGGCGAAGCAACGTTGTTGGGACCAGAGTTGGTACGTATGACTACTGAAAAGATTCAAACGATCTGACAACGTATAAAAACCTCACAAGATCGACAAAAGAGTTATGTTGATCTTCATCGAAAGGACGTGGAATTCAATATTGGAGATCATGTGTTGTTACGTGTTGCTCTATGAAAAGGAGTTACGAGATTTGAAAAGAGAGGAAAGCTTAATCCTCGATTCATTGGCCCATTTTTAATCCTCAATTGAGTTGGAACTGTAGCCTATAGACTCGCCTTACCGCCAAATATGTCTCGTGTTCATAACGTTTTTCACATATCTATATTACGTAAATATGGGAAAGACCTAAACCACATTATTAAATTAGAACCGGACGAGATAGCCGAAGATTTAACGTATGAAGAGGTACCTGTTAAAATCTTGGATAAGAATGATCATATTCTACGCTCCAAGGTTATACCTCAAGTCAAAGTTTTGTGGAGAAACCACGATATTGAGGAAATGACATTGGAGTTAGAATCTGAAATGAAGTCAAGGTATCCTCACCTCTTCGACATACCAGGTACGCACCCTAATTTTGAGGATGAAATTTTATAAGAAGGGGAGGTTGTAAGACCCCAATTTTTATGAATAAAGATTAATTTTTCTCGAAATATATTTTTGAATATTATGGTGTGGATTTGATATAATGTTATAGTTGTGGATATTATTTAGAAATTTTGCAAAGTAAGCAAGTGGTTATATAATATTCGATTGGTCGGGGAATAATCATTTTAACAGAAAATATTCGTACGACGACACAATCATTGGCGGACCCCACAACGAAAGTGTTGTCGTAGTTAGAAAACAACAGAATTATCTTTTTATAAAAATAATGGCGAAAGTTTTACCGTTAAACTGTTGAACTATCTGGTGGTAAAAGTACAGTAATACGCGTGATTGCATAGTAGCACACGGTATTGATTATTGATACTTACGTGAGAAGTCACTCAGTTATACTCAATTATTACTACAGTAATCGTTGCATAATATCTCTCATATTATTGATTCAATTATTGTCACAGTATCATCTACATAATATTTTATATTATTAAATCAATAATTGAGACGATAAAGTTATTCATATTATTATTTGTAATATTGATAATATCTAGAAAGTTCTGTCAAGGAGAGGTTTGGTCACCTAATTGCGCGCCAATAGGGAAAAATCCTTATCGGAAAGCCCCCTCTTTCTTGGGAATGATCTGGTTGTTAAATATTGTGAGTTATGATATTAATGATAAATAATTTTGTGTTGATTAAAGATAAAATTGATATTTTTATTGTGTTAGGATTATTACTGTTAGTGGAAATCGACATCTATTTCGATAATAATGGATGTTTGGAGGTTATATTGACCAATTGGGTAATTAATCGGATAAATGAGCAATTAATTGCTATTAATTCACATGCTTATAACTATTTATTCACATGTGTGTACTATTGATTCACATGTATGTACTATTAGGGGAGGTGGTACAAGACTGATAATACTTACATGACTAAATTAAAAGTGGAGGTATAGATGAAGGTACTATACTGTAATTATTTTTTCACATGATTGTACTATTGATTCACAAGATGTACTATTAGGGGATGTGGTGCAAGTTTGATAATACTTGCAGGACTAAATTAAAAATGAGGAAAAAGATGAAGGTATTATACTGTAATATTTCGAGCCCCAAAATGTGCAATTATCGAAACTACGTTTTCCTATAAATAAAAACTCATTCTTTTTTCATTCTCACCAATTAACTAAGACTCACAAGAGAAATTATAGAGAGAGAAGCTATAGAGAGAAAGAAGAAGAGAAGTATGCTACTTCACTATTCCAGTAACCAGTCTTCTTCAGAGGTAAGGGATATTTTTTTTTCCAGTATTCATAGGAATAATATTATCTTCCATACTCTGTAGTATGTGAGTAATATTATTTTGTCTTGTATTCCTGATTATACCCTCATTTTGTTAAAGTATTGCTTCTATACTCCGTGAAATTAGTGGAATATCCTTGAAATTTGCGCTTCATCTAGTATCGTTTCACAAGGATATTTTCTACACATTCTTGTTAAATTTTAAGCTTTTCATGTCGGAGTACTGTCCATGAGTAGTATTCATTTTTACGACACTATTCACAAAATACTATTCATGGGGTACTATTCACAAAGTACTATTTACGAGATACTATTCACAAAGTACTATTCACGAGTACTATTCACAAAGTACTATTCACGGAGTACTATTCCTGAAGTACTATTCACGGGGTACTATTCACTAAGTTACTATTCACTCGGGGAATTATTCCTGACAAAAACTGATTTCTTTTCGGTCCAAATCATTTTTGATACAATATTATTCTTGAATTTTACTCCACAAAGCAATATCATGTTGACAATTTGGACATTATTGAATTCTGGATAAATTAAGTTATAATCTTTAAAAATTTATTCTTTTCTTTTTTTAATTGAATTCTTATATCATTGTCATCATTCTCATGCTTATATTGTGATAAAAGTCATCTGTGGTTTACGTGCATAGATGTACTATTGATTAGTATGATTATGACCAGGGATTATTCGGTATAATCATGACCGTAATGTTACAAGTGATGTGGTAAAAATCCTCATTGGCCTGTAGTGCATTGATGGACAGTTGTTGGTATGATTATGACCAGGGATTATTCGGTATAATCATGACCATTGATGATTACATGAATATCCTTGGCCCGTAGTACAGGGATGATTCGATGATGTGGTTTATTTATTAAGCTGAGTCTCAGCGATAAAATTGATGATAAACTATTTAAATCATAGAAGATAGTACATATCATACTCTACTTGACTCTTCTAATGGATTGCTTGTTCCGCTACAGGTAAACTTGATATTTATTATATTTTATCAGTTTAACACTATTGAAGGCTAACGATAATTTATTCTGCATTATCTTAGTCATAATATTTCTTACTGGGCTAGTTGAGCTCACCCTTTTGCTTTCATTGTTCTCTTCAAGAAATGAAAGCGTAGCTAGGACTAGTCGGTGAACGGAGTGACGGTCCAAATATTTGCATTAGTAGTCCTCACTATTCAGTGAAATAGTGTGATAATAATTGTAATGAGGACCTTATTTGAGTTGGGATACTCTCTACGAGACATTATCCGTGTTGAAACTCTCAGCTACGTTTTGTCGTACTGTATAAAAGAAGTTTGTATATAAATTATGTACCATGTATTTGGCGACTCAAGATGGGTGATGTATACCTATTTTGGGGGCGTCACACCATATATACTTCAAGATTCCGAATGGAGGCTTCTTGATTGTTACTTGTTGTTTCATTCAGGGCAATGTACCGCGACAAGAGATCCTCCAAACTAGGCTTTCTTTCCTGTTGAGGTGGTGGATGGTGGAACTGATTTTGAGAGCTCTGCGGTTGTGAATTGTATTGATTCTAAGATTGAAAACCCTGAGGGTTAGAAAAATTCGGCCTAGTGGATGAAGGTTGTGCTTGATTGGGGTTGTTGTTGTTGTTGTTTCCCTAAGAGAAGTTGGGATGATTTCCCAAACCCAGGTGGTAATGAGTGGGAAGATTAGCATTTTGTTGTCACCCGAAGTTGGAAACAAATTGAACTGACTCAGGGCTTATTGCACACTGAATAGTAGGGTGGCTCCCTTGACATAATTCACACTGGACTACGACACTCTGTATTGTTGATGGTCCCATGGTGTCTAGCCGTTTCGTTAGCGCTTCAACCTGAGCCGTTAATGATGTGAAAGAGTCAACCTCATATACCCTCGCTGCTCTTCTGGGGGCTTTCCTATCATTCGGCCATTGATAGTTATTAGCCGCCATTGTTTCTACTAGTTTGTACCCTGCTGTGTGATGTTTAGCCATGAAGGCCCCTCCAGACGCAGCATCAATACTCGAACAAGTTGATCCGGATAGCCCATTATAAAAGGTCTGGATAGGAAGCCATTCTGGCAATCCATGGTGAGGGCATTTTCTCAGCAGATCCTTGAATTGCTCCCACGAGTCGTACAAAGATTCTGATTCGAACTGGACAAAAGAAGTGATATCATGCCTGAGCCTTGCTATTTTGGCGGGCGGAAAGAACTTCGCCACAAACTTCTGTGCCAAGTCAGCCCATGTGGTGATGGAGCCTGACGGTAATGAATGCAGCCAGCTCTTGGTTTTGTCCCTCAAGGTGAATGGAAATAATCGGAGTCTGATGGCATCGTCAGACACTCCGTTTCATTTAAATGTGTCACAGATCTCCACAAAATTGATTAAGTGATCATTGGGATCATCATTCGGTAGTCCCCCAAACTAAATATTGGTGCACATTTGAATGGTGTCCGGCTTGATCTCAAAATTATTAGCTTGGATGGTGGGCCTAAGAATGCTCGCCTGGAGATCATCGATATGAGGTATAGCATACTCCCTCAAAGACTTCTGAAGTTCCTCAGCCATTTTGATAGGAGCAGGTATGTCCTTAGATTCTTATCTCCGCAATCGTCTGTATGTTCTATACGTTCTATCAACCTCGGGATCGAGAGGTATTATGTTTCAACCTTTACGAGGTGGCATAAACAGTGAAGACTACCTGAAAAGAGAATTAAACAGAATAATCAATTTAAATTAAGATTGTATTGACTTAGTGTTAATATTCAATAAAAAATAATACTAAGTCCCCGGCAATGGCGCCAAAAACTTGTTGGTCGATTTCGCTATTGCTAAATCGCGCGCAAGCATACGCGGTCCACAAGTAATATATGAAAGTAGAGTGTCGAACCCACGAGGACAAAGTCTTAAGAGAATACAAATACTAAGGTAAAGTCGTTACTTATCTTATCTAAACAAGTAAAACAAGAAGGTTGGTTAAGCTATAAGATTAAAACTGTAAGAATAAGAGAAGTAGTTGTGCTAGGAAGTCAAGATAGGATTACAATTCCCCTAATGCGTCGCCTAATCTCCTAACTCTCCAAATTATAAACGAATCAAGGAATGGTCAACCGATAATAGTAAATACGCAAAAGCTTCTGTTGAAGGTCAAATACACATCCCTAGCCAGATAAATCACAATATGTCTATTGGTGAAAACACTAGGCCAAGGTCATTAAGCAAAGTCTCAAGGCCACACAAGGCAAATAGGGATATGTCTATCCTATTAGCAATTTATGCACACATTCCATTGGCGTGGTCATAACAGGTGTTGTTGTATTTAAAGTTAGATAATAACATCCATTTTTCAATCTCTGTTGATATCAATACTAATTTCTCTATCAAGCAATTAATCATCCAAAACAAAATACAACAACCCATTCCAAAATGATTCATTATATAAAATAGGAGAGAAAGTTAATTAAGCTAAACAAAAGGTTACATTGCAATCCTAAAAATGGAGTTAGTTCATATTCATGGTACTAACACACATTTTTAATACATTCAACATTATCAGTAATACACAAATAAATAGGAGATTTGGAATAGGAAAACTCCTATTTGGAAGTGTTCTGTCTCCAAATCTTCTTCACTGCGTAGTAGCTGAGCTGCTGTCGGATGCAATAAATCTCCCTCCTTGAAGCACAACTTCTTTTTCTTCTGGGAATTTAAGACTGTTTGTACTATTTCTAAGCTACTCTCTCTGTCTGAAATCTAACGCATGCGGTTGAAAAATTAAGTATATCTTTTTCTCTCTCTCTTTAGGTCATTTAAAGCCCTTTACTGTCTAGACACCGGAGGTCGCGCTGTGGCGTGAGTCTTTGCTTAGCAAGTGGCACTGCGGCGCCACGTAGACTTAAAAAAATCGAAGGTAACGCTGTGGCGCGACTGCATATAGGGGCTTCGGCGCTGCGGTGCGAAGATGAGACACTGAGGCACCGTAAATGGCGCTGGGGCACCGGAAGTGGTGCAGGGGCGCCGAGTATGGCGCTGAGCAGCGCCAATTAACAAGGGGCATGCCTTGCTTTGGCGTTGCGGCGCTGGCTCGAAGTGCAACCTTAGCGCTGTGGCGCCAATACACTCAAAATGTTCCGAATCTTGTAAAAGATCTATAAAGCCTTGCATCATAGAGTTTAGACATAATATCACAAAATATAGATAAAAACTAACTAAATAACTGAAAACAGGCAACAACTTAAGCTGCTAAGGATCTGATTCACAGGTGTAAATCTTACTCATCAATTACCAAAATAACATGATTAGGCAATATGTAAACAAGAATTGGCTATTTACATAATATTTAGTTGGTATAACTTTCATCCGTATGGCCTATCTTAGCACATACATAGACATTTCACAACCAAACCTTTAAACTTAGACATTGTATATTCTTAAAATAGGGCTTTAAAAATGTCATCATTATTAGCTTTTAAGGTTGGTGTAATTATCCCCTGTTATAACATAATAACCATACTAGAAGCAAGGCATAATTATCATGAGAAAAGCTTCCAATAATAGTCACAAGGACTGACTTTAGATTATTGAAATCTATCATACTTAAGCTTCACAAGTATTAGCATTAGTGGTTTGGAGTTATAGACATCATGTTATAGCATAATAATCATACTAGAAACAAGTCATAATCATTATAAGTCAAGCCTCAAATAATAGTCAATATGGAGCTCACTGTCTCGGTCCATTTTACTTTATTTTGCTCAAGTATTAAACTATCATAGATTGCAAGTTATATTGAAACATGTTAAGGTCAAGCATAGAGTATAGTTGAAGTATTACCCCCACTATATGAGCAATTTGACATTAGTTTGGACTTTAAATCATAGTTAGTATACATAGATGCTAAATCAGTCCTTAGCTTGACAAATTATCAAACATGTAGAGTGCAGTTTATATACTTACATACAATACATACATTCTTAGTCACTTGGTCCCTGCCTTATGGCTTTTAAACAACAATGATCCTCCTATAAGTCAAGCATAATGACAACTATAACAAACACCACCATTTTGTACATAATAGTCATTATAAAAATTCACAATCAATACAAAAGTTTACTAACATGGTCATAGAGCCATTCGGCCAAGGCAGTCCTATTTTGCTTATTAACAATGGAATGGAAAAGGATTGGAAAGGGCCAGAATTAGCTTACCTTGTTGATTCAAAGATTACAAATGAGTTGTGCTGCTCAATCACTCCTCCTTCTCAGTCGAACTCTCTTTTTCTTTCTTATTGTGCTACAGTTTTTTTTTAGGCTCAGTTAAGTAGTATAACCCTATGTACTTGGGTGGAATATTGGGGTTATATAACTGAGTCTTCTATCTTCAGTCAGTCACTCTCCTAACAACTAAGCTTAGCCCCTAATCTTCTCCATCATTATCCTACCTGGCTCTACATTAGTCTCAATTCAGCGCCCCCCCCCCCCCCCTTGAGTTCCCTCCTATCAGAATACTCATAGCAGTCAGTTGGCCCCTATATACTATTTGACACCCTTATCCCTTGTAAAGTACTTGACCCCTAATAGCCAACCTCTGTATTCTAGGAGTCAACAAACTTATTAACTAACCTCTATGCTGATTTACTAACTGATTTCTATCTAACTGATAACTTGTTATATTTTAAGTAACTATTTGGTTCCCTTCTTTCCTTAATGGGACTGCTGAAATGGATGAAATGGGTTGAGTATGAATTTTTAAATTGGGCTTCATGTAGTATTCTAATACTAGTAAAATTCATACCTCTAAAAATTATAAAGAATAATTGCAAGCATATATAATACAATTGGGTTAGTCCAATTTATATATCTTGGACTTTTAAATAAAGTATGGGTCCAAAATCTTAGAAACCAATGTAACACATTTGCAAGCATTCTTAGCAAAATTTAATATGTTCCAATATTTCAATATGGACTCATATTATATATAAAACACATGAATTTTATCTATCATGTTTCTTTTAGGCTAGCAACAATAATTAGCACATATATCATTAAAATGACAACTCTATTTAATTTACACAACTCGTTATAGTATATACTTTTGACCTTATTTGTCCATAAATACAATTATCTCTTTCTTTACCATTCATGATTTAAGATACCTAATAATGATTAAGTAATAAGTAAATAATATCACAAATAAAAATAAAATATAAAAAAATATATACGCAAAAATTGACATTATAATAACTAAATATTTACATAGAATTTTTCGAGTCATTACAATCTCACTCATTGGAACATAAAGTTAATATATACATAAATATATATAAAAATATTAAGTCCATTATTATTTTAAATTTAAGAAATTTCACAAACTATTATTTATGTGAAAATATTTTATAAATAAAATATTATCACATGATTCGTTTAATGCACACCATTAATGACTAATACTTTAATTAGAAGTCCAACTTCCCTTATACTCCACCATCCGACCTGATACAACTATAATAGCATTCCCGACCCCTGTGAGAGGCATTGATCCGACCTTATATCCGACGAAGGTGAATGACCAACCTTATAACTGACGAAGGTAGATCTACTTTTGTAAATAAAGTTGTGTGTACCTGAAAACCAAAGTATAGCCTTGTATTTATAGTGATCATACCTTCTTCCTCGTATAGGAAAATGATTCCTCATTAGGAATAATTCCTTAATGAGATTGAATTGAATCTCCTTAAAGAAAGGAAGTCGAAACATGTCCTAATACTTTCTTTAGGAGTTGTAAATTGAATATAATTAGGAATGGCAAAACTATGAATTTAGCTACTATAGTTGGCAAATTTTACTTAATGCACAACTGAACTTTTAATTTTTTGAATTACCCCATTAAACTAACTATTATTTGCAGTTAAATCATTCCGTTATGTCTGAGCTAACAGCTGTTAAATCCTTTTAGGCATAATCTTACGTGGACTCCCACGTGGACGTGCAAAAAAAATGACCTGGCTTATTTTCTACATGAAATTGGCCTCTCTTTTTTTAAATCTGTTTTGATTTATTTCAAATGGATTTAACTGAGTTTTTCACAATAGCTAAACTCCCTCCCTTTAACTTCATTTTCATCTTCCGTTTTTCGTTTAAAACGATATGAATCAAGGACAATAACTTCACATCATGAAATTCATCCTCTTGAGTATCACCAGATTCATCACCATCTTCATTTTCATCCTGGACAGCTCAGACGAAAACCGTCAATGACTGATACAAATCAGAACTCCCAAATGATTCCAGAAAAAAGACAACACAAGCAAAAAGAATCAACTAGGAGAAACGCCAACAGTCAGCCAAGCAAAGACAAGCCATAACCAACATAAGCAACACCAATAATTGACCGAACAATGAACATTTGCATAACAAATCAATTAATGGAAAGAAAAAATCAACCCAGCACAACCCCAAACCAACAAGGGCGGCTAATACAAGAGCCTTCTTTCCGCCGAGCTCCGAATCAACCATAAATCTATAATCGTCGGAGCCAAAGGACTCAAATTTCTCATCAAGATCCGGAACCCCCAACCCATAAACCACCACTTCAGATCATGACTCCACTTCTAGCACACACTAGAGCGAAGCCCTCTACTATTCACACAAGAAAGACCCACAATCTAGCAAACCCTCGAACTTGGCAAAGCTTAGATCGAAAAAGGAAGTTCAAAAAAGGTCCACGATATAGCCGCCGAAAATGCTATAACAGCACCTAGGCATGGTTAGAGTGGTGACCGAAAGAAGTGGGATCGTGGGCCGAAAGGAAGGGAAGGGAAGGGAAGGGAAGGGAAGGAGGAGTTGGGTGGGCTGGATGAGAAAAAAAGAGGCAGAAATGGAAAATGGAGGGGGCCAAACCAAAACATCCTGCACCACAATCAAAACCCCAATCCCCATCTAGATCAGATCTAAACTTTCAACAAGTGTGGGTGGGCTGCAAGAGGGGTGGGTAGTGGTGGGTGCAGGAGAATGACGGGGAAGAGAAAGGCGGTAAGGACAGAGGGGGGGTTTTCTAGAGAGAAGGAAGATTGGCATTTTCATCTCCCTTCAAATTAGGATTTTTAAATAATTGGTTGCTGAGTAATATTGCATGTCATATTCCTTTCTTTTTTTTTTTTTTGCACGTCCACATAGGATAATGGCTAAAATAATTTAACAGACGTCAGCTCAAAAATAATAGAATGATTCAATTGTAAAATAATAGTTAGTTTAATGGGGTAATTTAAAAAATTAAAAGTTCAATTGTACATTAAGTAAAACTTGCCAACTATAGTGGCTAAATTCATAGTTTTGTCAATTAAGAATCTTGGATTCTTTAAAATACTCAACTGTCAAATTAGATTCCTACGCAGTATAAATACCTCTATGTAGACTTTGTCCCACCATATAATTTGGGTCCTAATAATCACGCCCCAACAGTACTGCCGGTGGATGAGGGAGCTATATTCTAAATATTTGATTTTTTAGTTGGATTTATTATCTTTTATAGTGAATGTAGTGTTATTCAGTTTTTTCTTGGCTTCTTAGGACTGAAAGCTTACTAGTTGAAACTTTAGATGAGCACTATGTGTTTTATAATTTTCATGTTTCTTCAATTCTATTATGGTGATATTTTAGAAATAGTCTTGTGGCTATGCATTATGAAACTTAATTCTTAAATCATTTTGGATTTCATAGGATTAGTTCTAATTCTTTTCCTTTTCACTATAGTTTGAGGAAAGGGTTGTACATTTGATCATTGAATCTATTCGCCTTAAGCTCGACAGTCTTACTCTTTTGGCACAATGGGCTACATTAAGTCACTTGATTTGGAGAGATATTGAGTAAATAGTTAAGAATTAATACGTTAACATCAACTTAATAAACCAAGAATTAATGATTGGTAACATCAACTTAATAGACCAGGAATTAATGCTGGTAACATCAACTTCTTAGCCTTTTTACTCATTAATATAAAGAAGGTAAAATATTCAATGTTAGTTTATAGATAGCTAATCAATTAAATGCTCATATAAACTACTCCTTCCGTCTCTTAATATATATTATTTTAGAGTTATGCACAAGAATTAAAGAAATAATTTTATAGCATTAAATATAATTAATATCAATTGTTTATAATACTCTTAAATTCCCATAATTATCATACTTATCTCATACTCTCTCTTTCTCTCTCACCTGTAATATTTTTCCATGATGAGTAATTTTAAAAAGATTGTAGTTAATTCTTCTAAATTATATAAAATGACAAATAATTAGAGAAAAATGAAATAATCTAAAACGACATATATTAAGGGGCCGAGGGAATAAGTTATTATACTATCTCAACATGTAATATGTAAAGCCCCAAATCCCTGGGTTTGCATTTAAGCCTGGGTCCGGTGCTTCACGGTACTACCCATTTAACATAATTTTATGACATGAATCTAATTAAAATATTATTACAACATATCATTTCTAATCCCATATACAAATACCTTAACTAATACATCATCTAATATTATTTTACAATATTACAACAGTTCTACTTATTACAGTTATGACACATCTGCTTCTATCATAAAACCTTCGTCTTCTTTTACTTTACCGCATCCTTCGGCATTAGCTTAACTGAAAAACATTAATTTATAGCAAGGGTGAGCAACTACGTTGCCCAGTTAGTCTAACAATTTTAACATTTCGTGCTTCACGTTTCATACATAATATGCATTTTAGTGTTTCTTATGCTATGCATTTTATACATGCATCATAAAACTTATTCAATGTGTCTACATATGCTTCATACATCTCATAGTATGCATTTTATATGCATCAAATATCTCATACAGTAATTTTACAGAATTTCAAGCTCCATATAGCACAGTATAATAAAATAGCTACACAACATGCACACTTTAATCATGCTCACATGTAATTCACATAACAGTGAATTACAGTATGTGGTATTATATGTGTGCAGTATGTGGTTAAGGGTCAAGGGTTGACCAGATATGATGTATCAGTGACAAACCCTAATTTTATATTAAGAACGTCAACGTTCAGTTAGAAAATTCTTACGATATATAAGAAACCGGTTCTAGAAACCCTAATTTCAGTTTCGGGAATCCGAAAACCTAATTCGGAATTAGGAAACCCTAATTTGGGAATGAAAACGCTAGTATAAGGTTTAAACGTTATTATTAATAACCTAATTAGGGATAACCCTAATTGATTTAGAAAAACCTAATTTCTGGATTAGAAACCCTAATTTATAATTAGAAAAAACCTAATTGTTAATTTAATAATTTTAATGTTAATTAGGAAATATTAATCATAATTTTCAAGTTATAAGTAATTAGGAAACCCTAATTTAATTATGAAATCTAATTTCTAAATTAGAAAATTATTTTTCTATTAGAAACCCTAATTTTTGGGTTGTAAACCCTAATGCACGATTACGACCCTAATTGCTAAATTAGTAATTTTAATTAGAAAATATTAATCCCAATTAGCAAGCTTGATTTATAATTAGTAAATTTTAATATAACTAGAGAATTCTAATTATAATTTAGAAATATTAGTTTTCTATTTTGAAAATCGAAATTCGAAAATCTTAGAAATTAAATCGCAAAGTTAAGGATTAAATCCTAAACCCTAATGGTCAAATCCTAAATCCTAAGGGTTAAAACCTAAACCCTAAGGGTTTGGACCATTGTCTAGATTGCCATTAAAATTGTTTGGAAATGACTATTATACCCTTTTTTATCACATTCTTTAATAGGTGGCTTGTAAATCTAGTTATAATATTGAGTTGGTAACCTAATTGATATGACATGTGCATTATATCTATCCAAGATCAGCCAATCTTGCCACCTAGCAACAATTAATATATTGAATCAAAATTTATAACTTAAAAAGTAAGAAATACTTACTTTACTTAGCATTCTCTCTAAGTCCCTTCTCTCTCTTCACTTTCGAAATCTAGAGTGAGATAGAGTGAGAAACCAAGCCATGAACATCATGTAGCTTTCCAAGAACAGGATCAATGATCAAAAATCAAAAATCAAAGGTAGAAAAGGTTTAAAACCTAAATCATGTGATCTTATGTTAATGTTATGATTTGTTGTTTAAAGTTGTGTTAGAGGGTGTTAATAAGTGATCTGGGTTGTTAGATCAAGGATCTATAACATCTAGATGCACAATTTTGAAATTTTGAAAAATCTGGAAAAACTTTAAAAAGTTGTCTGACAACCATATGTCAGACCTCATAGATCTGTGTGTTAGATGTTTAGTGTGTTTTATGTTATTGATGTATTCTATGCCATGTGGACTACAATTTGGAACTAGAATCATGGACATACCTTGTTTAGATCTCCAGAAATAAGCAGTCAAACTGCGTTGACCGACCATGAAATCTGGTTTCTGGGTAACCCAGAAACCCAGAAATCATTGACAGCGTTTTTGCAGGCCATGGATCTTGCTGATGTTTGATGTTTAGGCTAAGATGTTGTTTTTATGTTGTAGTCTGAAATAAGGACTACACAATAATGCCTAAAGCTCACCCATAAAACACATAGAATCAAAGTTATAAGCGGTCAAACCGGCGTTGACTAATTACCTTAGGCCAATTCTGGAAAACCCATAATTCGTTGAAGAACAGTTCTTGACCTCTAGTTTGACCGGTCTAGATCGCTAGTATTTGTTGTTGTTGTTATGATGCTTTAATGTTATACAATTGTACACTGACATTAATACTACATGATTGAACCTTTATAACACATTAACCAAGTCTGGAAAGCAAAGGTTTAAAGGCTCAAAAAGCGACCATTGTCACTGTCGGAGATTCTGGGCACAAGAACACGTCTGACAAGTTTTTATGAGGCTTATAATTCACTGTTATGTTGGCCATGAAATTACTTGGAGGTTGTAGTATTACATCAGTACTACCATCCTAACACTATAAGCTACCCAGAAATCAACAAGAACACTGCTTTAATGTTGGTCAAAGTAGGCATCCGGTAACTGGTTATGAAGATCTGGGCTTGGGCCAAGAACACGAAAAACACCCTATAGCGACAGTCCTGTCGCTATAGGCACCCCTTTAGCGACTGTTTCTTAGAAAAATAAATATTTTAATTATATAAATAGATAAAAATGGTTTTTAATTATAAAAAAATATAAAATAAATTCCTAAAATTTATTTTAAAGTCCAAAAATTAGGTTTAAAATATTTTGTGTATATTTCATAAATATTTAATATTTTTGAAAAATAAATGGTATTTAATTTATTTAATTATAATATTAAATAAATTATTTAAAAATAATTTTAACACATGAAAAAATATATTATGGTATAAGAAAATATTTTAAGTTATTTTTAATGACTTTTAATATTTTGAGATAAATTTTATTAATTAATTAATATTAATGATAATTAATTTATGTAATAACTATATTAAATAAATTGTGGAAAAATAGAATTAATGTTTTATAAATCATATAAAAATGATTTAAATATTATAAAAATATTTTAAGTTATAAAATATAACTTTTGATATTTTGTCATGAAAATATTAATATTTTAATATTAAAAGCGATTATCGGATATTAAATTTAATTGTTTAAAAATTATATAAATGTGATTTTAAGGTATTAAAAATACTTTGATATATTATAAATATATTATAATATTATGTTATGATTTTCATTAATATTTAGTATTAAATATATATTAATGATAAAGGAATTAAGTGATATTTACTTCATTTAAATACGATATTAATGATTAAAAATTCATGATAAACGATAATAATTATCTAAAAATCATTACGAGAAATGTTTTGACTGATAACAAAATTATCTAAGGTAATTGTTAAGTGATTAGACAGAGTTTAATTGAACTTAAACTCGACGATTGTCCGACTAGACCGTCGGGATGTCAGAATTGTACCGAACTCGACTTAGACTGTCAAAGTTTGACTTGAGGTTAGGTTTTATGTGTGTTATAGACTGATAGGGTTATGTCATAATTTGTTTAGGTTATTTTAAATACTGTAGTGATATTATTCTAATATGTAGATCGGTATTATTTATATTAGGTTCAAACAAAGCTTATTAAATTGCATAGCGATAATCAACGATTCAGGCAAGTTTTTCTTAACTCGACCTCGAGTTATATTATTCAATTATATTTGTGGTTAATTATTTCTGATTGCCATGTCTAAGAATTATTAAATTGTACCCTGTGCGTATGACATATATTCATCAGGTATGAAAGGCTGATCACATTCATTACCATTCGATCCAGATATATTTATTCATGCTAATTCACAACTATATTGTTGAATTTAGCCAGCTTATTATTCAAATTCTTTCAATCATGATATATCCTTAAATGAACTTATACTTGCTGGGCAAACTTATGCTCACCCTTGCTATATCATGATAAACATTGCAAATTAAGACGAATACGTCGTATACAAGGAAAAGTCAAAGACAGATCCAGCTTTAAGTTTATGTGTACAGCTAGATTTGTATAAGTGTTGTATATTAATGTTATTATAAGTTAAATAAGTTATGAATTGTGTATAAGTTAAGGTTACTCGACCTTGGAGAAAAGTGTGTAAAGTTATTGTATAAATAATTTATGTTTATATCTTCTGTAAATAGTAATAGTTATAGAATAATTGTACCAGATCCGCGGTGATTTAGGACCCGAATTTGGGGCTCTCACAGTTGGTATCAAAGCTGTAGGTTATGAACCTTAGGTAAGAATACCTAAGACTAATAACTGCAGTGATTAGGATAAGTACTAACTCAAATAGAGTTAGTCAGTCGGTAAGATTCAAAGACGAATCTCCGCGGGTTATAAAAGATACGGAGTTCCCTAACTCTGATAATAAAGTTGAACAGTAGTGGTGAATAGATAAAGTCTAAAAGACTAAAAATGCAGTAATAGTAGATCGAAAAGTAAAACGCTCATAGTATAGAAATGAATCGTAATATATACTATGAGATCACCCCGTGATCTGATAAGGTGATAGCAGAGAGAAGAATCAATCTAATGATTGAACAGTTTACTGTAAGATTGCTGAGTGTCAGTTGTACTATGAATTGGTACAGATTCAGGAAAGGATTATGAATACGAGTTGAATGAAATTAGTATTGAGAAGGGAGTTAAGATTAGGTGGGGATTTCAACTGAGGACTCATGTCAGCAGCTGAGTTATATGATTCCTTGTATGGGCGGGGAATTGTACTTGGTGTAAAAACCACTTAGTTTCTGGCAATGATAATCATTGAAATGTTTGTGTCGCGCTATTTGCTATATGCATGTTAAGAGGGTGATTCCTTTTTCATGTGTATAACAGATAGATAGGTTATAGGTAGAGAATATAAGGTTAAGTACGAGTTCTTAAAACTCATACTTATGCGACATTCTTAATTCATAGTTATATGAAATGTTTATGAACCCCTCAGCGAATGGACGCCAAAGGTCTGACTAGGACAAATTATTAAACACATATGATTGTGGCAAGTTCATAAACTCATAAGTGTGGTTTGACGAACTGGGTATAGTTATGTGTAAATGGAGTATTAAAGATAATAGGAATAGATATATTATTTAAGCAAAATTATTAGTGGAGACTTAAGTTTTCCAAAACTCCTAGCTATGCTAGACTTCGAAATTTTGACATAAATCTAAATACGCACTATGTGCTTTTGAAATATATATATATATATATATATATATATATATATATATATATATATATATATATATATATATACTTGTAATCATTTTTTGAACGGTTTAAAGTATAGTCTGCTACTTATTTTGGCAAGACGCAAATGATTTGAAATATCAAAATATCTTTTATTTATCACTCATGTACCATGTAATCTGGTGCAGAGATGATAAAAAGTTGATGGAGTTGTAAATACAAAAATACTTAGTGTGAATTTGATCTAAAGTCGATGTTCCACTATTGTATGATGTGTTATGACAAAGTCATACGATGACGGCATTCTCAAACGGACTGTTAATAAAGTACGGAATCATGATGTCATTCTCAAAAATATTTTCAAAAATTTTAATTTGCCAAACGGGGTTTGGCTACACTTAAATAATTCGATTGAATTGAATTATTGATATGAGTCTATGCTATTTGATTCAGCTAGACAAACATTTATAAAACTCTAAGAGTTCTTTGAAAATTTACCCGAACCAAATTATTTTGGTGCGGAATCTATTAAGACTAAGGTAAAATTTTTGTGCATGTGGAAGTGACGAGAAACTGATAAAACCATTATTATTGGGCCAGTCCTGGGCATACTGGGCTAATCACCCTCTATGTCTTCAGGGTAAGACGGTTTGCGGATGAATTTCAATAAAACCTTTGCGAAAATGACAGACAATAATTTGTATAACCCCTCAACACAATTTCAAAATTTTTATTCTTGTGAAGAATGTATTGGGTAGCATGTGATGATGAGAAGGAATGGTGAATGGTGTATGGCGTAAGGTGTAAGGTAAATTTCAAGGACGAAATTTTTAGAAGAAGGGGTGAATGTGACAACCCGAGAATTTGGATATTTATAAAAATTTAAAATATTTAATTAAGGTTAAATAATAAACCTAGACCGAAAATAAGTGAATGGATTTGAGATTTCCAAGAAGGAATTTTTTGAATTTAAAATTTTTGTGGTGAATTATTCAAGATTAAGGCTATACGTGAATATGTCATGTGTATATGGTATTATATGTGTACAGTATGTGGTTACGGGTCAAGGGTTGACTAGATAAGATGTATCAATGGCAAACCCTAATTTTATATTAAGAACGTTAACGTTCAGTTAGAAAATTCTTACGATTTATAAGAAACCCTAGAAACCGGTTCTAGAAATCCTAATTTCAATTTCGGGAATTCGAAACACTAATTCGGAATTAGGAAACCCTAATTTGGGAATGAAAACGCTAGTATAAGGTTTAAACGTTATTAATAATAATCTAATTAGGGATAACCCTAATTGATTTAGAAAAACCTAATTTCTGGATTAAAAAACCCTGATTTATAATTAGGAAAAACCTATTTGTTAATTTAATAATTTTAATGTTAATTAGGAAATATTAATCCTAATTTTCAAGTTATAAGTAATTAGAAAACCCTAATCTAATTACGAAATTTAATTTCTAAATTAGAAAATTATTTTTCTATTAAAAACCCTAATTTTTCAGTTGTAAACCCTAATAATACATGATTATGAACCTAATTGCTAAATTAGCAATTTTAATTAGGAAATATTAATCCCAATTAGCAAGCTTGATTTATGATTTGTAAATTTTAATATAATTAGAGAAATCTAATTATAATTTAGAAATATTAATTTTCTATTTTGAAAACCAAAATTCGAAAATCTTTGAAATTAAATTACAAAGTTAAGGGTTAAACCCTACACCATAAGGGTCAAACCCTAAACCCTAAGGGTTAAAACATAAACCCTAAGGGTTTGGACCACTGTCTTGATTGCCATTAAAATTATATGGAAATGACTATTATACCCTTTTTATCACATTCTTTAATAGGTGGCTTGTAAATCTAGTTATAATATTGAGTTGGTAACCTAATTGATATGTCATGTGCATTATATCTATCCAAGATCAGCCAATCTTGCCACCTAGCGACAATTGATACATTGAATCAAAATTTATAACTTAAAAAGTAAGAAATACTTACTTACTTAGCATTCTCTCCAAGTCCCTTCTCTCTCTTCACTTTCGAATCTAGAGTGAGATAGAGTGAGAAACCAAGCCATGAACATCATGTAGCTTTCCAAGAATAGGATCAATGATCAGAAATCAAAAATCAAAGGTAGAAAAGGTATAAAACCTAAATCATGTGATCTTATGTTAATGTTATGATTTGTTGTTTAAAGTTGTGCTAGAGGGTGTTAATAAGTGATCTGGGTTGTTAGATCAAGGATCTATAACATCTAAATGCGCGATTTTGAAGTTTTAAAAAATATGGAAAAACTTTGAAAAGTTGTCTGACAACCATATGTCAGACCTCATAGATCTGTGTGTTAGATGTTTAGTGTGTTTTATGTTATGGATCTATTCTATGCCATGTGGACTACAATCTGGAACTGAAATCATGGACATACCATGTCTAGATCTCCAGAAATAAGCTGTCAAACTGCATTGACCGATCACGAAATCTGGTTTTTGGGTAACCCAGAAACCTAGAAATCACTGACAGCGTTTTTACAGGCCATGGATCTTGTTGATGTTTGATGTTTAGGCTAAGTTGTTGTTTTTGTGTTGTAGTCTGGAATAAGGACTACACAATAATGCCTTTAGCTCACCCAGAAAACACATAGAATCAAAGTTATAAGCGGTCAAACCGGCGTTGGCCAATTGCCTTAGGCTAATTCTGAAAAACCCAAAATTCGTTGAAGAACAGTTCTTGACCTCTAGTTTAACCGGTCTAGATCGCTAGTATTTGTTGTTGTTATGATGCTTTAATGTTATGCAATTGTACACTGACATTAATACTACATGATTGAACCTTTATAACACATTAACCAAGTCTGGAAAGCAAAGGTTTAAAGGCTCAAAAAGCGACCTTTGTCACTGCAGGAGAATCTGGGCAAAAGAACATGTCTGACAAGTTTTTATGAGGCTTATAACTCACTGTTATGTTGTTTTATGGCCATGAAATTAGTAGGAGGTTGTAATATTACATCAGTGCTACCATCCTAACACCATAAGCTACCCAGAAATCAACAAGAACACTGCTTTAATGTTGGTCAAAGTAGGCATCCGGTAACTGGTTATGAAGATCTGGATTTGGGCCAAGAACACCTATAGCGACAGTCCTGACGCTATAGGCATCCCTTTAGCGATAATTTCTTAGAAAAATTAATATTTTAATTATATAAATAGATAAAAATAGTTTTTAATTATAAAAAACTATAAAATAAATTCCTAAAATTTATTTTAAAGTCCACAAATTAGTTTTTAATTATTTTGTGTATATTTCATAAATATTTAATATTTTTTGGAATATAAATGGTATTTAATTTATTTAATTATAATATTAAATAAATTATTTAAAAATGATTTTAATACATGAAAAATCATGAAAAATTATATTATTGTATAAGAAAATATTTTAAGTTATTTTTAATGACTTTTAATATTTTGAGATAAATGTCATTATTTAATTAATATTAATGATAATTAATTTATTTAATAACTATATTAAATAAATTGTGGAAAAATAGAATTAATGTTTTATAAATCATATAAAAATGATTTAAGTATTATAAAAATATTTTAAGTTATAAAATATAACTTTTGACATTTTGTCATGAAAATGTTAATATTTTAATGTTAAAAGCGATTATCGGATAATGAATTTAATTGTTTAAAAGTCATATAAATATGATTTTAAGGTATTAAAATTACTTGGATATATTATAAATATATTATAATATTATGTTATGATTTTCATTAATATTTAGTATTAAATATATATTAATGATAAAGGAATTAAGTGATATTTAATTCATTTAAATACGATATTAATGATTAAAAATTCATGATAAACGATAATAATTATGTGAAAATCATTACGAGATTATGAAAAATGTTTTGACTGATAACAAAATTATCTAAGGTAATTGTTAAGTGATTAGACAGAGTTTAATTGAACTTAAACTCGACGATTGTCCGACTAGACCGTCGGGATGTCAGAATTGTATCGAACTCGACTCAGACTGTCAAAGTTTGACTTGAGATTAGGTTTTATGTGTGTTATAGACTGATAGGGTTATGTGATAATGTGTTTAGGTTATTTTACATACTGTGGTGATATTATTCTAATGTGTAGATCGGTATTATTTATATTAGGTTCAGACAAAGCTTACTAAATTGCATAGCGGTAATCAACGGTTCAGGCAAGTTTTTCTTAACTCGACCTCGAGTTATATATGTGACGCCTCCAAAATAGGTATACATCACCTATTCTGAGTCGCCAAAAATATGGTACAAAATTCAAATACGACTTACTAATACAACTATCGTGTACAATACGATAAAATATAAACTGTGAGTTTAAATACAAATATTGTCTACTAGAGAGTATACAAACTCAAAAGGAGTCCTCATTACAATTATTATCACACTATTTCACAGAATAGTGAGGACTACTAATGCTATCCTCTGGACCATCACTCCGTTCCCCGACTCGTCCCAGCTATATTCTCATTTTCTGAAGAGAACAGTGAAAGAAAGGGTGAACTCAACTAGCCCAGTAAGAAATATTATGACTAAGATAATGCAGAATAAATTATCATTAGTCTCCAACAATGTTAAACTGATAAAATATAATAGACATCAAGTTTAACTGCAGCGGAACAAGCAATCCATTAAAAGAGTCAAGTAGAAAATAAAATCTACTATCTTTTATGATTTAAAAGGTTTTTTATCACTGTTATCGCTGAGACTCAGCTTAATAAATATTCCACATCATCGAATCACCCATGCACTATGGCTAAGGATATTCTTTAGTATCACGACCACAATTATCCATGCACTACGGGCCAAGAATATTTATGTATTCATTAATGGTCATGATCATGCCAACAACTGTCCATCAATGCACTACGGGCCAATGAGGACTTTTACCACGCCATTTGTAACATTACGGTCATGATTATTCCGAGTAATCCCTGGTCATAATCATACCAAGTCTATCTATGCACTACAGGCCACAGATGACTTTCAACAGAATATAAACATGAGGATGATGACAATGATATAAGAATTCAATAAAACATGTTCAAGAAATAATTTATTCAGGAACTAATAACGTTCAAGTTGTCAACATGATACTACTTTGTGCAGTAAAATTCAAGAATGCTCAGAAGAATATTTCCATGAAAAGATACTGGATGAAGCGCAATTATCAAGGATATTCTACTAATTTCATAGAGTATAGAGGTCAAAACTTTAACCAACTGAGTATAATAAAGAATGAAATAACAAAAGAAATCACCATGCATGCGATACTTTGCATAGACAGGTTATTCCAACAGAATAATAATAACGGAACCAGGTCAGGCAAATTTTGCACCGACAGGGTGTTCCAACAGAATAATAAAGACAGAACCAGGTCCGGTGTAAAACACACAGACAAGATGTTCCGACAGAATATTAATAAAGACGAAACTCGGTCCGGTGTAAAACACACAGACAGGATGTCCCAACAGAGTAATAATAAAGACGGAACCAGGTTCGGTGTAAAACACACAGACAGGATATTCCAATCAGAATAATAATAAAGACGGAACCAGGTCCGGTGTAAAACACACAGACAGGATGTTCCAACAGAATAATAGAAGAATGTCACCAAGTATAGGGTAGACCGCGTATACAGGTTATTCCAACAGAATAATAAGAAATGGAATAACGACAGTTCTCTTCATGAATAAGAAAGAATAACACCCTTTACGAGTACAACAAATAATATCCCTTACCGTAAAAGAAACTTGATATAAGAGTAGGGAAGTAGCAGAATACTTTTCTATAGTTTCTCTATAATTTCTCTTTCTGGAGTTTCAATGAATTTGTAAGAAATAATGAATGACTAAGCTTCTATTTATAGGAGAGTGGAAAGGCATTGTGTAAGGATTTCTTCACAGATGAAATAATTCAAAGACTCACGGATGAAATTTTTGATACTACATATTCAAATTGTCAAACCTTCAACCAATCATAACAAAGCAAGACAAAATAAACCCACATGTTATAAACATACATACATACATGCATATATATATATATATATATATATATATATATATATATATACATACACATTTCTTACTTTTCCACCAATATGTCCACATCACACACATCCATCTCCACACACATCATTCTCACTTCTTTTCCACCATTTTCCACTCACACACACACAACATATACATATATATATATATATATATATATATATATATATATATATATATATATATATATTCACACATCACATACTTATATATATTAAATCCCTCCCCTATACGTAACTCCCTCCACCCCTATTTCTAAAATCAGTTTTTCAACACATATGGGCCCCACCTTTAAATAATTTCTACCGATTATTTTGAAAAATGTGTAAATGGGGGTCTATAAAATAAGCAAAACTGAGTGATTTCTCACATAAGCATCAATAATAAATACCGTGTGCTACTATGCAACCACGCGTATTACTGTACTTTTACTACCGAGTAGTTCAACAGTATTAACGATAAAACTTCCGCCGTTATTTTCATAAAAATATTTTTGTAGTTCTCTCAATCCGACAATCATTCCGTTGTGGGGTCCACCAATGATTGCGCCGTAATGCGAATATTCCCTGCTAAAACGAATATTCCCCGACCAATCGAATATAATACAACAACTTGCATACTTTGTAAAATTTATAAATACTACCCACAACTATAACATTATATCAAATCCACTCCATAATATTTAAAAAAAATATTTCGAGAAATTTAAATCTTTATTCATAAAATCTGGGGTCTCACAATCTCCCCTCCTTATGGAATTTCGCCCTCGAAATTCCCGTACGTACCTGGTATGCCGAACAGATGAGGACACTTCATCACATTCTAACTCTTGAGGTATAACATTTAAGCGTAGAATATATTCCATGATTTTAACAGGTACATCTTCATACGTTAAATCATCCGCTATCTTGTACGGTTCTAAATCAATAATGTGGTTCGGGTCATCTACATATTTACGTAACATCGATACGTTAAAAACGTTATGAACACGCGACATACTTGGCGGTAAAACGTGTCTATAAGTCACAGTTCCTACTCGATTGAGGATTTCAAATAGACCAATAAAATCGAGGGTTGAGATTTCCTCTCTTCATCGACTCTTGCCCCTAGAATAACACCCTCTTGAACCTTCTTCTTTACATTCATCAGCTCTGAGTCTGTAGCTTGAGCGGCTTTAACTTTATCGATTTAAAGTCGGTTCTAATCGTATATTTGCTATCTTCACTTAGGCTCGTATATTCGCACTCGTAAATGAATACGATCTTCTGCTCAACGCGTCAACTACCACGTTCGCTTTTTCCACGATGGTATTAAATGGTATAATCGTAATCTTCAATAACTCGAGCCAACGTCTTTGGCGCATTATACGTTCGTTTTGGTTGAAGAAATATTTGAGGTTTAAGAAATGGATTTTGTACTGGGGTCAATACAAAATTCTATTTCACGCTCTAGGGGTAGGCCAGGAAGTTCTTCAGAAAATACGTCAGGAAATTCATTAACAATAGAAATACCATTCAGAACTGTGACTCTCATCCAAGACTTGGATAACACGTCACATTGATACCTATCAACTTGCCATCGTCATTCACGACGTTGCCTACAGAAAGTCTGGCTTCGGTGCATTCCACACAAAAAAGTCAACAACAAAAGGATCGGGGCTCTTTATTTATGGCTTGATATGACAATGATTAACTTTAGTGGTTTGGTTACTTGAATTCGCATGACAGGTTGGTTAGGAATATGAAAGCTAACAACCTTACGAAAAGCATGATGAGTAGTTAACCAATCGTTTCCAAAAATCACATCAAAAGAAAATATTTTTACAGAGATAAGAACAACATGTAACGTGAAAGTGTCGATTTGAATCAAACAAGATTTATAAATAGTGGAGTTAACGAAGGTTTCTCCCAACTGAGTTTAAACAGATATATCAAAGTCTAACTTCTTCGGAGTTAACTTTAAACCTCTTAAAAACATCCGCGTCATTCTCTCTTCATTATCAACCAAGTGGGATGCAAATCGGGACAACTCGGCAAACTTGGCTTCGTACTGCGACACGGTCATGTTGTTTTGCTCCAACTTGATAAATTCCACCTCCTTCATGTGACGAATACTTTCAGAAAAGTACTTGTCGTTGAACAGCTCTTAGAACTTCTCCCAAGACATCTTGAGTGCGTCAAGCTGGATACGTTTTACAGATTCCCACCAGTGATCTGCCTCTTCACGCAACATAAAGGTGGCAAAGGGAACCTTTTGCTCCTCGGAGTATCCCAAGACTCAAATATCTTGGTGATCTACTTTAACCACGTCTCCGCCTTAAGTGGTTCTTGCTTTCCTAAAAACTCCGGTGGTCCTAGCTCCTTGAATTGCTTAGCGGTGACCAACCGTGGGTTGCCATTGTTTCCTCTTGTATTATGAACAGGAGCCGCCCTCGCCTGATGTTGCATGAATTCTAAAAAGCTCCTAAACGTACCGTCATTTGTCAATTGATCAGTGTTGCTGTTTATAGGAGGATTATCGCCATCCTGTTGCACATTGTCCTGATTATTGATACCAACTGTGACGCCCCCAAAATAGGTATACATCACCTATTCTGAGTCGCCAAAAATATGGTACAAAATTCAAATACATCTTACTAATACAACTGTCGTGTACAACACGACAAAATATAAACTGTGAGTTTGAATACAAATATTGTCTACTATAGAGTATACAAACTCGAAAGAAGTCCTCATTACAATTATTATCATACTATTTCACAGAATAGTGATGACTACTAATGTTATCCTCTGGACCATCACTCCGTTTTCCGACTCGTCCCAGCTATATTCTCATTTTCTGAAGAGAATAGTGAAAGAAAGGGTGAGCTCAACTAGCCCAGTAAGAAATATTATGACTAAGATAATGCAGAATAAATTATCATTAGTTTTCAATAATGTTAAACTGATAAAATATAATAGACATCAAGTTTAACTGCAGCGGAACAAGCAATCCATTAAAAGAGTCAAGTAGAAAATAAAATCTACTATCTTTTATGATTTAAAAGGTTTTTCATCACTGTTATCGCTGAGACTCAGCTTAATAAATATTTCACATCATCGAATCACCCCTGCACTACGGCCAAGGATATTCTTTAGTATCACGACCACAATTATCCATGTAACGACCCAAAATAGGTCCATTCCATCCAACCCATTCTGACTCACCAAATACATCGTACAGAAAACAACTATAACTTTATTACAACAATTGTCGTGTAAAATACAACAACATATATGCTGTGAGTTTGGATACAAATATATACCAACTGTGACTCTTATCCCAACTTTGGATAGCACGTCACAATGACACCTTACATAAAGGTATAGTCAAAAACTGTTTTAGAAATTAAAATCTTTAGGAAGTGCTCAAGGAAACCTTCGTACATGGGAGGTCATGCGTCTAGGTTGTGATAGATATCATATGGCCACAGAATTATCCTTGATTGACCCAATATACCCCAAAGAAAAACGAGAAGATTACTATCATATTCTTCCCAATGGTGAGTCTTCTCTTGACTTATCATTATCTCCACTGTCTCTAAATGAGAATTATACTTCAAACAAACACCAAGATTATATAGGTAGTGCTCGTAAATATACTCAGCAAGTGGATGTGCACAACCCTGTCTTATGATGACACGAGGTTGTATGTCATTAGACATCTTGTATGACAGTGGAAAAACACCCTTCCAACGTTGGGTTCGCTTCACCCTAGATGATTCACCAAATATAACTACTAAATGATGATCACCGTTCTATTCCCCTGTTACCCCCGCTCGACCCAGCTACACTCTTATTACCTGAAAGGAATTGTGAAACAAAAGGGTGAGCACAACTAGTCCAGTAAAGAATATCATGACTAAAGATAAATAAATTATCAATAGTCTTCATCAATAATAAATCAGAGATTTAGAACATATGGTAGATGATAAAAATTTCAACCATAGTTGCAGTGGAACGAGCAATCCATTAGAAGAGTCAAATAGACCATAAAGTCTATTATCTTCTCTACATTAAAAGCCCACCAACAATGTTTTATCCCTGTAACATTAATCAACAGTTTCTTTCCACAATTATATGAATAACTCATAATCATAATTGTAATTCTAAATTGCTCTTCGCATCCAGGACGAAGATAATTTTCATCACATGTCTTTAACTGAAATATCAAAGATCATGGTTATACCAAAGCACAGTTCCTGTTTATAATCATGCTAACAATTTCATCTTTGCACGACCAAAGATATTCATCAACAGACCATCTTTGCACTACAGGCCAAAGATATTCATCAACAATTCATCTTTGCACTACAGGCCAAAGATATTCCTCAACAGTTCATATTTGCACTACTGGCCAAATATATTCATATCTCAAATATATAATCTTTTCAGAATTTATATAAACAATAATTATAACCATGTTAATCAATTCATCTTTACACTTAAGCTAAAGATATTCAATTATAAATTTAATGGTCATGATCATACCAGTTAATAATTCATCTTTGCACTACATGCCAAAGATATTCCTCAGTCACGATCATACCAATAATTTACCCATCTTTACACTCAAGTGAAAGAGAAATTCAACATCAGGGTTATAAAAATGTTATATATTGTGACGCCCCCAAATTCTGACCTCCACTTGGTCACCCGAATTCGGTTCGTCACGTTCTCAAGATATTACCATAATAACTAAAATCACTCATTCACAGCGAAAGATCTAATTTAGAATAATATACAATGATTTATTATAATTATTCCCCCAAGTCTCGCAACCTACAATACTAAATAGATTACATAATAATATCGAATAAAGACTTATTACATAATCCTACTTAAGTTTAAACATAGTTTGCAAATAGTCTTATTACAACATGATAGATTTAAACATAAAAGGGACAAGCTAGTCAGTAGCCTTGCCCTTGCCCTTGTTTTTCCCAGAGACACCTCCCTGTTCCGCCTTAGCTGAAAGGTTTTAAATAAGCAAGGATGAGCACAAATTGCCCAGCAAGTAATATACAACAAGGGTGTAGGATATAATATCACAAGATTTGAAATATCGAAGGGTTATTTCTAAGATAGTTCAAAGTGTCAGGATAACATCATGAATAAGGGATATGACAATTCAATATAATTCAACAGATGTATATGAATTCAACGGCTAACAGTGTATCCAACTGGATAATCACTTTATACTGAGCAGTCACTAAAGACCATTAAACTTTCACTAGAGTTACCAATATTAAATTGATAACCAAAGATATCAAGTACTATAGATGATCAGTCTACAATACTTCACGTTATGCATAACACCACAATAATATTTATTCATGTGTTGGGGTTTCCAACAACATACACTCCCCTTACCAAAAGGGTTGTTCAACTCAGTTTTCAAGATTTCCGCACCAATCAATTGGTTTGGACAGTTTTATTATAAACATGCATATAGTCTAGCCGAATCAAATGGCATCGACTTTTTCACAATATTCAAGATCAATACTAAGTTTATCATGAATAATAGTTCTCACAAGGGTTTAAGCATATTAACTCATTTGCACGAGAAAGTAATATAACTTGTATTCAAAGAAATAAGTTTACGGTATTCGTCGAATAAAGAATGCAATTATACTTGCACAATAAGAGTAGGGTTCGGATACTTGCTCAATATAAAAGAGAGTAAGTTAGGGAACTTGCCTTAAGCGTTGATTACCACTTATAGCATAAAATCACCTCAACGAACTATATTATCCTATTTATGTATGTATAGGTACTCATTAGCCACACATCCTGACATAAATCTCAACATGCAATTATTACACAAATATCTATCCATACACCTTAGAACTCATAGATGTATAATTCAGATTGTTCTTACTTTTAAAAACCTTAACAACATTTTAGCAAATTTAAGTCTCATATACTCATTTCATGTTTGTATACGTGAAACATTACTTGAGTTACGCATTCTATATTACGTCGTTCACACATACGTGCCAAGAAACTTTTAAATTAAGTTTATTCGGACGCAGCTAGTATAACCCTCTACTTAAAATTTTAGTTTAGTTCATGCGTGGGTAACATATATCAATTTGATAATATTTATCAATTAATCCCGCCTTTCCCAATGTCACAATGTTGTTTCCAAATCCGAAGACATCCCGCCACGTTCGAACCCGAAGACATCTTACGAAGTCGAAGACTTCATCTCCGAACCCGAAGACACCTTCTATCATTTTACTTGTTTAATCAATTGTTCACTTGGTTTTATTTATCCATGTCTCATTACATAAATAAAGTATTCTTACCTTACTTAGTATTAATATTATATTTTTATCTTGTTATTAATCTTATTTTATCTTATTATATCCAAAAAAACAAGTCTTGACCCGTTTGACCCGACCCGAACCAAACTGACTCAACACTGAAAATGGCCTAGCGCCTAGGCGCTTGAAATAAGCCTGGGTTGAGCGCCTAGGCGCTCCCCTGCAGAAGCAAAAATCCGATTTTTTCAACATTTTCAGTTTTGACCCTTTTTGATTCAATCTTTCATAACTTGCTCATTTCATATCCAAATGAGTTCAAACCACTTCCATTATCTCATAAACTTACATATCTTCAATATGCGATATCTTGAACAATTTTTCAAAATATTTATTTAATCAAATTATTTACTTTTCCAAGCAAAGGTTCTCATGCTAGCTTGTCTTACCAATTATTTTGCTACGAGTTCGTTTTATAACCGAATTTGATGATTCAACTTGTGTTATGATCGTATTTCATATAGGCTTAATATAACATTTTAGAATTACACATATCTCTTACATATGTTAATCACGATTATCAAACGTTCAAGCATACTAAGCTAGGTTTCATGCTCACATGCTTTTACATGATTCATTTTAACTTAGATCACATACCAAGCCATATAAATCACATATTCTCCTTCCAATACTCATCATTATACTTTTATATCCATCATGATCACACAACACATAAACTTCCCACAATCAAGCATGCATTCTTACTAATATCTACACATACTAACTTAGCTTGCCAAAAATAAAGCTAGATTATGAATCTTACTTCTTGTAGGCTTTCTTCCTCTTGGCTAGGAACCTTAAGTAGTTCTCCACCTTTGCTTCTCCTTCTTGAACTCCTCTTGAACCACCAAAGTGCAAGAGTTCCTCTAGAATCCTTCTACTTCCCTCAATTTCTCTCTAGCTCTTATTATACTACTAACACTTATGAAATTTCAAGTAAATGAAGCAATGAACTAGGATGGGTTATATTTATAGGCAAGTTCTATGTATACAATACATGTACTAATACTTGGTATAATACTTGTATATGTACACCCAACTAGGTATTAACCATGGTTAAAAGGTGATTAGGTAAAAAGAATTACCAACTCCTTCACCAACTATGTCCTTCTTCATCATGAGCCCACATGGGATTGCTTGTAAGAATTTTTTTTTTTGTGCAACAAAAATCATCACTTAGGCTTAATAGGGCCAAAATTTCGGCCATGAGGGGTAGCATTCCATATGTTGCACTTTCATTCCATCATTTGTACCATGTGCTAGCTATTGCTACCTTTACACATACATCTCTACACCTATATATATATATATATATATATATATATTCCTATATATATAAGTATACTTATCTTATATATGTATTTATATAATCCATATACATTGGGTTTGTCCAAATTAATATTTGAATTGGGCTAGGTACAAACACTTATACACATTGGGTTAAACATTAGTCTACCAATTCAAATTCTTGGGCTAAACTCCCAACTATGCAAGTATGTTACAATAATAATGTTGGGCTTGGATTTATCCTAGATCCAACACTTCATTAAGTTATCCATCAATTAATCTCATTAAGAATTTAATTACACCACAAAAGACTTTACACTTAAGCTTAATCAATCGTAACCAAGCTTATCAATATTATCAATAAATTTCTTAATCCTTTCAAACATGATTCAATTAAATTTTCATTTTCACCTTTTATGACCCACCAAAATATATATGTGTTCAAAATAAATATTCAAACACTTTTATTTCTAATTTATAAAAATCTCGGGTATTACATCCTCCCCCCTTATAAAAATTTCGTCCCGGAATTGCTACAAGGTTACACAAATAGATTGGGATAGCCCATCCTCATCTTATCTTCTAACTCCCATGTTGCCTCCTCGACATCATGGTTACGCCAAAGTACTTTTACAGAAGAAATGACTTTGTTCCTTAAAGTTTGCTCTTTCTTATCCAGAATTTGGACAGGAATTTCTTCATATGCTAAGTTCTTCTCCACCTGAATGGGTTCATAAGAAATCACGTGCTTGTAGTCTGGCTTGTACGGACGCAACACGGATATGTGAAAAACGTTATGGATACGCTCCAACTCGGGTGGTAGTGCAACTTTGTATGCTACTTCGCCCACTCGCTTGAGTACCACGAACGGTCCTATGAATCTTGGACTCAGTTTCCCTTTCTTGCCGAAACGGATCTTTCCCTTCCATGGAGATACCTTCAAAAATACAAAACTACCGATTTCAAAATCGCGGTCTTGTCGATGCAAATCTGCATACTTTTTCTGGCGATCTTGAGCTGCCACAAGTCTAGCCCTTATTACTGTCACCACATCCGCGGTTTGTTGTACTAACTCTGGTCCGAGTATTCGTCGTTCACCAACTTCATCCCAACATAATGGCGTCCTGCACTTCCTTCCGTAAAGAGCTTCGTACGGTGGCATGCCGATACTCGCATGGTAACTATTATTATATGCAAATTCGACTAAGGGTAGGTGGTCGTCCCAATTTCCCTTGAAGTCCATCACGCAAGTTCTAAGCATGTCCTCTAGCGTTTGAATTGTCCGCTCACTCTGTCCATCTGTCTGAGGATGATAAGCTGTACTCATCCTCAACTGTGTTCCCATCCTCTCTTGCAAGCTTTTCCAAAACTTTGACGTGAAACGCGGGTCTCGGTCAGAAACAATCGATACCGGCACTCCATGTCTTGAAACAATTTCCTTTACGTACAGACTTGCTAACTGATTCAAACTGTAGCGGATCTTGATCGGTAGAAAATGTGCGGTCTTTGTAAGTCGATCCACGATAACCCAAATGGCATCCAAACCTTTCTGCGTGACCGGAAGTCCTACCACGAAATCCATCGTAATATGCTCCCATTTTCACTCTGGTATTTCTAACGGTTGAAGTAACCCACTCGGCCGCTGATGCTCTGGTTTTACGCGTTGACAAGTCAAACATCTACCAACCCACTCTGCGACTTCCCGTTTCAAATTGGGCCACCAAAAATGTTGTTTCAAGTCTCGATACATCTTAGTGCCTCCCGGATGAACGGAATATGCCGTATTATGTGCCTCTTGTAGAATCTCTTCTCTTAACTCGGTTACCGCCGGTACCCACACTCTCTCTTCGAATCTTAAAATACCATCTTTATCTATTCGAAATTTTTCTTCCTCATTTTCCGCAATCCTCTTCCTGATCTTCTCACACTCTCCATCATTTTCCTGTGTTTCCTTTACTCTATCCAACAATGTCGGACGAGCTTCCATTGCAAATAACTTCTCTTCAGACCTCTCGGGTCCCTTTACTTCTATTTCCAACTTCTCCATATCTCTTATTAACTCCTCCTGAGTTGTTAGTTGAAACAATTTCTCCCTTCCTTTCCTGCTCAGAGCGTCGGCAACTACGTTTGCCTTCCCCGGGTGATAAAGAATCTCACAGTCATAATCTTTGATTAGTTCTAACCACCTCCTCTGACGCATATTCAACTCCTTCTGTGTGAAGATATATTTTAGACTTTTGTGGTCCGTGTATATCTCACATTTCTCTCCGTACAAATAATGTCTCCAGATCTTTAACGCAAAAACTACTGCCGCTAACTCTAAATCATGGGTAGGGTATCGTTTTTCGTAATCCTTTAATTGCCGTGACGCATATGCAATGACCTTGCCATGCTGCATTAGCACACAACCCAGTCCTCTATGCGATGCATCACTATACACCACGAATCCTCCCGTATCATCTGGTAGGGATAATACAGGTGCTTCGCTTAATCTCTTCTTCAACTCTTGAAAACTCTCTTCACATATGTCGGTCCATACAAATTTCACTGTCTTCCTCGTCAGATTAGTCAACGGGGTCGCTATCTTAGAAAAATCTTGGATGAATCTTCGATAGTACCCTGTTAACCCTAGGAAACTCCTTACTTCCGTCGGTGTTTTCGGTTGTTCCCAACTACTTACTGCTTCAACCTTTTCGGGGTCTACTGAGATTCCATTCTCATCCACCACGTGGCCTAAGAATTGAACCTTCTTCATCCAAAATTCGCATTTTGAAAACTTCGCATACATCTCCTCCCTTTGCAGTGCCTCTAAAACAATCTTCAGATGTTCGGCGTGTTCTTCCTCTGTTTTTGAGTAAATCAAAATGTCGTCGATGAAAACTACAACGAATTTATCCAAGTATGGCTTAAAAACTCGATTCATCAAGTCCATGAATGCTGCCGGAGCATTAGTTAAACCGAATGACATTACCAAAAACTCGTAATGTCCATAACGGGTTCGAAACGCAGTCTTTGGTATGTCCTCATCTCGCACTTTCAGTTGATGATATCCTGTTCGTAAGTCGATTTTTGAGAAACATTTTGCTCCTTTCAGTTGATCAAACAAGTCGTCTATCCTCGGTAATGGATATCGATTCTTGATCGTTACTCTGTTCAATTCTCGATAATCAATACAGAGCCTCATCGATCCGTCCTTTTTCTTCACGAATAACACTGGTGCTCCCCAAGGAGACACACTCGGTCGTATGTAACCCTTATCTAATAACTCTTGAAGTTGTATCATCAATTCCTTCATTTCTACTGGCGCCATAAGATATGGAGCTTTCGAAATCGGTGCCGTTCCCGGTGCTAAGTCTATTATGAATTCGATTTCTCTGTCTGGCGGAAGACCAGGCAGATCGTCTGGAAACACGTCTTGAAATTCATTCACTACGGGTATATCTTTAATCTCTACTCCCTTTTTCTGAGTATTTATGATGTAAGCTAAATAACCTACACATCCTTTCCTTAACAACTTCTTGGCCTGCATCATCGTAACACAACATGATTGCTTAAGCGATGAGCTACCATGAAACACTACCTTAGACTTACTCGGAGTCTGAAGGTTCACACACTTATTCTGACAGTAAATTATCGCTGCATGGTTATATAACCAATCCATTCCTAGTATTACGTCAAATTCTCCCAGTCTAATAGGAATCAAGTCTACGCTATGTTCATGTTCTCTAATGTTTGCACGACAATTTCGATAAACGTATTCTACAGGGATTATTTCCTTATTTGCAACCTCTATGTTCAAGGAATCTTCTAAATGTTCTCGGGGTGTACTAAATTTACTAGCGAATTCTTCAGATACAAAAGAACAGGTGGCACCCGAATCAAATAATACATAAGCATTTATATTATTGATTGGGATTATACCTGACACCACGTCCTTCGCAGCCACTGCGTCCTGGACAGTCATGTTAAAGGTTCGAGCGGTCGATCGGTTGGGTTGTGCAGGTCCACCAATCATTAACTTGCTCCCTCCTCCCTGGCCTCCGCCAGCTCCACTGCTTCCTTTCTTCGGGCAATCCTTGATCTGATGCTCTGTCGATCCACAAGCAAAACATCCTCGGATCTTCTTTGGCTTTGGGCAATTTGGCGAGATGTGCCCCTCTTGGCCGCAATTATAGCAATTTCCTTTCCAGCATTCTCCCTGATGGTTTCTTCCACATTTATTGCAGGCTTCGTTCCTTTTCTTGAAGTTTCCCTGGTGACTCCCACCTTGGTTATTGTTTCGGTTGTTGCTGTTGTTTTCCCATTTCCTTTTTCCCGAATTACATCCTCCGCTGCTGCTTCCTCCACGATGCTCGCTACCAGTGTTCTTATTCTTCTTCTCCTTATGATATAGACTTAAGGCCTCACTGCCACCTTCCGCAATGACTGCCTTCTCCAACAGAGTCGTAAAGGAATCAATCTGAAAGACTGATACCTTATTATACAACCACGGCTTCAACCCTTGCTCAAAACGTCTCGCCTTCCTCTCCTCATCCATAACTTGGTGTTCTGCAAACCGCGCTAGTTCATTGAACTTAGCTGCGTACTGCGCCACTGTCATATCACCTTGTTTTAATTCTAGGAATTTTACTTCCATCCTACTCTTCATACTCTTCGGGAAATAGTTCTCGAAGAACAACGTAGTAAACCTCTCCCAAGTTATTGTTCCGTCCCCCGCTCTCTGCTGGTTAGCTTCCCACCAATAGTTTGCTTCGCCCCTCATCATGTATGTGGCAAATACAGTCTTCTGGTCTTCACCCACGTGTGCAATAGTGAAGGCCTTCTCGATCTCCTTGATCCAAGTTTGCACAACTATCGGGTCAGTAGTTCCCGTGAACTCTGGGGGTCCTACACTCTTAAAGTCTTTGAAGGTTGTTACTGGGACAGTTCGGGGAACGGGTGGTATAGGTTCGTTTCTTCCCCTCAAAGCTTCTCCCAATAAATCTACCAGTCGCTGTATCGGATCTATTGGACCTCTCTCATCGTTAACTGACTCTTCTGGAATAGGTATTCTACGTCTGGGCGGCATTTTCTGCATCACAAAATTTCATCTTATTATCCAACTATCATGTTCAGACATTTCTCAATTGAAAAGATCTAAAAGTGTACAACACGTTTCTGAAATAAGATCATTCATATTCATATGCCAAATGGTTACAATACATGCTCTTTTCTAGCATACTGCTATAAATGAAAGCACATATCCCCTAATATCACAAAAGACGGGGACAACACTAACTTACTACCCCTCTAATATTTTCCAAAAGTTCGGGGTTTACCACTATCTCACATCTTACACAAAAGACTGAGATTTCAACAATATTTTAACAACACATAATTAAGAATACTACACTACTAAACTTTTTCCTCTAGACTCAATCTAACATCCCATGCTCCATGGCGCTTGCATACTCCTTTTGTGTGATGTGTGCCACCATATCCCGACTTATGGTATGTCGGGTCTGTCCTTGCTCAGCGGGGTAGTGATTTACCCCATCGATCAATCTCTCCATGGCCGTGCGTAGAGCATAGCCCATCTTGTTCATCTTCCTCCTCTTGAATCGTACCTCATCTTCAAGATCACCTACTCTGTCATTAGAATCCTCCCACTTCTCCTCGAAGTGGATCCGATCCATCACTTCCATCTCTAACTGAGTTCGGAGAGCCTCCTTCTCCGCCTTCTCACTCAACGCCCTCTGTTCCAATTCTTCTAATTTCCCTGCCAACTCGACATTCCTTGCCACCGATCGGTGAAACAAGGCACCCATCTGGATCCCTGCCTCCTTACGGTGAGCAATTTCTACTTCCATCTCCTGCATTACTAGCTGCCTCTCAAGAGTCTCAGTTTCTAACTCTTCGACTCTACTCCCTAACTCCAAAATCCGCTCCTCATACTCTCCTAGCATCCGATCCTCAAAGGTAGTCCCGTCGGAGTCCTCCATGGGCTCAGGTTCCTCTTCCATGGGTTCCTCCTCCATAGGCTCCTCCTCAGGATCAGATTCCTCCGGTAGAGGCACCATCTCCTCCTCCTCATCATCGTCATAAATAGGGGCAACAACCGATATAGGCTCCGCTATCAAGGGTGCCTCATAGACTACGTGGATATCACGCGGCTCTTCCTCTACTACTCGGCTAGGTCCTCCCATGTCAGTCATCCTACAATCACCAACATAAGACAAAACAAACAACAACTACATCAGAATGTTAAATAAACATAAGTTCATTGTATAGAATGAAGTTACATTTCATGACACCCTGAGTCTATCAGGGAAAACTCTACATGAGTTTTATCCCTCTTCCTAACTTCTAAGTTTTCTTAAGTTATAGTATAAGGATTCTCGTTTCCTAAGTTTTATAACTATAGCTCAGATACCAACCTGTGACGCCCCCAAATTCTGACCTCCACTTGGTCACCCGAATTCGGTTCGTCACGTTCTCAAGATATTACCATAATAACTAAAATCACTCATTCACAGCGAAAGATCTAATTTAGAATAATATACAATAATTTATTATAATTATTCCCCCAAGTCTCGCAACCTACAATACTAAATAGATTACATAATAATATCGAATAAAGACTTATTACATAATCCTACTTAAGTTTAAACATAGTTTGCAAATAGTCTTATTACAACATGATAGATTTAAACATAAAAGGGACAAGCTAGTCAGTAGCCTTACCCTTGCCCTTGTCTTTCCCAGAGACACCTCCCTGTTCCGCCTTAGCTGAAAGGTTTTAAATAAGCAAGGATGAGCACAAATTGCCCAGCAAGTAATATACAACAAGGGTGTAGGATATAATATCACAAGATTTGAAATATCGAAGGGTTATTTCTAAGATAGTTCAAAGTGTCAGGATAACATCATGAATAAGGGATATGACAATTCAATATAATTCAACAGATGTATATGAATTCAACGGCTAACAGTGTATCCAACTGGATAATCACTTTATACTGAGCAGTCACTAAAGACCATTAAACTTTCACTAGAGTTACCAATATTAAATTGATAACCAAAGATATCAAGTACTATAGATGATCAGTCTACAATACTTCACGTTATGCATAACACCACAATAATATTTATTCATGTGTTGGGGTTTCCAACAACATACACTCCCCTTACCAAAAGGGTTGTTCAACTCAGTTTTCAAGATTTCCGCACCAATCAATTGGTTTGGACAGTTTTATTATAAACATGCATATAGTCTAGCCGAATCAAATGGCATCGACTTTTTCACAATATTCAAGATCAATACTAAGTTTATCATGAATAATAGTTCTCACAAGGGTTTAAGCATATTAACTCATTTGCACGAGAAAGTAATATAACTTGTATTCAAAGAAATAAGTTTACGGTATTCGTCGAATAAAGAATGCAATTATACTTGCACAATAAGAGTAGGGTTCGGATACTTGCTCAATATAAAAGAGAGTAAGTTAGGGAACTTGCCTTAAGCGTTGATTACCACTTATAGCATAAAATCACCTCAACGAACTATATTATCCTATTTATGTATGTATAGGTACTCATTAGCCACACATCCTGACATAAATCTCAACATGCAATTATTACACAAATATCTATCCATACACCTTAGAACTCATAGATGTATAATTCAGATTGTTCTTACTTTTAAAAACCTTAACAACATTTTAGCAAATTTAAGTCTCATATACTCATTTCATGTTTGTATACGTGAAACATTACTTGAGTTACGCATTCTATATTACGTCGTTCACACATACGTGCCAAGAAACTTTTAAATTAAGTTTATTCGGACGCAGCTAGTATAACCCTCTACTTAAAATTTTAGTTTAGTTCATGCGTGGGTAACATATATCAATTTGATAATATTTATCAATTAATCCCGCCTTTCCCAATGTCACAATGTTGTTTCCAAATCCGAAGACATCCCGCCACGTTCGAACCCGAAGACATCTTACGAAGTCGAAGACTTCATCTCCGAACCCGAAGACACCTTCTATCATTTTACTTGTTTAATCAATTGTTCACTTGGTTTTATTTATCCATGTCTCATTACATAAATAAAGTATTCTTACCTTACTTAGTATTAATATTATATTTTTATCTTGTTATTAATCTTATTTTATCTTATTATATCCAAAAAAACAAGTCTTGACCCGTTTGACCCGACCCGAACCAAACTGACTCAACACTGAAAATGGCCTAGCGCCTAGGCGCTTGAAATAAGCCTGGGTTGAGCGCCTAGGCGCTCCCCTGCAGAAGCAAAAATCCGATTTTTTCAACATTTTCAGTTTTGACCCTTTTTGATTCAATCTTTCATAACTTGCTCATTTCATATCCAAATGAGTTCAAACCACTTCCATTATCTCATAAACTTACATATCTTCAATATGCGATATCTTGAACAATTTTTCAAAATATTTATTTAATCAAATTATTTACTTTTCCAAGCAAAGGTTCTCATGCTAGCTTGTCTTACCAATTATTTTGCTACGAGTTCGTTTTATAACCGAATTTGATGATTCAACTTGTGTTATGATCGTATTTCATATAGGCTTAATATAACATTTTAGAATTACACATATCTCTTACATATGTTAATCACGATTATCAAACGTTCAAGCATACTAAGCTAGGTTTCATGCTCACATGCTTTTACATGATTCATTTTAACTTAGATCACATACCAAGCCATATAAATCACATATTCTCCTTCCAATACTCATCATTATACTTTTATATCCATCATGATCACACAACACATAAACTTCCCACAATCAAGCATGCATTCTTACTAATATCTACACATACTAACTTAGCTTGCCAAAAATAAAGCTAGATTATGAATCTTACTTCTTGTAGGCTTTCTTCCTCTTGGCTAGGAACCTTAAGTAGTTCTCCACCTTTGCTTCTCCTTCTTGAACTCCTCTTGAACCACCAAAGTGCAAGAGTTCCTCTAGAATCCTTCTACTTCCCTCAATTTCTCTCTAGCTCTTATTATACTACTAACACTTATGAAATTTCAAGTAAATGAAGCAATGAACTAGGATGGGTTATATTTATAGGCTAGTTCTATGTATACAATATATGTACTAATACTTGGTATAATACTTGTATATGTACACCCAACTAGGTATTAACCATGGTTAAAAGGTGATTAGGTAAAAAGAATTACCAACTCCTTCACCAACTATGTCCTTCTTCATCATGAGCCCACATGGGATTGCTTGTAAGAATTTTTTTTTTTTTTTTGCAACAAAAATCATCACTTAGGCTTAATAGGGCCAAAATTTCGGCCATGAGGGGTAGCATTCCATATGTTGCACTTTCATTCCATCATTTGTACCATGTGCTAGCTATTGCTACCTTTACACATACATCTCTACACCTATATATATATATATATATATATATATATATATATATATATATATATATAAGTATACTTATCTTATATATGTATTTATATAATCCATATACATTGGGTTTGTCCAAATTAATATTTGAATTGGGCTAGGTACAAACACTTATACACATTGGGTTAAACATTAGTCTACCAATTCAAATTCTTGGGCTAAACTCCCAACTATGCAAGTATGTTACAATAATAATGTTGGGCTTGGATTTATCCTAGATCCAACACTTCATTAAGTTATCCATCAATTAATCTCATTAAGAATTTAATTACACCACAAAAGACTTTACACTTAAGCTTAATCAATCGTAACCAAGCTTATCAATATTATCAATAAATTTCTTAATCCTTTCAAACATGATTCAATTAAATTTTCATTTTCACCTTTCATGACCCACCAAAATATATATGTGTTCAAAATAAATATTCAAACACTTTTATTTCTAATTTATAAAAATCTCGGGTATTACATATATGATAATAAAAACAATATGATCAAAACATGAATTTAATTTCAAGAGCAATATTCATAAATCAACGATAATTTGGTCAGAAAAAGAAACCAATTTTTTTGTGAATAGTAACTCGTGAATAGTAACTCATGAATAGTAACTCGTGAATAGTAACTCATGAATAGTAACTCTGACACAAAAAAAGATAAAAATTCCACAATAAAATTTATACCAATATTTCGGTATAATGATATTGAAAGAATAATATTTCTTAATCTTATAAACAATTTATTTTAATTGTTTACACTTTACTAAATAATGCATTTAATCATCTTAAAATGCCAAACTCATAAGATTTCATTACCAATAACCAAAACCCTCATCAAAAATCTGCATATACCTCATATAGGATTCTCAAGCCATAAAATCCTATTTTCCAATTTTCTTACTTCACATAACATATTTAATTCATTTACTCAAGACTAGTATATTTTCATGAAAAATACCAAATCAGTTCCAAAAATATTTCTTTTCTGGAATTTAGCAGAATATAGTCCCATATTGAACATATATTTTTCTCAGAATTTTTAAAACTCATTTACTATTTTTCATATGACCAAAACCGTCGAATATTTAGACATTTATCATAAATTGTACTTTTATCCAAAAATTTTAAAATTCACAGAGTACACTAATATTATATAGATGTACTCCCAATAAAAATTTTATCAATTTTAGAGTTAACCACAAGGAGTTATAAGCGGTTACTTTTAAAATAGTTTTTTCTCATAAAATTCATAACTCTTAATCTATACATCCAAAAATCACCATTTTTGGAAACAATCAATAAAACTTATCAAAATATCATTTCAAATTTTTCCAGAATTTTTTGAAGGTCAGAAAAATTACGAAACTGAAAAACATAATAACCCTTAAAATCCTTTACTATCTCGTACCTCAAAAGTGCAGTATTTCTGACTGGAATGCAAAGCCAAGGAAACTTGAACTGAATAGCAACTCTTAAAGTAACTGAATACTCACAAAATATGCTTCATAATATAGAGAGAGAAAGAGAGAAAGCTTATGTTTCTGGTGTGATTTTCAATTCTAACTTAGCCCTCTATTTATAGGAAAATGTTAGCACGCCGAAGCAGGCTTAACCTGTAACCTGATGGCTTTACCTGCTACTATTCAAGCCTACCACATTTGAATAAAAATCTCAGCACATTTTCTCACCAATCAAGAGTGGGGCCCACCAATTCTAGAATTTTCCACAAAAATGATTAACTCCGAAAATTCAACAATTTCTGAACTAGTCATCTAGTAAAATTCATAACAAATCATACGTTTATTTTTAACGGTTCAAAATTTGTGGACATATAATCAACTTATATATGTATAACATATCCAAATATTACCACGATCCAACGGTCAGATTAAAAATTATAACCCTCGCAAAATATCTCAAAAACCCTAATTTGATTTTCAATACATCCGTTCCGACAAAAATACAGATAAAACACCTCAACATTAACTCCTTCATTTTTAACCACAAAAATATATCCCTCATTTATATCCACATAAAATAAATATTTTCTTATCATATGAATCAATAATTAATTATTCACAAATAATATTACAGAATCACATTTATGACAACCAGGCCGTTCCCAGAAAGAGGGGGCTTTCCAATAAGAATTTTTCCTTACTGGCGCGCAATTAGGTGACCAAACCTCTCCTTAGACAGAACTTTCTAGACATTGCCAATAATGTTATCTAATAATATTATTCAAATAATATGAATTATTGATCTGATAATGAGAAATACTGTGCAGTGACAATTATTGAACAACAATAATATAAAATATCAATGCAGCAATTATTGAATCAATAAAATAAAATATTGAACAGTAATTACTGTAACAATTATTGAGTAGTGCCTTCTCACGTAAGAATCAATAATAATTAAAAAAATACTGTGTAATACTATGTGCTATTCTGCAACTACGCGTATTACTGTATTTTAACCACCAGGTATTCCAATAGTGTTAACGGTAACAATTACGCCGTTATTTATAAAAGCTCAAATTTGTCATTTTCTTCATTCGACAGTTATTCTGTTATGGGGCCCACAAATGTATGCGCCGTCGTACGAATATTTTCCGACAGAAAGGATATTCCACGACCAAACGATTAATATTTCTCGACAACAATGAATATTTTATAACCATTTGCGTATTTTGAAAAGTTTTCACATATCACCCATAACTTTAACTTTTTATCAATTTAACCATTTACTGAATTGCAATTATAAGAAAAATTGAATACTTTTATTTCATAAAATTCGGGGTCTTACAATCCATGCACTACGGGCCAAGAATATTTGTGTATTCATTAATGATCATGATCATGCCAATAACTGTCCATCAATGCAGTACGGGCCAATGAGGACTTTTACCACGTCATTTGTAACATTACGATCATGATTATACCTAATAAACCCTGGTCATAATCATACCAAGTCCATCTATGCACTACAGGCCACAGATGACTTTCAAGAGAATATAAACATGAGGATGACGACAATGATATAAGAATTCAATAAAACAAGTTCAAAAATTAATTTATTCAGGAACTAATAACGTCCAAGTTATCAACATGATACTACTTTGTGCAGTAAAATTCAAGAATGCTCAGAATAATATTTCCATGAAAAGATACTGGATGAAGCGCAATTATCAAGGATATTCTACTAATTTCATGGAGTATAGAGGTCAAAACTTTAACCGAGTATAATAAAGAATGAAATAACAAAAGAAATCACCATTCATGCGGTACTTTGCATAGACAGGTTATTCCAACAGAATAATAATAACGGAACCAGGTCAGACAAAATTTGCACCGACAGGATGTTCCAACAGAATAATAAAGACGGAACCAGGTCCTGTGTAAAATACACAGACAGGATGTTCCAACAGAATAATAATAAAGACAAAACCAGGTCCGGTGTAAAACACACAGACATGATGTTCCAACAAAATAATAATAAAGACGGAACCAGGTCCGGTGTAAAACACACAGACAGGATGTTCCAACAGAATAATAATAAAGACGGAACCAGGTCCTGTGTAAAACACACAGACAGGATGTTCCAACAGAATAATAGAAGAATGTCACCAAGTATAGGGTAGACCGCGTATACAGGTTATTCCAACAGAATAATAAGAAATGGAATAACAACAGTTCTCTTCATGAATAAGAAAGAATAACACCCCTTACGAGTACAACAAATAATATCTCTTACCGTAAAAGAAACTTAATATAAGAGTAGGGAAGTAGTAGAATACTTTTCTATAGTTTCTCTATAATTTCTCTTTCAGGAGTTTCAGTGAATTTGTAAGAAATAATGAATGAATGAGCTTCTATTTATAGGAGAATGGAAAGGCATTGTGTAAGAATTTCGTCACAGATGAAATAATTCAAAGACTCATGGATGAAATTTTGATACTACATATTCAAATTGTCAAACCTTCAACCAATCATAACAAAGCAAGACAAAATATAATACATATATATATATATATATATATATGTAATACCAATCACCTCTTTAAAAATAACTGCATCACCCGAATAACTTGCCAGATTTCTTTTCTCCAAATTCATTTTCAACACCCGTGGGCCCCATGTGTTCTCCTCCACCAAAATCAACTCACTCATTCAATATTTATATATATATATATACACACACACACACACACACACATACACATTTCTTACTTTTCCACCAACATGTCCACATCACACACATCCACATCCACACACATCATTTTCACTTCTTTTCCACCATTTCCCACTCACACACACAACATATATACATATATATATATACACACACATCACATACTTATATATATTAAATCCCTCCCATATACGTAACTCCCTCCACCCCAATTTCTAAAATCAGTTTTTCAACACATATGGGCCCCACATGTGGGCCCTACCTTTAAATAATTTCTACCGATTATTTTGAAAAATAGGTAAATGGGGCTCTATAAAATAAGCAAAACTGAGTGACTTCTCACGTAAGCATCAATAATCAATACCGTGTGCTACTATGCAACCACGCGTATTACTGTACTTTTACTACCGAGTAGTTCAACAGTATTAAAGGTAAAACTTCCGCCGTTATTTTTATAAAAACATTTTTGTCGTTTTCTCAATCCGAAATCATTCCGTTGCGGGGTCCACCAATGATTGCGCCGTTATACGAATATTCTCTGCTAAAACGAATATTCCCCGACCAATCGAATATAATACAACAACTTGCATACTTTGCAAAATTTATAAATACTACCCACAACTATAACATTATATCAAATCCACTCCATAATATTTAAAAAAAATATTTCGAGAAATTTAAATCTTTATTCATAAAATCTGGGGTCTCACAATCTCCCCTCCCTATGGAATTTTGCCCTCGAAATTCACGTACGTACCTGGTATGCCGAACAGATGAGGACACTTCATTAGATTCTAACTCTTGAGGTATAATCTTTAAGCGTAGAATATATTCCAGGATTTTAACAGGTACATCTTCATACGTTAAATCATCCGCTATCTCGTACGGTTCTAAATCAATAATGTGGTTCGGGTCATCCACATATTTACGTAACATCGATACGTTAAAAATGTTATGAACACGCGACATACTTGGCGGTAAAACGAGTCTATAAGTCACAGTTCCTACTCGATTAAGGATTTCAAATAGACCAATAAAATTGAGGGTTGAGATTTCCTCTCTTCATCGACTCTTGCTCCTAGAATAACACCCTCTTGAACCTTCTTCTTTACATTCATCAGCTCTGAGTCTGTAGCTTGAGCGGCTTTAACTTTATTGATTTAAAGTCGGTTCTAATCGTATATTTGCTATCTTCACGTAGGTTCGTATATTCGCACTCGTAAATGTAAGACCCCGAATTTTATGAAATAAAAGTATTCAATTTTTCTTATAATTACAATTTAGTAAATGGTTAAATTGATAAAAGTTTAAAGTTATGGGTGAAATATGAATTTTTTTCAAAAATAAGCAAGTGGTTATAAAATAATCATTGTTATCGGGGAATATTCGTTTGGTCGTGGAATATTCTTTCTTTCGGGGAATATTCGTACGACGGCGCAGCTATTTGTGGGCCCCATAACGAATAACTGTCGGATGAAGGAAAACGACAAATTTGAGTTTTTACAAATAACGGCGTAGTTGTTACCGTTAACACTGTTGGAATACCCGGTGGTTAAAATACAGTAATACGCGTTATTGCACAGTAGCACACGGTATTGCACAGTATTTTTGAAATTATTGATTCTTACGTAAGAAGGCACTACTCAATAATTGTTACAGTAATTACTGTTCAATATTTTATTTTATTGATTCAATAATTGTTGCGTTGATATTTTATATTATTGTTGTTTTAATAATTGTTGCTGCACAGTATTTTCTATTATCAGATCAATAATTCATATTATTTGAATAATATTATTAGATAGCATTATTGACAATGTCTAGAAAGTTCTGTCTAAGGAGAGGTTTGGTCATCTAATTGCGCGCTAGTAAGGAGAAATCCTTATTAGAAAGCCCCCTCTTTCCTGGGAACGACCTGGTTGTCATAAATGTGATTCTGTAATATTATTTGTGAATAATTAATTATTGATTCATATGATAAGAAAATATTTATTTTATGTGGATATAAATGAGGGATATATTTTTGTGGTTAAAAAAATGAAGGAGTTAATGTTGAGATTTTTATCCGTATTTTTGTCGAAATGGAGGTATTAAAAATTAGGGTTTTTGAGATATTTTGCGGGGGTTATAATTTTTAATCCGACCGTTGGATCGTGGTAATTTTTGGATATGTTATACATATATAAGTTGAGTATATGTCCACAAATTTTGAACCGTTAAAAATGAACGTATGATTTGTTATGAATTTTACGAGATGACTGGTTTAGAAATTGTTAAATTTTCGGAGTTTATCATTTTGGTGGAAAATTCTAGAATTGGTGGGCCCCACTTGTGGTTGGTGAAGAAATGTGCTGAATTATATTTCAAATGTGGTGGGTGAGAATAGTAGCAGGTAAAGCCATCAGGTTACAGGTCAAACCTACCAAAATTTTCCTATAAATAGAGGGCTAAGTTAGAATTGAAAATCACACCAGAAACATAAGCTTTCTCTCTTTCTCTCTCTATATTATGAAGCATATTTTGTGAGTTTTTAGATACTTGGTGAGTTGCTATTCATCAGTGCAAGTTTTCTTCAGCATCATATCCGATATTCAGTCAGAAGTACTGCTCTTTTGAGGTAAGGGATTGTAAGGGATAGTAAGGGATATTAAGGGATTTTAAGGGTTGTTATGATTTTCAGTTTCGTAATTTTTCTGATCTTCAAAAATTCTGGAAAAATTTGAAATGATATTTTGATGAGTTTTATTGATTGTGTCCAAAAATGGTGATTTTTGGATGTATAGATTAAGAGTTATGAATTTTACGGGAAAAGACTATTTTAAAAGTAACCGCTTATAATTCCTTGTGGTTAACTCCAAAATTGGTGAAATTTTTATTGGGAGTACATGTATATGATAGAAGTATACTCTGTGAATTTCAAAATTTTTAGATAAAAGTACAATTTTTGATAAATATCTAAATATTCGGCTGCTTTGGCCATATGAAAAATAGTACATGACTTTTAAAAATTCTGAGAAAAATATATGTTCACTATGGGACTATATTATGCTAAATCTCAGAAAAGAAATATTTTTGGAACTGATTTGATATTTTTCATGAAAATGGTCTAGTTGTGAGTAAAGGAATTAAATATGTTATGTGAAGTAAGAAAATTGGAAAATAGGATTTTATGGCTTGAGAATCCTATATGAGGTATATGCAGATTTTTTATGAGGGTTTTGGTTATTGATGATGAAATTGTAAGAGTTGGCATTTTATGATGATTAAATGCATTAATTAGTAAAGTGTAAACAATTAAAATAAATTGTTTATAAATTTAAGTAATGTTATTCTTTCAATATCATTATACCGAAATATTGGTATGAATTTTATTGTAGAATTTCTATCTTTTGTGTCAGGGTTACTATTCATGAGTTACGAATATTACTCTTGAGATTAAAACTATATGTTGATCATATTATTTTTATCATCATATATAATATTTTTATAACCCTGATGTTGAAATTCTCTTTCACTGGAGTGTAAAGATGGGTAGATTATTGGTATGATCATGACTAGGGTTCTCTTTGGCCTGTAGTGCAAAGTTGAATTGTGACTGGTATGATCATGACCATTGAATTTATAATTGAATATCTTAAACTTAAGTGCAAAGGTGAATTGATCAACATGGTTATAATTATTGTTTATATAAATTCTGAAATGATTATATATTTCTTTGAGATATGAATATATTTGGCCTGTAGTGCAAATATGAATTGTTGAGGAATATCTTTGGCCTGTAGTGCAAAGATGAATTGTAGAGGAATATCTTTGGCCTGTAGTGCAAAGATGAATTGTAGATGAATATCTTTGGCCTGTAGTGCAAAGATGGTCTGTTGATGAATATCTTTGGCCTGTAGTGCAAAGATGGTCTGTTGATGAATATCTTTGGCCCGTAGTGCAAAGATAAACTGTTGTTGAATATCTTTGGTCGTAGTGCAAAGATGGATTTATTAGTATGATTATGAACAGGAACTGTGATTTGGTATAACCATGATCTTTGATGTTTCAGGTAAAGACATGTGATGAAAATATTATTCGTCCTGGGTGTGAAGAAAAATTTAGAATCACAATTATGATTATGAGTTATTCATATGATTGTGGAAAGGAACTGTTGATTGATGTTACAGGGATAAAACATTGTTGATGGATTTTTAACATGGAGAAGATAATAGACTTTATAGTCTATTTGGCTCTTCTAATGGATTGCTCGTTCCGCTGCAACTATGGTTGAAATTTTTATCATTTACCATATGTTCTAAATCTCTGATTTATTATTGATGAAGGCTACTGATAATTTAATTATCTTTAGTCATGATATTCTTTACTGAGCTAGTTGTGCTCACCCTTTTGCTTCACAATTCCTTTCAGGTAATAAGAGTGTAGCTGGGTCGAGCGAGGGTAAAGGGGAAATAGAACGGTGGTCTCTAGCTGTGGATGTTCTCCCGAAGCAGTATAGAAAAGTTCATTTAGTAGTTATATTTGGTGAATCCAATAGGGTAAGGTGTACCCAACGTTGGAAGGGTGGTTTGCCACTATCATACAAGATGTCTAACGACATACAACCTCGTGTCATCATAAGACATGGTTGTGCATATCCACTTGTCGAGTATATCTACGAGCACTACCTATATAATCTTGGTGTTTGTTTGAAGTATAATTCTCAATTAGAGACAGTGGAGATAATGATAAGTCGAGAGAAGACTCACTATTGGGAAGAATACGATAGTAACCTTCTTGTTTTTCTTTGGGGTCTATTGGGTCAACCAAGGATAATTCTGTGGCCATATGATATCTATCATAACCTAGAAGCATGGCCTCCCATGTACGAAGGTTTCCTTGAGCACTTCCCAAAGATTCTAATTTCTAAAACAGTTTTTGACTATACCTTTATGTAAGGTGTCTTTGTGAGGTACTGATACATGATGGTGTCCAATGTCACATTTGGTATATATTTGTATCCAAACTCACAGCATATGTGTTGTTGTATTTTGCACGACAATTGTTGTAATAAAGTTGTAGTTGTTTTCTGTACCATGTATTTGACGACTCAGAATGGGTTGGATGGAATGGACCTATTTTGGGGTTGTCACAGTAAATGCATACGATCTTCTGCTCAACGCGTCAGCTACCACGTTCGCTTTTCCCACGATGGTATTAAATGGTATAATCGTAATCTTCAACAGCTCGAGCCAACGTCTTTGGCGCATTATACATTCATTTTGGTTGAAGAAATATTTGACGTTTAAGAAATGGGTTTTGTACTGGGGTTAATACAAAATTCTATTTCACGCTCTAGGGATAGGCCAGAAAGTTCTTCAGGGAATACGTCAGGAAATTCATTAACAATAGAAATACCATTCAAAATTGTGACTCTCATCTAAGACTTGGATAACACGTCACATTGATACCTATCAACTTGCCATCGTCATTCACGACGTTGCCTACAGAAAGTCTGGCTTCGGTGCATTCCACACAAGAAAGTCAACAACAAAAGGATCGGGGCTCTTTATTTATGGCTTGATATGACAATGATTGACTTTAGTGGTTTGGTTACTTGAATTCGCATGACAGGTTGGTTAGGAATATGAAAGCTAACAACCTTACGAAAAGCATGATGAGTAGTTAACCAATCGTTTCCAAAAATCACATCAAAGGAAAGTATTTTCAAAGAGATAAGATCAACAGGTAACGTGAAAGTGTCGATTTGAATCAAACAAGATTTATAAATAGTGGAGTTAACGAAGGTTTCTCCCAACTGAGTTTAAACAGATATATCAAAGTCTAACTTCTTCGGAGTTAACTTTAAACATTGAACATAACTAGGTGCAATAAAAGAGTGAGTAGAACCAGTATCTAACACGGTATAGACTTCGCAAGAGTTTATGACTAACATACTCGTGATAATTTTATTCAGGTTCCTCGTCACGAAAAAAAAGCTCTCTCTTAAACAACTGGCTTTAGCTTATCTAGGACATCCTTTGGTGCCTCCATCCTAGCTGAACTTGTCTTCGGTGAACGACAAAATCGGGCTAAGTGACCTTCTCTTCCACAATTATAGCATGCTTTGGACGGCATCACGTAGTTTGGACTGATGTGTCCCTCCCCTCCGCATTTGAAGCATATGATAGGTGGTCGTTCTCCTTCCTTAACAACGGGTGCTGGTGCTGACGTCTTTCCATCATTGTTGAATCTCCTCTTCTTGAAATGTACATTCGTATTGTTTTGACCATGATTACCACCGAAGTGATTACCATTTCTGGCATGTTGATTCCCTCCATGCTTATTGTCACCGCTATGATGACTGTTATCACCGGTATTATCATTTTTCCGGCTGCTCTCTTTTGGTTGCTTTGACTCGTTATCGCGCTCCACTAACTGAGCCCTATTTACAACATCTGAATACAAACACAGTTTATGAGAAATAAGATATTGACGTATCTCCGGCTTCAAACCTCTTAAAAACATCCGCGTCATTCTCTCTTCATTATCAACCAAGTGGGACGTAAATCGGGACAACTCAGCAAACTTGACTTCGTACTACGACACGGTCATGTTGTTTTGCTCCAACTTGATAAATTCCACCTCCTTCATGAGACGAATACTTTCAAAAAAGTACTTGTAGTTGAACAGCTCTTGGAACTTCTCCCAAGACATCTTGAGTGCGTCAAGCTAGATACGTTTTACAGATTCTCACCAGTGATCTGCCTCTTCACGCAACATAAAGGTTGCAAAGGGAACCTTTTGCTCCTCGGAGCATCCCAAGACATCAAATATCTTGGTGATCTGCTTTAACCACGTCTCCGCCTTAAGTGGTTCTGGCTTTCCTAAAAACTTCGGTGGTCCCAGCTCCTTGAATTGCTTAGCAGTGACCAACCGTGGGTTGCCATTGTTTCCTCCTGTATTATGAACAGGAGTCGCCTTCGCCTGATGTTGCATGAATGAATTTTAAAAAGCTCCTAAATGTACCGTCATTCGTCAATTGATCAATGTTGTTGTTTACAGGAGGATTATCGCCATCCTGTTGCACATTGTCCTGATTATTGATACCAATTGTGACGCCCCCAAAATAGATATACATCACCTATTCTGAGTCGCCAAAAATATGGTACAAAATTCAAATACAACTTACTAATACAACTGTCGTGTACAACACGACAAAATATAAACTGTGAGTTTGAATACAAATATTGTCTACTATAGAGTATACAAACTCGAAAGAAGTCCTCATTACAATTATTATCATACTATTTCACAGAATAGTGATGACTACTAATGTTATCCTCTGGACCATCACTCCGTTTTCCGACTCGTCCCAGCTATATTCTCATTTTCTGAAGAGAATAGTGAAAGAAAGGGTGAGCTCAACTAGCCCAGTAAGAAATATTATGACTAAGATAATGCAGAATAAATTATCATTAGTCTCCAACAATGTTAAATTGATAAAATATAATAGACATCAAGTTTAACTGTAGCGGAACAAGCAATCCATTAAAAGAGTCAAGTAGAAAATAAAATATACTATCTTTTATGATTTAAAAGGTTTTTCATCACTGTTATCGCTGAGACTCAGCTTAATAAATATTCCACATCATCGAATCACCCCTGCACTACGGCCAAGGATATTCTTTAGTATCACGACCATAATTATCCATGCACTACGGGCAAAGAATATTTGTGTATTCATTAATGGTCATGATCATGCCAACAATTGTCCATCAATGCACTACGGGCCAATGAGGACTTTTACCACGTCATTTGTAACATTAAGGTCATGATTATACCGAATAATCCCTGGTCATAATCATACCAAGTCCATCTATGCACTACAGGCCACATATGACTTTCAACAGAATATAAACATGAGGATGATGACAATGATATAAGAATTCAATAAAACAAGTTCAAGAATTAATTTATTCAGGAACTAATTGTCAACATGATACTGCTTTGTGTAGTAAAATTCAAGAATGCTCAGAAGAATATTTCCATGAAAAGATACTGGATGAAGCGCAATTATCAAGGATATTCTACTAATTTCATGGAGTATAGAGGTCAAAACTTTAACCAACTGAGTATAATAAAGAATGAAATAACAAAAGAAATCACCATGCATGCGATACTTTGCATAGACAGGTTATTCCAACAGAATAATAATAACGGAACCAGGTCAGGCAAATTTTGCACCGACAGGGTGTTCCAACAGAATAATAAAGACAGAACCAGGTCCGGTGTAAAACACACAGACAAGATGTTCCGACAGAATATTAATAAAGACGAAACTCGGTCCGGTGTAAAACACACAGACAGGATGTCCCAACAGAGTAATAATAAAGACGGAATCAGGTCCAGTGTAAAACACACATACAGGATGTTCCAACAGAATAATAATAAAGACGGAACCAGGTCCGGTGTAAAACATACAGACAGGATGTTCCAACAGAATAATAGAAGAATGTCACAAAGTATAGGGTAGACCGCGTATACAGGTTATTCCAACAGAATAATAAGAAATAGAATAACAACAGTTCTCTTCATGAATAAGAAAGAATAACACCCCTTACGAGTACAACAAATAATATCTCTTACCGTAAAAGAAACTTGATATAAGAGTAGGGAAGTAGCAGAATACTTTTCTATAGTTTCTCTATAATTTCTCTTTCTGGAGTTTCAGTGAATTTGTAAGAAATAATGAATGAATGAGCTTCTATTTATAGGAGAATGGAAAGGCACTGTGTAAGGATTTCTTCACAGATGAAATAATTCAAAGACTCACGGATGAAAATTTTGATACTACATATTAAAATTGTCAAACCTTCAACCAATCATAACAAAGCAAGATAAAATATAATACATATATATATATATATATATAATACCAATATCTTCTTTAAAAATAACTCCATCACCCGAACAACTTGCTAGATTTCTTTTCTCCAAATTTATTTTCAACACCCGTGGGCCCCACGTGTTCCCCTCTACCAAAATCCACTTACTCATTCAATATATATATATATATATATATATATATATATATATATATATATATATGTATATGTATATGTTATGTGTGTGAGTGGGAAATGGTGGAAAAGAAGTGAGAATGATGTGTGTGGATGTGGATGTGTGTGATGTGGACATGTTGGTGGAAAAGTAAGAAATGTGTATGTGTGTGTGTGTGTGTGTGTGTATATATATATATATATATATATATATATATATATATATATATATACACACACACACACACACACATCACATACTTATATATATTAAATCCCTCCCCTATACGTAACTCCCTCCACCCCCATTTCTAAAATCAGTTTTTCAACACATATGGGCCCCACATGTGGGCCCCACCTTTAAATAATTTCTACCGATTATTTTAAAAAATAGGTATTTGGGGGTCTATAAAATAAGCAAAACTAAGTGATTTCTCACGTAAGCATCAATAATCAATACCGTGTACTACTATGCAACCACGCGTATTACTGTACTTTTACTACCGAGTAGTTCAACAGTATTAACGGTAAAACTTCCGCCGTTATTTTCATAAAAATATTTTTGTCATTTTCTCAATCCGACAATCATTTCGTTGTGGGGTCCACCAATGATTACGCCGTTGTACGAATATTCCCTGCTAAAATGAATATTTCTCGACCAATCGAATATAATACAACAACTTGCATACTTTACAAAATTTATAAATACTACCCACAACTATAACATTATATCAAATCCACTCCATAATATTTAAAAAAAATATTCGAGAAATTTAAATCTTTATTCATAAAATCTGGGGTCTCACAATATAATTCAATTATATTTATGGTTAATCATTTCTGATTGTCATGTCTAAGAATTATTAAATTGCACCTTGTGCGTATGACATGTATTCGTTAGGTATGAAAGGCTGATCACTTTCATTACCATTCGGTCCAGATATATTTGTTCATGTTAAATGCTTGTTCAGTCATAAAATTTGTTCATGCTAATTCACAACTATATTGTTGAATTTAGCTAGCTTATTATTCAAATTCTTTCAATCATGATATATCCTTAAATGAACTTATACTTGTTGGGCAAACTTATGCTCACCCTTGCTATATCATGATAAACATTACAGGATAAGGCGAATACGTCGAATACAAGGAAAAGTCAAAGACAGTTCCAGCTTTAAGTTTATGTGTGCAGCTAGATTTGTATAAGTATTGTATATTAATGTTATTGTAAGTTAAATAAGTTATGAATTGTGTATAAGTTAAGGTTACTCGACCTTGGAGAAAAGTGTGTAAAGTTATTGTATAAATAATTTATGTTTATATCTTTCGCAAATAGTAATAGTTATACAATGATTGTACCAGATCCGCGGTGATTTAGGACCCAGATTTGGGGCTCTCACAGTTGGTATCAAAGCTGTAGGTTATGAACCTTAGGTAGGAATACCTGAGACTAATAATCGCATTGATTAGGATAAGTACTAACTCAAATAGAGTTAATCAGTCGGTAAGATTCAAAGACGAATCTCGGCGGGTTATAAAAGATACGGAGTTCCCTAACTCTGATAATAAAGTTGAACAGTAGTGGTGAATAGATAGAGTCTAAAAGATTAAAAGTGCAGTGATAGTAGATCGAAAAGTAAACCGATCATAGTATAGAAATGAATCGTAATATATACAATGAGATCACCCTGTGATATGATAAGGTGATAGCAGGGAGAAGAATCAATCTAATGATTGAACAATTTACAGCAAGATTGCTGAGTGTCAGTTGTACTATGAATTGGTACAGATTCAGGAAAGGATTATGAATACGAGTTGAATGAAATTCGTATTCAGAAGGGGGTTAAGATTAGGTGGGGATTTCAATTGAGGACTCATGTCAGCAGCTGAGTTATATGATTCCTTGTATGGGAGGGAAATTGTGCTTGGTGTAAAAATCACTTAGTTTCTGGAAATGATAATCATTGAAATGTTTGTTTCGCGCTATTTGCTATATGCATGTTAAGAGGGTGATTCCTTTCTTATGTGTATAATAGATAGATAGGTTATAGGTAGAGAATATAAGATTAAGTATGAGTTCTTAAAACTCATACTTATGTGACATTCTTGATTCATAGTTATATGAAATGTTTATGAACCCCTCAGCGAATGGACGCCAAAGGTCTGACAAAGACAAGTTCTTAAACTCATATGATTGTGGCAAGTTCATGAGCTCATAAGTGTATTTGACGAACTGGGTATAGTTGTGTGTAAATGGAGTGTTAAAGATAATAGGAATAAATAGATTATTTAACCAAATGATTATTAGTGGAGACATAGGTTTTCCAAAACTCCTAGCTATGTTAGACTTCGAAATTTTGACATCAAGCTAAATACGCACTATGTGCTTTTGAAGAAAATACATAAATATATATATATATATATATATATATAGAGAGAGAGAGAGAGAGAGAGAGAGAGACTAAAAAGAACGTTTATTAGCATTTTCTACTTTTTATGAATAGTGTTTTAGCGTTTTTTCTCGAAAAAATAAAATTTATCCCCAAAACTTCTAACACTCATACATAATCACGTAACACGTAAATTAGGTCATTAATCAACCTAAATTACATAACACGTAATAATATCAATAAAATTTAATTTTATTAGATACTTACATCGAAAACCTAATTACAAGGCTATTTGATTTCTCGAGTCTTCACATAATCTATATTCAATAATTATGACAAATTTTGGCTTAGTACATTTTTTGAAAGTTTTTACTAATAGTAAGAAAAAGTAAAAGATCTATATTTTGCTCAACTCAACTTATGTTCTTTAGAAAAACTCAAAGCATGATTAATGGTAATAGTTTAATTACTGGTAAAGACTTTTTTTCTTAGCAAGAAATCAAAATTTATCAGGAGTTATAGAAGATTCAAAACAAAATTTCTAGGTTCCCCTAGTTCTCCTCCTGCCCACTTTCTCAAGATTCACTAGGCTCTAGAATGAAATATATGCCTAGAAGTGAAATTATAATAGTATAGGTTCTTAAAATTTATTTAGAAATAAAACACTCAAAAGTATCAATGATTGTAGGGAGAAATTTTATCATAACAAAGTATACAAATTTTTTTGGAGAAAGAGCGTAAAACTAAAGGAGAGTTGGTATGGAAATCCTTGACGCTTCTAAAATGGAAAATTACTTCAACCGATATTATAAGAAATCCTTGAAGCTTCTAAGATGAAAAATTACTCCAACCGATAATATTTCTCAAATATTATTATAGTGTATCTACTTGATACTATTTTGGACCTGGTATATTCTAACAAAAACATGTGAATAAACAATATATATAAAATTCGGAAAATTAATTCTACTCAATTTTCTTTTCCATATTTATTACTCAATCATTAATATCTTTACAATATATATAAAAAATATATAATATATCTTTATAATATCTTTAAAAATAATATTAAAAACTGTACTATTATAAAAAACTGTATTATAAAAATAATATTATAAAAAACTGTATTTGAATAGAAAAATAATTCATCAGTACTATTTTCCATGATTTATTCCCCATATACCGGCAATATTATCTTGGATCTTGTGTTCATATGCACATGCTTATTAACTGTATTTGAACAGAAAAATAATGCATCAATACGATTTGTATTTGAATAAAAAAAATAATGCATCGGTACTAGTTTCCATGATTTATTCCCCATGCCGGCAATATTATCCTTGGATCTTGTATTCTTATGAACATGCTTATGCTTTTATTATCCCGAAAACAAAGGTATTGTTATAAAATTATGTATGTCTAGATTCATAATATTATGGATGTCTAGATACATATATAACTCCCATGTTCATTGAGTTTTTGAAACTCATGACTTTTGAGTTTTGTAACTTCCTAGTAGTATTGATGTTCTTATCTTCTATAAATAAGACCATTGTAAAGTGATCAAGAGATATACAAAATACAAATAGAATACTCTCTTTTCTCTAATCTTCTTTGTTCTTATTTTTAGTAATATTTTATAACACGTTATCAGCACGATTCTCTACCCAATTTTGGGAATTTTGGGAAGAAAAAAAAAAGTTTCTCTCAACTCACTCACTGTAAGTACTTCTGAACACACGTTAATGATATTAAATCTATACATGTTGTCCATTATCTCTGCACCTCAAAGTCATTGTCCATGCTTATGATCTCTGCATGTCATTGTCCATTTCAAATGCATGCAAGTGTAATAGATGGGTTTTATATCATTGCACATCTTATTCTATGCTTACTATTATTATATTTTTGCACTCAATACATGATTGTTAGTTTTTGTTGTACGTGTTGTTTGTCTAGTCTAACATATAATTTACGATGGGCGTATAGGAACACACAATAGTGTTGATGCATATGTTATGATTTGTTTTACAATTATATAATTAGTGCTTAGTTTTTTTTTGGTTACATATAAGTCAATAATGTTGTGCATTTGTGGTTTGTGTATATGAGTTATTAACAGAATTGGGCATTCGATGTGTGTCGATTGAAATAGTTAACTGAACAAAATAGTATCATACATGTTAAAAGCATATGGTTTAAACATTATTTAATATAACATTTATGTTACAGCATACTGTGGCGCGTGTTTTTAACAGTTATTTTTATATTTTAAGATAATGGTATATGAAATATGTTAAGCGCAACGAGTGAAGTTAATATACTTGCATATGGTAGTAAGTTTATAATGGTTCATATGTTCATGCACATGTGAATAGTTATATTTGGATAGTTATAATAAATTAAATTTCTAATAATTTTTGATATATTTTTGTATGTAGTTACAATGACAAATATACTTAGTAGTGTTGGTTTGTTATTTAGTTTTAGTGAAAAATTTTAGTTTCGTGTTTTACTGCATTTCTATAAATTATTTCATTACAATTAAATCTGAACATATATAATTATTTAATTTGATGGGAAATATGTTTAGTTATTTAATATTCAAATCTTATAAATATGAATTTGTTGCCTTGATTTATATCGAGCAAGAATTGTTTGTAATGGAATCTTGATGCTGAGATTCATATAAAGGCAAAGAACCTTGGAGATACAATATTTAAAGTTTACAACCATGCATCTCTGGAAGATCATGCAAAATTAATTATTTTTATTCGCTATCATCTCCATGAAAAATTAAAATATGAGTACATTACAGTAAAAGTTTCACTTGTCTTATGAAATGATTTTAAAGGAAAAATATGAGAAAAAAAAATTGTAATTCTCCCAAAAGCTCATTATAATTGGTTGCACCTGAAGTTGCAAGATTTTAAAAGTGTTGAGTGAGAACAATTCTACATTTTTTTAAAAAAATAATCTCACTATTAAAATTATATGAAAAAAACACTGATGAAAACATGTTAGAGAAAATCTTTATTATATTTCATGCCTCGAATATGCTCTTGCAGCAGCAATATCGAGAGCGAAAGTTCATAAAATATTCCCTGAAGCGATAAAGGAAACTATGTTCCCAGAAGTGATATTATGTCTTCTAGTGGCTGTACAAAATAATGAGTTTTTGCTTAAAAAATCAACAATCTCGCTCGATCGATTCTATTACATTCCCTGAAGTGAATGGAACCTCATTTGATAATCATAGAGGAAATTATGGTTGTGATTGTGGCAGTGAACGTGAAAAGAACAATCAATATATAAAAGGGAATGTACCCGTCGTACTCCTAAATATTTGGTAGATTTGTACCAAGACTCCATAAAAGAAAAGGAAATGAAATTGAAATAAACTTTATTGATCATATAATAATCCTGAAGATCCCATAAATTATTTTGACTTTCCAAATGGAGTGGATATAACTAATTTTAATATTTATGGTTTCCTTGATGTTGAAAGAAATGTTCATACCAATTAATTACTTTTATTTCATTGTATTATGACATTATAATAAGTATTTTTATTAGATGTTTAATTTATTTATGTTTCTGCATATATAAAGATTTATGGGCCAGAAACTCATCAAACTTAATTAAAGGCTCTAGAAGAGCGATTATTCATCAAACATAATTGAAGACTCTTAAAGAGTGATTATTTATCAAACTTAATTAAAGTCTCTGGAAGAGCGATTATAATGTTGTCAAAGGGCACAAAACTTTGTATTGATGATTCTTTATATTTTCCTGAGGCAAGTAGAAATTTGCTCATTTTTAAGGATATACGTTATAATGGTTATCATATTGAAACCAATAGCAAAGGCAGTGGAGAATTTCTTTATATTGCTTCAATAGTATCAGGCCAGAAGCACATATTAGAAAAACTGTCTATTTTCTCTTCTGGGTTATATTATACTAAAATGAGAATAGTTGAAACAAATGTTATAATACACCAGAAATGTGCAATACACCAAAAGTGTTTGGATCCAAATGTTTTTATGATTTGGCATGATCATTTAGGAACAATAATGATGCATTGAATTATTAAAAACTCTTATGAACATCCCTTAAAGAACTAGAAGATTCATTTACTTGTTGATTATATCAAAGTAAATTAATTACTAAACCATCACATTTAATTTTTGTTATTTAATGTTCATCTTTCTAAGAAAAAAAATTCAGGGTGATCTATTTGAACAAATACACTCACATTGTGGTATATTCAAGTATTTTCTATTTTTACTTGATGCATTAACCAGATGGTTTTATTTATGTCAAACATCCTGTTGCATATACGCATACTCAAAATGGTATAGCTAAATCATATCGATTAAGAGACTTCAATATATTGTTTGACCTTTGATTATGAAATAAAAATTACCTGTTTATACTTAGGATCATGCTATTTTACATGCTGCATTATAACCTCAAGAAGTGATATTTTTAAGGTTTATTTTGAGGATTGTTATTTTAATGAAACAGGTTTTCCAAGATTAGGGGGAGAAAAGTTGTTGCCTGAAGCACGACGTGAGATCGTTGCCTGAAGCACGACGGGATATTAATTGAAATGTTTCAACATTATTTAATCTTAATCCTCATACAAATTCAAAGGATTATTCATTTGCAATGAATTACAAATTAATTACCAGAATTATTCACCGATAATAAGAAAATAGTGATATCTCACATTCTAGCTGTTAATACTCCAGCAAGGATTGAAGTGCCTATAGGACAATCAGTTAATACAACAGCAAATTGAATCAATGTCACACTTGAAACGTGGAAGAATGATCGGTGTTAAAGATAAAATTACCCAGAAGAAGAAAGTACAAGAAAAGCAAGTTGCAACCTATAAAAAGGCTATACCCATGAAACAGGCTACACAATTTATCGATCTATCCAAAACTTATGAACACAAATCTCCTGTAAATAAAGTTATCCCCTGAAGAGGATGAGTTATCCCTTGAAGAGGATCAGGTACTTGAAAATAGCGAGATCTCGATACATTATATACATGAGACGTATATATTGGATATAAATAAAATTGTTGTCGACAACATATTTTTATATAAAATTATTCTTGATATTACCAGAAGTAATGATCATGCAATATGAACCACAAATCGTTGATGAATGTAAAAATATTTGGCCAATGTGGAAAGAGGCGATTTAAGAAGAATTAAATTCATTAAATAAACGTGAAGTTTTTGGACATGTAGTCCGAACACCTAAAAGTGTAATGTCTGTTGGATACAAATGGGTATTTGTACATAAACAAAATGAGAAAAACAAAATTATAAGGTACAAAGCGCGACTTGTAGCACAAAGGTTTCTCGCAGAGACATGATATTAATTATGAAGAAACATATGCTCCTGTAATGGACGCAATTACATTCAGATTTTTAATTAGCTTGGTAACAATAGAAATTAATGGATGTTGTTAAATCATATCTGTATGAATCATTAGATAATTATATCTACATAAAAATCCATGAAGGATATATAATATCTTAAGCATATAATTCTACATCTCGAAATATGTATTTTATTAAGCTACAAAGATCTTTATATGGGTTAAAGCAATCCAGACGCATATTGTGGTATAATCGCCTGAGTTGATATCTTTTGAAAGAAGGATTTGAGAATAATCAAATTTGTGCAAGCATTTTTATCAAAAGATCATAAAATGGATTTGCTATTATTACTGTATTTATTGATGAAAGATCTTGCTCCTGAAGAGTCGACAAAAATAACAAATTTGAGATGAAAGATATTGGTAAGACAAATTTTTGTCTTGGCCTACAAATTGAACTATGAAATTCTTGTTTATCAATCAACGTACACAGAAAAAGTCCTGAAGTAACTTTATATGGATAATGTTAATCCTTTGAGTACTCCAATGATAGATTGGTCACTTGATATCAAGAAAGATCCGTTTTGACCGCAAGAAAATAATAAAGAAACTCTTGGTCATGAAGTACCATATATTAGGTCCTGAAGTACAATATCTTAGTGCAATTGATGTTTTGATGTATCATGCAAATCACTATAAAAAAAGGTCATTGCCGACGGACTATGCCGTCGCCAATGGTCTTCTTGTCGTCGGCAATGAGGTCATTAGCGACGGCACAGTCCGTCGTCCCTCTCGTCGCCCCAGAGGTCGTCGCCCGTGACTCCCGTCGCTCGTCGTCGGGAAGAAGGTCATTGCCGACGGGAGCATTGCCGACGGCACCAGCGACGGACATGCTGTCGTTAATAAACATTTGTAAAATTTAATTTTATTGTCATTCCCAACGGCAGGCCGTCGCCAATGAGTGCATATTGTCGTCGTCAATGACCTGTATGTCATTGTCGACGGACCCCCGTCACCAATGACCTGTTTAAAAAAAATTAAAAATTACAAAATTCCCCTGTTCATTTACATATACATAATTGTACCTGTTATAAATTAAAGAAAAACTAATAATGACAATGCACACATATTAATAACAATCATATATTTTACCATCAACAATCAATTTAGTTAGATACAAAACTCTGGTCTGTACAACTCAAAAGTTATATAAATACATACATGAAAGTTAAAATATAAACATAAACTAACTACAACCCAAGATCAGGAATTTCAGTGTCATCATCACCGTCGTCTATCGTACGATCGCCGGTCCTATTGCATGTCCCACCTGCGATCCCACCCTCCATAGTCTCATCAGCATCAGCTCAGCGGTCATCACCATCTCCGCCACGGGCATCGCATGTGTCACAGCCTCCACCCCCATGAGTCTCATCAACAATACCCTATAAAAGTAAAAATATTAATTACGAAATCAAAAATAGAGCATATTTAAATTATTGTAGTTTGTGTTGTACAATTACTGCAAACGGGCAGATAACTCGGCATCCGTATATCAAAATTGAGTCTCGTAAGTTGCAACACGTGTCTAATGCCTATGCGGTGCTATGTGTGTGTTTGCATGTCGTTTGGACGACCGAGGCGGGTTTTGGTCTCTTTTTTAGCATTTTGCCTAACTGTTGGCAATTATTTCAAACGGGATGATAATTCGCCATCCGTATGTCGGAATCGAGTCCCGTAAGTTGCAACATGTGCCTAATACCTATGTTATGCTATGTGTGTGGTTACGTATCGTTCGAATGACCGAGATGGATTTTGGTCTCTTTTTTGGCTTTTTGCCTAAGTGTTAGTAATTCTGGCAAATGGGCTGATAACTCGGTATCCGTATGTCGAAATCAAGTTCCGTAAGTTGCTGCGCATGCCTAATACCTATGCGGTGCTATGTGTGTGTTTGCATGTCGTTCGAACTATCGAGGCGGGTTTTGGTCTCTTTTTCGGCTTTTTGCCTAAGTGTTGGCAATTATTACAAACGAGATGATAACTCGGCACCCGTATGTCAGAATCGAGTCTCGTAAGTTGCAACACGTGCCTAATGCCTATGCGGTGCTATATGTGTGTTTGCGTGTTGTTCGAATGACCGAGGCGGGTTTTGGTCTCTTTTTCGGCTTTTTACCTAAGTGTTAACAATTATTGCAAACGGGCTGATAACTCGGCATCCGTATGTTAGAATCGAGTCTCGTAAGTTGCTGCGCGTGCGTAATGCCTATGCGGTGCTATGTGTGTGTTTGCTGGTCGTTTGAACGACCGAGGTGGGTTTTGGCTTCTTTTTTGGCTTTTTGCCTAAGTATTGGCATGTTTTACAAACTGGGCTATAACTCGTCCTCCGTATATCTGAATCGAGTCCCGTAAGTTATAATGCGTGCCTAATACTTATGCGGTGCTATGTATCTTATGGGTTTTCATATCTGTCGATAACTGTTTGATACGCAACTTTATATAAGCAATATAATTACAAATTTCGTAAATTAAGGAAATACATCAATAATTGTCTTTACCTGTCTATATGCGTGCCATATGTATATATACTGTCAAATCATCAAAAAATAATATTAGACATCCGTATGCACAATATTTTTCAACAGTAACAAAAAGGATAACATTCTTTCAATATAAACTTATTTAAGAAAGGAAAGTTCTTGGGTTAAGTTCTAGCATCCCATACCAAAGTAATTTTTTGTTGGTTTAGCTTTCTAAGTAAGCCTCTTTATGTTTCTTGAAACTAATGCCCAAACTAGGCCATTATTTACTATTTTGAGTTTACTAGTTTTGGTCCATTATTGTCAATTTCATTTCTAACCACCTTGGTTCATTCCAACACTTGATTTATATCTAGTTAGGACTAGTTCTAGCATTCCTTTAGGTTTACCAAGCATAGATTGGGTTTTGACCCTTTAAACCTAGCTTTTTCAAGCTTTTACGCACTAACTTCCCAAGTTCTTGTATATATTAGCATTCCAACACTTGGAATAGCCTAGCATAACTCTAACTCACTTGTCTAAGGTGTCCAAATTGAATTCTAAGTAGAATAGAAAAATCTCAAGTTTTCATACTTAGACAAATTTGCAAAACTGCAGTTTTAGTGATTTTCCATGCTAGTTTGGTGATTTGTTTAAACTTCTTGGTTAAGACAAGAGCTTAACCACTTGGACCTACTTCTAGACCATACTACAAGGTATTTTAATCAAGATTTAGGCTTCTTGTTCATGCCCAATAAGCTCCCCAAAACAGAGCTCAAACTTACCCATTTTTTTACTTTTTTTACAAAACTGATTTTGTACTTTTTTCAAATCTTTCCAGTTCTGGCCACTAGGATAGTCTAGGCATGTGTATTTAAGTTACTTAAGGATACCTTTAGCATCACCACACTTTATTTTATCATCTAGCCCATTTTGATCTATCAAAACTCACTTTTGGCTTGGAAAAGAAATCTTAACTTGGTTTTCTTGCTAGTTTTGGTAATGGCAATGATTTGGAACTGTTATAATCAATTTTTAGGAACTTTATATGAGTTTATTACAGCCCCTTAACTTCAGGTGCTAACAATTACCCAAAACAGTCCACTATTTGTCTAAAATGTGATTTTTGACAAGACCAACACTTAAAACAGTCTATACTTAGTTTGATTAGTTTGTATAGCTCACTTGTATCATGTTATGGCTATTGAAACTAGCTTATATGGTCCAGGTATTATATCTCTTTACTTGGGTGTTAGTTGACCCTTAAAAGCTTACTTTACATAGCTTTTGTACCTAAATTTGTACAACACACCTCCTAAATCTTGGTTAACTTGAGGAACAACATTTAAGTGATATATTTAGACTGTTTAGAGACTTCCTACTACTTCACAACTTCAGTTTGCAAACATTGCACAAAACAGTCCTAATTTAGGCATAGATTTAGCTACTAACTTGGAAACAGTCCACACGTAGGCAAAAGGAACATTTAAGTATTCAAACAACTTTTAAAACATGATACTAACATAACTCTATATCCATTATCATGCTTGCATCAGTTGGCTAACTTCTTCATATTCAAAACAGCTTATACAATGCATTTTTGGCATGATATAACACTTAATCCACATAACAATCTAAGACTTCACAACAAGCATTATTATGATAACAAGTTGATCAAGTTATAATCTTTAATAGCAGGGTAATGCTCGGAAGCTCTAATGCACCAACAATAGTAGGTATGTACTGGCTGCTTATTACTTTATTGGTACAAACAGATGTCATACCTTGTGTAGATAAAACTTCACATCGCCAACATTGACAACCACATCGGTAGCTAGTTCACTTGCTACATACCTGAACATAAAGATGTTGCTCCAATTATAATTATGATAAAAACTTCTTCAATAAGAGTATTGTTTATTTTAAATAAATAAAGACTTAGTGCAGAAATCTCCTGTATACTGGTAAAACATAAACCAAAGAAACTCAAGGTCAATTCTATATCATCATCAACAATGTAAGAAACAAAGTCAGTTGCTAAATTTAAGTAAAATTCAGAAAGAAAATAGATTCTTATTTCCTAATTGACAAAAGTGCCATTGAAATTGTAGAGTTTCTCTGAGTTATTGCATTATCATCGTAAACCAATGAAGCAATGGTAGTTTGGATCCGACATAGAGTTTGCTAAATTTAGACTAGTACAGAAACATGAATAAAGTGCTTTAAACTGAATAGTGCAGCATTTGTCACCAACTGAGCTATTCCAGCAAGTTGTGAAAAACATAAAGTTTGCTAAATTTTGTTTAAGTAATTTTTAAAATTTTGCTAGAAGAGAAAAACTGAAAGCAAGTAAATTAAAGTATATTTACCCCTCATATAATACACCTTAAAGAAAAAAATCAAGAACAAAAAAATGAATTTAACCCTCTTCTTTTCAAAGTATGAGAAGAAACCGATATATACATATACTGGCACATGAACTAGTCTTTTGATGATGTATATACTCAACTTTATGTAAATATCACTGTCATTTGGCATGGCAGTTATGTAAACAATCTGAGATGGCACTAAACATAAAAGTTAATTTAGTTGTATATCAAGTCTCCCACCCCATTAATTGCATAGACAAATAATTGAACTATCCCGCAAATTGCAATAGACTTGAGTTATAGAATGGTTGGGGTATAGTCAACTAACTATAGTGGCTTAATAGTGTGTGAATGCTCTGTAAAATTAAATCATTAAACTAGAAGAACCTTTTGAATGAGCAGAACTTTTCTCGAATAGGTTACATATAGAAGCAAGAAGTTGCTGGGAATTGTAATCTAGACCATATAATTTACAGAACAAGGACCTTCACAACCAGAACCCTAGAATCCACAAATCTTTTTCCACCGGTGGAGTGGATTTAAGGATCTGTCACAGCAAAAATCATTTCGACATCAGTTAAAGATAATTCCAAATCAATTTATTCGAAAGATGAAGAAAACATATAGTACTGTGAATGAGCACTAGTATAAACAAAGTTGTTCCTTAGTGGCAGTGAAATAATACTCAAAAGAAAATTGGTCAACACAATGAAAAAAAGCATCAAAATTAGTACTCCATATGACAAGACCCAAAACAGACCATACCAAACCAAACAAAACACCAAAATCCCACCACCACCATAGACTTGCTAATGTTTAGTTGGAAAACACTATAACCCAAAACACCTCCCCGTGTCATTCTCACAATAAGTGCAAGAAATTAAAGATAACCCAAAAGCAAATATATGGTTTAAAATCAATTAAAACCCAAATCTAAACAAACCTAGATTCAAATTTTTGCATCCATCTAAACCAAATAACAGATTAGGAAAATATATATATAGAGAGAGAGGAGAACGACAATGTACGTTGATGGAGATGGCGACGCGGTGAGGATGGTGCAGAGGCGATGGCGAGGATGAGGTACAGTGGGAAAGAAATCGAGCGGGAGGAAGAGAACAGAAAGAAGAAAAAAAATGAATTTTAAGGATTAAATATAACCTCATTCTCGACGACAATAAGGATATGACTCAATAGCGACGGCACGGCCGTCGCCTATGATCTTTTCCCACGCCCGCTAAAAAATTCCCACTAAATTTAGGCCCGGGAAGGGTCATTCTCGACGGGCCCCATTGGCGACGGCTATGCCGTCGATATTGAGGTTATTGGCGACAGGGATACTGTTGTCGCTAATGATGTCGTCGCCAATGACCTGTTTTTTTATAGTGAATTTCACACGACTTGATATAGCATTTGTGATTTATGTTATCTTCGTGAGACTATTGATTTGGGATTATTTTATCAAAAGGGTAATAGAACCAAACATATTGCACCAAAATTATTTTATACACATGAGCCCCAGAAGAATGGCATATTGATATCAAGCATATATGATCATGTGATAATTTAGTTGATATATTCATTAAGTCATTACCAACTACGATTTTGAAGAAGATGGTGCACAATATTGGCATGCTTTGACTTAATGATATTTTTACCATGAACAATGGAAATTCTATATACTTATGAAGGGGAGTAAAAAAGATATGTGCTGATTGTACTCTTTTTCCTTCACTAAGGTTTTTTTCCACTAGGTTTTCCTTTGCAAGGTTTTAATGATGCAATCCCAAGGCACTAGAAGTTATACAAGAATATTGTACTCTTTTCCTTCACCAAAAAATGTTTCCCACTGGGTTTTTATTTGGTAAGGTTTTTAACGAGGCATATTCTTAGAATATGCTATAAAAGAACTCCATCCATTCTGTATGAAGACAATGCTGCATGTATAGCTCAATTAAAAGGAGGGTACATCAAAGAAGATAGAACAAAGCACATCTCGATCACCGAAATTCTTTTTCACACATGACTTTGAAAAGTGTGGTGACATTGATGTTCAGCAAATTCGATCAAAAGATAATCTAGTAGATTTGTTCACCTAAAGCATTACCAACTATAATATTTGAAGGATTGCGTCGCAATATTGGAATGCGACAACTGAAGGACTTAAGGATACATTCATGAGGGGGAGTTAATACGCGCTGCACTCTTTTTCCCTTTATCAAGGTTTTTTTTTCCATTGGGTCTTTCCCAGTAAGGTTTTTAATGAGGCAATTTTCAATGCGTATAGCTATACAATAGACATCCAAGGGAGAGTGTTATAAAATTATGTATCTCTAGATTCATAATATTATGGATGTCTAGATATATGTAACTCACATGTCCATTGAGTTTTTGAAACTCATGACTTTTGGGTTTTGTAACTTTCTAGTAGTATTGATGTTCTTATCTTTTATAAATAAGACCATTGTAAAGTGATCAAGAGATATATAAACTACAAATAGAATACTCTCTTTTCTCTAATCTTCTTTTTTCTTATTTTTAGTAATATTTTATAACAGGTATCTACTAATTAAACTCTCTTTTTTTTTGTGCGCAATGGTGCACGTGTGACTTTTCTCCAGTGAGAGCTAAATAATACTATTTATGTTCTTCTAAAATAGTCTCATTTTTATATTTTGAAAGTCAATTGATGGCATATTAACTTTTAGGGAATTGTTAAATCCGCAATACTCTTTATTATTTCCACAACAAAAGTGTCGCTGTAGATGTATAGTGACGGTAAAAACTGTAGCTATAGGATCTATAACGACACTTTTATTGTGGAAATAATATTTTCTGTTGTGGATTTAACAGTTCCCTAACTTTTAACATTGATGTCATGCATGAAATATTAGAAAATAATAAATTTTGTGATTAGTAGTGGTACTTCAAACAAACTATACAATTATAAAACCTTTATCAACTAAAATAAATGAAATTCACATTAATTTTGAAGTTTTAAATGTCGTCATTTGACTTTAAAAAGTCAGAATGAGACTCTTTTTGTGAAATAAAGAAATTAATATTTATTTAATTTTTATTGGAGGCTTATTATTAATTATATGTTCTTATGCAATTATTTTTAAAATTAGGTATACATTTTTAGAACGACGACTTTCCAAATAGATTTCTAACATTAACTTACATGTAATAGTGGTAATACGATATTACTAGATCTACTTAGAATAATTAAGTAATAGCAAAACATAAACTTCATACTACTTTATAGTCTATAATTAAAGATATATTTCTAATTTTAAAACAGACAAAAAGAAAATATTCATGTCTAATTTTAAAACGGAGAGAGTGATATACAATATCAATTTCTCAAATTAGAGTAATAATACATCTATGCACTAAATTAGTTTTAGCCCCTTAATCTACACATTATCCCTAAAACTTAGCGAATCTATATAATAAAACAGAGCCCTTTTTGAATCTTTCAGTTGACAAAGCACAAGGACGATTCAGATTCATTCTAACTTGATTCTTCCAACTTAATCTAAAGGCTCATATTTCTTCTTGCCCAAATCAAATTCACCCCTACACCCTACTCTCTCTCATGTTTACACACAAAATCTTTTTCTCTCCTCTCTTCTTCGCACACATAAACAAATAATAATAATAATAATTAGTATAATAGTATTACTAATAGTACTAATAATAATAATTATGCTTATTATAATAGTATTACTAATAATAATAATAGTAATAATAATAATTATTATTATAATAAGTATAATAATTATTCAGATTCATAATTAATAAATATTCAGATTCATTCTAATTAATTTGGGCAGAAAAGCACAAGTACGGCTCAGATTAATTCTAATTTTAATTCGAAATAATAATTATTATAATATAATAATAATTATTATAATTATAATACTACTAATACTACTACTACTACTACTACTACTAATAATAATAATAATAATAATAATAATACTAATAATAATAATACTAATAGTAATAATAATAATAATAATAATAGTAACAGTAATAACAACAACAACAACAACAACAATAATAATAATAATAATAATAATAATAATAACTATTATTATAATAATAATAAGAACAATAATAATAATAATAATTATAACAATAATTATAATAATAATAAAAATAATAATTATAGTAATAATAATAATAACAATAATAATTATAATAATAATAAAATAATAATAACTATAATAATTATTACTATAATTATAATAATATTATTATTATAGTAATAATAATAGTAATAATAATAAAAACAATAATAATAATAATAATAATAATTACTATTATTATAATAGTAATTATAATAATAATAATTATACTAATAATAACAATAATATTAATAATAATAACAATAATAATAATAATAATAACAATAATAATAATTATAATAATAATAATAGTAATAGTAATAATACCAATAATAATAATAATAATAATAATAATAATAATAATAATAATAATAATAATAATAATAATAATAATAATAATAATAATAATAATAATAATAATAATAATAATAATAATAATAACAACAACAACAACAACAACAACAACAACAACAACAACAACAACAACAACAACAACAACAACAATTATTGTGATAATGTGGTGAATTATGATAATTATTATTGATAATTGTAAGTTTTGTAGACAAGTTTAGATTTTTCTGTTTATCTATTTTTAAAGAAAAATTAATTATTGTGGTAGTGTGATAAATTATGATAATTGTTATGTCTGATTGTAAGTTATTTTAAGTTGTAAAGAGTCTTTAGGTAATATAGTAATTTTTAAATTTTAATCTAATTTTTCGTTACGCCGTACCTTCAGGCGCGGGCAATTACTAGTATTTAATATAAAAGGAAAATCACCAAATTTCCATTGGGGGCTTTAATTAGACCCCACCATTCCCTTCCTAGCTACCATTATTTTGAAACTCGGATCGGACCGACTGATTCAACCAGTTGAATCGGGAATCGATTCTATGTATGTCCAGTCTGGTTTGACTCGATTCAATTGATTTGGTCAAAAATTAGTAGAACCACTTAACCACTGGTCGAACCGGCGGTTCAACCAATAAAACCAGTTAATTTGACTTAGTGAATCAGTTTTTAATTTTTTTAAAAAAATATTTGTTCCAAAATTTTTATAATATTAAAATTAACTATTTTTAGTAATAATATTGTAACTCAAATTTATCATGTTTTAGTTCATAAAAATCGAATTTAATTTTTTTAAAATTTATTAATTAATAATATATATTTTTATATTTTTATGATGTCATCGATTCAGTAACGGTTCAACTACGAGTTGAACTGGTGACTCATCGTCAACCCGATAAAATGAGAGAAACTGAAGGGAGAGAAAGTGTAAGATCCCAACTTTTATAAATAAAGATTAAATTTTCTCGAAATATATTTTTAAATATTATGGTGTGGATATGATATAATGTTATAGTTGTGGGTATTATTTATAATTTTTTCAAAGTAAATAAGTGGTTATATAATATTCGATTGATCCGGGAATATTCGTACGACGGCACAATCATTGGTGGACCCCACAACGGAAGTATTGTCGTAGTTAGAAAACGACATAATTATCTTTTAATAAAAATAACGGTGAAAGTTTTACCGTTAAACTGTTGAACAACCCGGTGGTAAAAGTACAATAATACGCGTGGTTGCATAGTAGCACACGGTATTGATTATTGATGCTTACGTGAGAAGTCACTCAGTTATACTCAATTATTGCTACATTAGTTGCTGCATTATATCTCTCATATTATTGATTCAATTATTGTCACAGTATCATCTGCACAATATTTTATATTATTAAATCAATAATTGAGACGACAAAGTTATTCATATTATTATTTACAATATTGACAATGTCTAGAAGTTCTGTCAAGGAGAGATTTGGTCACCTAATTGTGCGCCAATAAGGAAAAATTCTTATCGGAAAGCCCCCTATTTCCTAGGAACGACCTGGTTGTTAAATATTGTGAGTTATAATATTAATGATGAATAAGTTCGTGTTGATTAAAGATGAAATTGATATTTCCATTGTGTTGAAATTATTTGTGTTAGTGGAAATCGACATCTATTTTAATAATAATGGATGTCTGGAGGTTATATTGAACAATCGGGTAATTAATCGGATAAATGAGCAATTAATTGCTATTAATTCACATGCTTATAACTATTTATTCACATGTGTTTACTATTGATTCACATGCATGTACTATTAGGGGAGGTGGTACAAGATTGATAATACGTGTATGACTAAATTAAAAATAGAGGTATAGATAAAGGTACTATACTGTAATTAATTTTTTCACAAGATTATACTATTAAGTCACATGAATGAACTATTAATTCACATTATTTACTATTAGGGGAGGTGGTGCAAGTTTGATAATACTTGCAGGACTAAATTAAAATAAAGAAAAAGAGGAAGGTATTATACTGTAATATTTCGAGTCCCAAAACGTGCAATTATCGAAACTATATTTTCCTATAAATAGAAGCTCATTCTTCTTTCATTCTCACCAATTCACTGAGTCTCACAAGAGCAATTATTATAGAGAGAAATTATAGAGAGAAAGAAGAAGAGAAAGTCTGCTACCTCACTATTCCAGTATCCAGTTTCTTCTAAGATAAGGAGTATTATTTCTTTCGTATTCATGAAGAGAGTTATTTTCTTTCAATACTCGTAAGGGTTGTTATTCAATTATTTATTATTCTGTTGGAATAAACCGTCTGTGCGATCTATCGCATGCTTGGTGAATTCTTTTGTTATTCCATTCTTTATTATTCTGTTGGAATATCCTGTCTGTACGGGTTACGCATGCCTGGTGAATTCTTTTGTTATTCTATTCTTTATTATTCTGTTGGAATAACCTGTCTATGCGGTCTATCGCACGCATGGTGAATTCTTCTGTTATTCCATTCTTTATTATTCTGTTGGAATAACCTGTCTATGTGGACTACCGCATGCATGGTGAATGATCCTTCGTATTTATTCCTTATTAAATTGTGAAAATGATATGTCTACGTGGATTACCGCATGGCTGGCAAAAATTCATTTATAGTTTCATATATTCTATTATACTCAGTTCGTTAAAGTTTTGGCTTCTATACTCCATGAAATTAGTAGAATATCCTGGATATTTGCGCTTCATCCAGTATCTTTTCATGGAAATATTCTTCTGAGCATTCTTGAATTTTACTCCACAAAATAGTATCATGTTGACAATTTGGATGTTTTTTATTTCTGGATAAATTAAATTATAAATCTTTAAAAATTTATCCTTGAACTTGTTTTATTGAATTCTTATATCATTGTCATCATCCTCATGTTTATAAATGTTGAAAGTCATCTGTGGCTTGTAGTGCATAGATGGACTTGGTATGATTATGACCAAGGATTATTCGGTATAATTATGACCGTAATGTTACAAATGATGTGGTAAAAGTCCTCATTGGCCGTAGTGCATTGATGGACAGTTGTTGGCATGATCATGACCATTGATGAATACACGAATATCCTTAGCCCGTAGTGCATGGATAATTTGTGATCGTGATACTAATGAATATCTTTGGTCGTAGTGCAGGGATGATGTGGTTTATTTATTAAGCTGAGTCTCAGCGATAAAAGTGATGAAAAACCTTTTAAATCATAGAAGATAGTAGATTTTATTCTCTACTTGACTCTTCTAATGGATTGCTTGTTCCGCTGCAGTTAAACTTGACGTTTATTATATTTTATCAGTTTAACACTATTGAAGGCTAATGATAATTTATTCTGCATTATCTTAGTCATAATATTTTTTACTGGGTTAATTGAGCTCACCTTTTCTTTCACTGTTCTCTTTAGGAAATGAGAATATAGTTGGGACGAGTCGGGGAACGGATTGACAGTCCAGATGGTTGTTTTAGTAGTCCTCACTATTTTATAAAATAGTGTGACAATAAATTTAATGAAGACTCCATTGAGTGTGGATATTGTCTAGATGACAATATTCTTATTAAAACTCTTAGATTATATTTTGTCGTATTTTACACGACTGTTGTATAATTAAGTTGTATTTGAATTTTGTACCATGTATTTGACGACTCAAGATGGGTGATATATACCTATTTTGGGGGCGTCACAGAAAGCGACATGAGAAGGCGAGAAGTTGAGCGAAGATATCCGTCGAGAACCTATAGGAGGATAAGGTAAATAAATAGATAAATATTTATGTTATAAAAAAAATTTTGGGACTTTTATACCTTGTAAAATTCTTTTGCTCATTAATAAATTCATTCATTCTTTCTAGAAATACAGTTGCTCACTATATATAAGTCATATTTAAATTCAAAGTGTTATATTATCTGCATCTTAAAATTGATGATTGTTTAAAACTGTTGATTTTGTCATCATCAAATAGGGGAAGATTGTTAGAAAAAATTAAATTCATATTTGATTTGATGATGAGATAATGTATATTTGTAAAGTGTAGCTTTTGTGAAATTCTTATAATAAAATTAATGTAAAATGACTTATTAGATTAGAAGATTAAACTTGTTATCTATTTCGTTGAGTAAACTAAATGAATAACTACATGAAATTAAATGATCGTAAAATTGTTTAGACGATCATAAAACTGAGTGAATGATCGTAGAGCATATAAGTGAAGTTCGGAGAAGTTTACTCTGAGATCGTAGAATCTGCTAAGAGATCATAAAGCAAGTTGAATATCGTAAAGTCTGCCAAAGATAGTAGACTTGTGTGACTCCCCCAAAATAGGTATACACAATCCATTCTGAGTCGCCAAATACATAGTACATAATTTAAATACAAACTTCTTTTATACAATACGAAAAAAACGTAGCTGAGAGTTTTAACACGAATATTATCTCGTATACAATATTCAAACTCAAATGAAGTTCTCATTACATTTTTATCACACTATTTCACAAAATAGTGAGGACTACTGTAGCCACCATCTCGGACCATCACTCCGTTTCCCGACTAGTCCCAACTATATTCTCATTTTATGAAGAGAACAATGAAAGCAAATGGTGAGCTCAACTAGCCCAGTCAAGAATATTATGACTAAGATAATACGGAATAAATTATCGTTAGCCTTCAACAGTATAAAATTGATAGAATAAAATAGACAACAAGTCTAATTGCAGCGGAACAAGCAATCCATTAGAAGAGTCAAGTAGAGCATAATATCTACTATCTTCTATGATTTAAAAGTTCATCATCAATATTTTATCGCTGTAACACAGCTCAATAAATAATCCACGTCATCGAATTATCCATGCACTACTGGCCAACGATATTCGTTAGTATCACATCCATGAATTATCCATGCACTATGGGCTAAGGATATTCATTATTATCACATCCACGAATTATCCATGCACTACGGGCCAATGAGGACTTTTACCACATTATTTTTAATATTACAGGTCATGATTATACCGATACATAGTCATAATTATACCAATCAACAGTCCATCTGTGCACTACGGACCAAAGATGACTTTCATCACAATATAAGCATGAGGATGATGACAATGATATAAGCATCAATCAAACAAAATCAAGGATAAATATTAAATATTTTTAATTTATCCAGAGTTTAAAAATATCCAAATTGTCAACTTGATAACTGCTTTATGGAGTAAAATTTAAGAACAATATTCATGTATCAAAAATAATTTGAACAGAAAAGAAATCAATTTTTGTCGTGAATAATACCCCGGGTGAATAATACCCTAGTGAATAGTATCCCGTGAATAGTACTCCGGCATGAAAAGATCAAAATTTAACAAGAATGTTCAGAAAAATATTCTTGTGAAACGATACTAGATAAAGCGCAAATTTCAAGGATATTCTACTAATTTTAAGGAGTATAGAAGCAATACTTATCAAAATGAGTGTAGAATTTGGAATCTGAAACGAAATAATATTACTTCCATACTACAAAGTATGGAAGAAAATATTATTTCTTACGAATATTGAACAAAAATAATATCCCATACCTTAAAAGGAGAGTATTTCTGACTGGTAGGGCGGGAATATTCTCGAAGAAAACTTGCACTGTTTTCTACACTCAAAGCTTTCTTAAACTCTAAAGAAATACGCTCAATATTATAGAAGAAGAATTCTCTGATTCTGGTGTGATTTTCAATTCTAAACTAAACATCCTATTTATAGGAGAATGACATGATACTATTTGAATTTAGAAAATCATGGACTGCACAGTAGAATTCATGGGCACCGATTCACGGACGAATTCTGAAAAATTTTAATTTTACTATGCAGTACTATTCAAATAATAAAATATAATATATTCTATTCTATATAAAAAACAAAACTGAGATAACTTTCTCCCGATGATTTTGAAAAATGGGTAAGTGAGGGTCCAAATTGTAAGACCCCAACCTTTTATAAATAAAATCGAATTTTCTTTAATTATTATTGTGAATAATAAGGTGTTAATTTGATATAATACTTTGGTTAGGGGTGAAATGTGCAAATCTTACAAAATAAACAAGTGGTTATAAAATATTCATTGTTATCGGGGAATATTCGTTTGGTCATGGAATATTCTTGCTGTCGGAGAATATTCGTACGACAACGCAACCATTTGAGGGCCCCATAACGGAATATGGTCGGATGAAGAAAACGACACATTTGAGTTTTTATAAATAACGGTGTAGTTGTTACCGTTAACACTGTTAGAATACCCGGTGGTTAAAATACAGTAATACGTGTGGTTGCATAGTAGCACACGGTTTTGCATAGTATTTTTAAATTATTGACTCTTACGTAAGAAGGCACTACTCAATAATTGTTACAGTAATTACTGTTCAATATTTTATTTTATTGATTCAATAATTGTTGCGTTGATATTTTATATTATTGTTGTTTCAATAATTGTCATTGCACAGTATCTCCATTATCAGATCAATAATTCATATTATTTGAATAATATTATTAGATAGCATTATTGACAATGCCTAGAAAGTTCTGTCAAGGAGAGGTTTGGTCACTTAATTGCGTGCCAGTAAGGAGAAATTCTTATCGGAAAACCCCCTCTTTCCTGGGAACGGCCTGGTTATCATAATTATGATTCTGTAATATTATTTGTGAATAATTAGTTACTGATTTATATGATAAGGAAATATTTATTTTATGTGGATATAAATGATGGATATATTTATTGTGGTTATAAATGAAGGAATTATTGATGAGGTGTTTTATCAGTATTTTGTCGGAATGGAGGTATTAAAAATTGTCCGTATGTGGATATCGGGCATTTTTCAATTGGAATTTGGAAAAATTTAAACTTACAAAGTTGTAGAGAATTAAATTTCCTATGGAAAGACATGAGATTCGAATTTTTCTGATAAAAGGGCTATTTATTATGAATTATTGAAGTTTCGAAAATAAATATTTTTATTAAAAATATGGTGGGCCCCACTTTTGGTTGGTGAGAAATAAAATATGCTGGAATTTATTTTCAAAAGTGGTGGGCATGAATAGTAGCAGGTAAATCCATCAGATAGCAGGTTAGTCTGCTATGGCGTTTTAAGCATTTTTCTATAAATAGGGTGCTTAGTTAGAATTGAAAATCACACCAGAAATAAGTTTTCTCTCTTTCTCTCTCTATATTATCGAGTGTATTTTGTGAGTATTTAAATACTTTGTGAGTTGCTATTCATCAGTGCAAGTTTCCTTCAGCCTTATACTTGATATTTCAGCCGGAAGTACTGTTCTTTTGAGGTAAGGGATGTTATTTTCTTCCTAATGGTGTTATTCTTCCAATATCATTATACCGAAATATTGGTATGAATTTTATTGTGGAATTTCTATCTTTTTGTGTCGGGATTACTATTCACGTATACGACACTATTCACGAATACGGCACTATTCACCGAAAAATAAAAATTTTTTCTTTTGTCCAAGATGTCTATTATGGTTACTATCTTTGATTGTATCCATGTTTTGATCTTTATTTTTGAATTCTGCTTGATAATTGGTTATTATGGAGTATTATTGAACTTGGATAAACTGTAATACGAATCCCTAATATTTGTTCTTTTATCTCACCGGATTCGTTTTCTTTAAGATATTTTTCATCATCCTTAGTCCTAAATGATGATATTACTGAATATCTTTAGCATGTAGTGCAAAGATGAATGATTACCTAATGAATATCTTTGGCCCGTAGTGCAAAGATGAACAGGTGTTGAGATGAACATGACCAACTGGTGATACAAATGAATATCTTTGGCCTGTAGTGCAAAGATGAATATTTGATTTAAGATGTATATTGATTGATGTTACAGGGATAAAATATTGATGATGGACTTTTAAATCTTAGAAGATAGTAGAATTCATTCTCTACTTGACTCTTCTAATGGATTGATGTTTCCATTGCAGTTGTTGATCTAAAACTTGTTGTCTATTATATTTTATCAGATTTTTCCCTGTTGAAGACTAATGATAATTTGTTGTACATTATCTTAGTCATAATATTCTTTACTGGGCTAGTTGAGCTCACCCTTTTCCTTTTTGTTCCATTATTCTTCTCAGGAGGAGAGAATTTAGCAGGAACTAGCCAGGGTATGGAGTGATGATTCAAGATAGTTGTTTTAGTAGTCCTCACTATTTTATAAAATAGTTTATCAATAATTGTAATGAGAACTCCTTTTGAGTTTGTATACTGTCTATTAGACAATATTTGTATTCAAACTCACAGTATATGTGTTGTCGTATTTTGCACGACAATTGTATTACTGAAGTTGTATTTGTTTCTGTACCATGTATTTGGCGACTCGGAATGGGTGATGTATACCTATTTTGGGGGCATCACAGTTGGTATCAAAGCTTAGGGATATGATCATTGGCTATGATATGAGACAATAACTAGGAGGGGAGAGACGGGAAATTCCTTTGCTAGTATGACCTGACTAAGTTTATTTGGTATTTATTTGGTCGGTCAGAGTATAGGGATAATATGTGACATGTCAATTAACCCTTATTTTTGTGGCAGTATTTGAGAATGGCAGCTGGAAATATTAACAATGGAGTGAATGAGACCGTGGAGACACCTCTAATCACAAACCAGGATAATGTGATGTCAGGCGAAGAAGGAATTAGAGATATTTTTGTGGTGAGGGAAGAATTAATAGTTGCACCCGAGCTAGTCGCAGAGATTGCAGCTGAGAGTGAGGAAGAAGAGGAAGCTGAGGAGAATTTATTAGAAGAATTTTATGATCAAAATGTAGAATTACAAAATCGTATTCATGAGTTAGAAGAGCAGGCTGAAGAACGGCTGGCGGTCGTGGAGCAAAAGGATGCAACGATTCAAGCTTGTGTTACCCGATATATGATGCATGAACAGAAGCACTCTTTGGCAAAGTATAAGATGATAAAGCTGGAATCTGAACTGAAAGAAGAAACAACTGAACGAGTGAGAAGGAGTGATGCATGGGTAAAAGCCACACGACGCGTTGATATTATGGAAAGAGATGTCCGATCTAAGAAGGCTAAAATAAATGATATGTATTTTTCTTTTTGGACAGCAATTGAGAGAACCCAACATCGAGTTTTGAATTACCCTGTACATTGCCGTCAACCCCAATTCGATATGGATTGAAGATTAATGATTCAGATCATGAAAGAGCAGTACGACGAAGCAGTTGAGGGTGTAATATGTCTTATAGCGAAAGTCAATTCTAGCGATAATGATGACACCAAAGGCTGTCCCAGACAAGTCAAAATCGGTGGTTCAAGTGAGAGCGCCTTTCATAACTTTCCAAAAAGCAAGGAACCAAACGAGGTGATTACGGGTAAGTTAATCATAAACTCTTGCGAAGTTTATACCTTATTAGATACCGGTTCTACCCATTCTTTTATCTCTCCTGCTTGTGCTCAACGTTTGAACTTGACTCCGGAGAAATTAGACCTTGACTTATCTGTTGAGACTCGGTTAGGAGAAACTTTTATTACATCTACTGTTTATAAATCTTGCTTGATTCAAGTTGGTACCATCACATTACCTGCCGATCTTATTTCATTGAAAATTCTTGCATTTGATGTGATTTTAGGAATTGATTGGTTAACCACGCATCATGCTAAAATTGATTATTTTCGTAAGGTTGTTAGTTTTCATATTCCTAACCAACCTATTATGCGAATTCAAATAACCAAACCATTAAAGTCAATCACTGTCATATCAAGCCATAAAGCTATTCGTTTATTAAAAAATGGATGTCAAGCTTTCTTATCCCATGTCACAGACTTGAACAAAAACACGTCAGACTTAATTAATATTTCTATTGTTAGTGAATTTCCTGACGTATTTCCTGAAGAACTTCCCGGCCTACCCTCAGAACGTGAAGTTGAATTCTTTATTGACCTTGAACCTGGTACAAATCCCATTTCTAAAACCCCATATCGAATGGCTCCTATTGAACTTCGGGAGTTAAAGGTCCAACTAAAGGAGTTGTTGGACATCGGTTTCATTCGTCCTAGTACATCTCCTTGGGATGCTCCTGTGTTATTCGTAAAGAAGAAAGATGGTAGTATGCGACTTTGTATCGATTATCGGGAATTGAACCATGTCACTATCAAGAATAGGTATCTGCTACCTCGCATAGATGACTTATTCGACCAGTTGCAAGAAGCACAATTCTTTTCAAAAATCGATCTTCGTTCTGGATATCATCAGCTGAAGGTTAAAAATGAGGATATTCCGAAGACTGTTTTTAGAACTCGGTACGGGTATTATGAATTCTTAATCATGTCTTTTGGATTGACTAATGCTCTTGCTGCTTTCATGGATATGATGAATTGTGTGTTTAAAGAATATTTGGATCAGTTCGTTGTTGTCTTTATTGATAACATTCTCATCTATTCCAAAAGCCGTGAAGATCATGAGCGCCATTTGAAGCTGGTATTGCAAAGGCTTGGCGATAACAAGCTATATGCCAAGCTGAAGAAATGCGAGTTCTAGCTTGAGGAAGTAGCATTCCTTGGGCACATGGTGTCAAAACATGGAGTATCTGTCGACCCAGCGAAGATTGAAGCCATACAAAGTTGGGAGCAATCGAAATCGGTGACCGAAGTACGTAGCTTTCTGGGCTTAGCTGGTTATTATCGGAGATTCGTGAAAAGATTTTCTCGAATCGCTACTCCGTTAACTCAGCTGACTCGTAAAGATATAAAATTCGGTTAGAGCGAGGATTGTGAGAAGAGTTTTCAAGAACTTAAGAGGAGACTCATTTCAGCACCTGTTCTGACAATACCATCTGGTTTAGATGGATTTGTTATCTACAGCGATACTTCAGGCAAAGGGTTAGGATGTGTTCTTATGCAACATGGGAAAGTTATAGCCTATGCCTCGCAACAACTTAAAGAATATGAGAGGAATTATCCTACTCATGATTTGAAGTTGGCAGCAATCGTTTTCGCGTTAAAAATCTGGAAACACTACCTATGTGGGGAGAAAGTGGAGATCTATACAGATCATAAAAGCCTCAAATATTTCTTCACCCAAAAGGAACTCAACATGCGGCAACGACGTTGGCTCGAGCTGTTAAAAGATTACGATCACACCATCCAATATCATCCTGAAAAAGCAAACGTGGTAGCTGACGCATTGAGTAGAAGATCATATGCGGGTACGAGTGCAATGTTGTTAACACAAAGGTCCATTTTGTATGACTTGCAAAGGATGGAGATAGAGGTAAAGGCTCCAAGTACCCACGTGATGATATCAAGCATACGAGTAGAACCGACTTTAATCGATAAAGTTAAAGCTACTTAAGCTACGGACATGGAACTGATGCGTATGAAGAAGAAAGTGCAAGAAGGTGTTATTCCAGAAGCAAGAATCGATGAAGAAGGAATACTTCGAGTCAACTTCAGACTTTGTGTTCCTAACGATTCTGACTTGAAGCATAGAATCATGATGGAGGAACAAAACACACCGTTTGCAATCCATCGTGGGAGTACCAAAATGTATCATGATCTTCGACATACATTTTGGTGGAGCAATATGAAGAGAGAGATCGCAGAGTTTATCTCGAGGTGTTTAACTTGTCAACATGTAAAGGTAGAGCATCAAGTGCCAAAGGGTCCATTGCAACCACTTGAGATTCCAAAATAGAAGTGGGAACACATTATTATGGATTTCATTACAGGTCTTCCCAACACTACAAAAAAATTGTTCATTGCCGACGGCCACTGCCATCGCCTATGACTATAGTGTCGTCGGCATTGATATTATTAGCAATGACAGATGTCGTCGGTCCTTCCGTCGCCCCACAGGTCATCGCCCCTGGTTCTCGTCGCTAGCCGTCGGCATCATTTTCATTGGCGATGGGAGTCATTAGCGACGGCCCAATGTCAATGACAATGGCTATAGCGACGGCAAGTCCGTCGACAAAGACTTCATAAAGTTTTTAGGGGGAAACCTCATTCCCGATGGCACGGCTGTCGGTAATGACCTTTATAGCCGTCGGCAATGCCTTTAACTCATGACTGTCGCTATATGTCATTGGCAACGGCACTACCATAGCCATTACCCCCGTTGGCAATGACAATATATATTTTGAATTTTTTTTATAATTTCAAAATTTCCCTGTTCATTTACAAATATAAACGTACACCTGTTATAAACTAATAACAACCATCAAATAACAAGCAAATATCATACAATTCACCATTGAAATAGTAATCCAAATCAAATATATATATCAAAAATATAATGGTCGTCTATACAACTCAAAAACTGTACAAGTACATACATGAAACTCAGAATATAACATAAACAAAACTAACTACAACCTGTCACCTGTCTCCATATCATCGGCTCGGCGGTCATCACCTTATACTGGAGGAGGCTGCTCGTCATCAACTCGACTGTCATCGCCTTGTACTGGAGGAGGCTGCTCGTCATCAGCTCGGCGGTCATCACCAGTGCCTCCACCTCCACCTCTATGACTCTCGTCAACAAGACCCTACAAAATTAAAATATTAATAACAAAGTTAAAATGAAAACATATTTATATTATTTTAGTTTGTGTTCTTCAAGTTAGGCGTACGGGACTCGAACTCGGGCTCCATATATCGAAATCAAGTTCTGTCAGTTGTAATACGTGTCTATTGCCTACGCGGTGCTATTGCCTGTATTTGCGTGTCGTTCGGACGACCGGGGCGTGTTTTGGTCTCTTTTTAGACTATTTTCCTAAGTTTTCTCAAGTTAGGCGTACGGGGCTCGAACTCGGGCTCCGTATATTGGAATCGAGTTCTGTTAGTTGTAACGCATGTCTATTGCCTACACGGTACTATTGCCTGTGTTTGCGTGTCGTTCGGATGACCGGGGTGTGTTTTGGTCTCTTTTTCGACTATTTTCCTAAGTTTTCTCAAGTTAGGCGTACGGGGCTCGAACTCAGGCTTCGTATATCGGAATCGAGTTCCGTCAGTTGTAACGCGTGTCTATTTCCTACGCGGCACTATTGCCTATGTTTGTGTGTCGTTCAGATGACCGGGCCATGTTTTGGTCTCTTTTTTGACTATTTTCTGAAGTTTTCTGAAGTTAGGCGTACGAGGCTCAAACTCGGGCTCTGTATATCAGAATCAAGTTTCGTCAATTGTAATGCGTTTCTATTGCCTACGCGGTGCTATTGCCTGTGTTTACATGTCGTTCGGACGACCGGGGCGTATTTTGGTCTCTTTTTCGACTATTTTCCTATATTTTCTTAAGTTAGGTGTACGGGGCTCGAACTCGGGCTTCGTATATCAGAATCGAGTCCCGTCAGTTATAATGCGTGTCTATTGCCTACGCGATGCTATTGCCTACGTGTGCATGTCGTTCGGACAACCGGGGCATGTTTTGGTCTCTTTTTCGACTATTTTCCTAAGTTTTCTCAAGTTAGGCATACGGGGCTCGAACTCGGGCTCCGTATATCGGAATCGAGTCCCGTCAGTGAGATATAACCACTGTCACCTTTCTTCTGGTGAGCGTGCCACCAAAACTCAAGGCAGGAAGGTCGGTGCTTTAGACTCACCTCGAGTCTCTCTCTGTAGAGGTCGTACGACTGACTCCTAGTGCAGTATGGGAGACGACCCTGCTGTCGGGCAGCTGTACGCTGTGCCGACATCTTCTTAAACACCTCGCCCTCCCAAATATCGGACATCTGCTCCTACACCGCAGTACCAATGAAATCTGGCTGGACATCTCTAAGTGTCTGTCCATCTGCCATCTTGGTCTGGGCCTTCTTCTTCCAGTCGTAGACCCACTTGTGCCAATTCATCTCGAGATACTTCCCGTCCTGACTTTTTATCTACTTTAACTCCAGTAATGAGTCTTAGTTTTGACTTAATGTTAACAGTCACCCGTCCTAATTTTTTATCTACTTTAACTCCATTCTCAACATCAAGCCAATGACAATTGAAGCAAACTAATTCTTTATGACCCCAATATTTGAGAACGACAACTTCTAGCAAGCGTCAATACCAGTCATCCCAAATGTTATCGTAGCAGCTACCTTTCACCACAACACCAGAATCAACATAAGCGACTTCCCCAATATCACAACACTTAAATCTGTAACCGTTGATAATGCAACATGTATAAGTATCTACAGATCTTTCAGGGCCGTCGGCTATAAGCTTTAGCCGATTGTCAGCTAACTCGACTGTGAGGACCTAATGTACATTAACACAACATATTCTAACATTATATACGCCATAAGAATAAATCTATGATGGTAGATTCATTGAACTTGTAAATGTTAGACTTACATGATCTTTAAACCATTGAACAAATTGTCCATTTCTCAAATTTTGCAAATCCACGTCCGATATACTCGGATTCGCTTCATGTACTTCAGCATCATATTGAATGCAACACAATTATATACTTAATGTGTTTGTAAAGGAACTTGACACAGTTACACTGGACATATATAGTTATGACTACTTACTTAATGTATGACGCTACTTCATTCATGTTGACAAGTGCATACAATGTGGCAGCTGCATACTCACTATCGGTCAAGAATCGCCTTTTTTTACCGCCGAATGGGCGTACAGGATGACTAAAGGCCATTAATTCTCCATTTTCCTCGTGCGCAATAGCCTCATTTCGACGTAAGCGATTGTGCTTCGTCTGAACATTCGGCTCAAAGTACAACGAGCAGAAATTAACAAGTTCCTCTATAACATAACTTTCAGCAATTGACCCCCTCTACATAGGCTCTATTCTTCACCTTTTGCTTTAGACATCGCATATACCTATGTGATATATAGATTAGCAAACAAGAATTCTAAGTTTACCGTATTAAAAACATTAATTTCATTACCTCTCGAATGGATACATCCATCTATATTGCACGGGACCACCAAACTTTGCTTCGTATGGCAAGTGAATAGGCAAATGCTCCATTGAATCAAAAAACAATAGAAGGAAAATCATTTCTGTGACGCCCCCAAAATAGGTCCAATCCACCCAACCCATTCTGAGTCACCAAATACATGGAACAGAAAATAACTACAACTTTATTATTACAATTGTCGTGCAAAATACGACAACACATATACTGTGAGTTTAAATACAAATATTGTCATCTAGACAGTATTCATACTCAAATAAGTCCTCATTATACTTATTGATACACTATTTTATAAAATAGTGAGGACTACTAAGACACTATCTTGAACCATCATTCCATACCCCGACTAGTACCCGCTACATTCTCGCCTCCTGAGAAGAAAAATAGAACAAAAAGGAAAATGGTGAACTCAACTAGCCCAATAAAGAATATTATGACTAAGATAATATAGAACAAATTATCGTTAGTCTTCAACAGGGAATAATTTAATAGAATACAATAGACAACAAATTTTAAATCAATATTCGCAGCGGAAATAATAATTCATTAGAATAGTTAAGTAGATGATGAAATCTACTATCATCTATGAATTTAAAAGTCCATCATCAATATTTTATCCCTGTAACATCATTCAATAAACATCTTGAATCAAATATTCATCTTTGCACTACAGGCCAAAGATATTCATCAGTTGGTCATGTTCATCTCAACGCCTGTTCATCTTTGTACTACGGGCCAAAGATATTCATCATAAAATCATTAATCTTTGTACTACAGGCCAAAGATATTCAGTTATATCATCATTTAGGACCGAGGATGATGAAAAATATTTTAAAGAAAAACGAATCCAGTGAAACAAAAGAATAAATATTAAGGATTCGTACTTTACACAATCCAAGTTCAAAAATATTTCATAAATAATCAGAGTGGAGTAAAATTTAAGAATGATCAAAACATAGATCCAATCAAAGATAGGAATCATAACAGACAATCTTGGACACATAAAAGAAAATTTAATTTTTCTGTGAATAGTGTCGTATTCGTGAATAGTGTCGTATACGTGAATAGTGTCGTATACGTAAATAGTAACTTTGACACTAAAAGATATAAATTTCATAAAAAATCATCATGCTTCGTGAATAGTACTCATAAATAGTAACTCGTGAATAATAACTCATAAATAGTAACTCGTGAATAGTAACTCGTGAATAGTAACTCCGACATGAAAAAAAGTTCTAAATTTGATAAAAAGTTCCAACCAATATTTCGGCATAATGATATTGAAGAAATAATATCATTTACAAAGAAAATAACATCCCTTACCTCGAAAAGACAGTACTTCTGACTGGAATACAAAATATAGTGCTGAAGGAACTTGCACCGTATAGCAATACTCAAAGTATTAAAATACTCACAAAAATACGCTCGATATTACAGAGAGAGAAAGAGAGAGAAAACTTCAGTTTCTGGTGTGATTTTCAATTCTAACCTAAGCACCCTATTTATAGAAAATTACTTAGAACACCAAAGTAGAAAATTTAATATAATATTATATATATATATATATATATATATATATATATATATATCAAAATTTCCTACGCACTCATTTGCCAACTGAATTCAGCCCCTATCACATGTTAATGATGCCCACAAAATGTAAAAAATATTTTTCTTAATTAAAATAATTAAAACTTCTAAAAATCAATTATTCCGGAATTTCGAAACTTTAATAGTTCATAATAAATAGCCCTTTTATCAGAAAATTCAAATCTCGCGATTTTTTTAGGAAATTTAATTCTTTACAACTTTGCAGAAGAAATTTTTTCCAAATTCTAAATAAAAATTGACCGAAATCCACAAACGGACGATTTTACAGGCTATAATCAAATTTCAGTCAAGAAATGAGTCCACCAACATGTTTAACATGTTTTAAACATTTATTGCAACAAAAATACTCTTCCTCCTCATATACTCATATATACCACATTAATTATAAAAATATCACCATTATTATATTATTAAAATATAATAATAAATTATTTTATTAGAAAAGATAAAATATCAATTTTTAACAATTGTCACTTTAAAAAATTTCTCCATCTATATCCACATAAAATGAATATTTTTCTTATCATATAAATCAATAATTAATTATTCACAAATAATATTACAGAATCACAATAATGACAACCAGGCAGTTCCCAGGAAAGAGGGGGCTTTCCAATAAAGATTTCTCCTTACTGGCGCGCAATTAGATGACCAAACCTCTCCTTAGACAGAACTTTCTAGACATTGTCAATAATGATATCTAATAATATTATTCAAATAATATGAATTATTAATCCGATAATGGAAAATACTGTGTAGTGACAGTTATTGAAACAACAGTAATATAAAATATCAACGCAGCAATTATTGAATCAATAAAATAAAATACTGAACAGTAATTACTGTAACAATTATTAAGTAGTGCCTTCTTACGTAAGAATCAATAATTGGTGCAATACCGTGTGCTACTGTGCAACAACGCGTATTACTGTGTTTTAACCACCGGGTATTCCAACAGTATTAACGGTAACAACTACGCCGTTATTTATAAATAACTTATACTTGTCATTTTTTTCATCCAATCGCGTTCTGTTATGGGGCCCACAAAAGGCTGCGCCGTTGTACGAATATTTCCCGACAGCAAGAATATTCCATGACCAAACGAATATTTCCCGACAACAATGAATATTTTATAACCACTTGCTTATTAAAAAAATTTACACATTTTACCCATAACTAACCTCATTAATCAATTCAACCCTTACTATTTCAAAATAATAAATAGAGAAAATTAAATTTCATTTATTAATAATTTGGGGTCTTACAACCTCCCCTCCTTGTGAAATTTTATCCTCGAAATTGACGTACGTACCTGATGTTTCGAAAAGGTGAGGATACCTCGCTTTCATTTCTGATTCTAACTCCCAGTTTATTTTTCAATAGCATGGTTCTTCCACAAAATCTTAACTTGAGGTATAACCTTTGTGCATAGGACATGTTCTTTCCTATCCAAGATCTTGACAGATACCTCCTCGTACGTTAAATCTTCGGTTATCTCGTCTGGTTGTAACGTAATAATGTGGTTTGGGTCGTCCACATATTTACGTAACATCGATACGTGAAAAACGTTATAAACAAGCGACATACTTGGTAGTAAAGCGAGTCTATAGGCCATAGTTCCTATTCGATCGAGGATTTCAAATGGACTAATAAATCAAAGGTTTGAGCTTTCCTCCCATCGCCGATTCTCGCTTTTGGAATAACAACTTCTTGCACCTCCTTCTTCATATTCATCAGCTCCGGTGTGTAGCTTGAGCGGTTTTAACTTTATCGATTAAAGTCGATTCTAATCGTATATTCGTTATCTTCATGCAGATTTTTGGAATCTTTAACTCTATCTCCATCTTTTGTAAGTCGTACGAAATGGGTCTTTGTGTTAACAATATCGCACTCGTAACCACATACGATTTCCTACTCAACACGTCAGCTACAACGTTCGTTTTTTCTAGGATGGTATTGAATGGTATGGCCGTATTCTTTCAACAGCTCGAGCCAACGTCGTTGCCGCATGTTGTGTTCTACATTCCTCGCTCCATTCGAATTTTGTATCTTTTTGAGTCAGCTAAGTTAATAGAGTAGCGATTCGAGAAAATATTTCCACAAAATCTTCGATAATAACCAACTAAGCATAGAAAGCTACGTATTTCGATTACTGACTTAGGTTGCTCTCAACTATGACTCATATCCCAATCTTGGATAGCACGTCACAATGACACCTATCAGTTTACTACCACACAAATATGGCATCCTCTACAGAGAGTCTGGCTTCGGTGTATTCCACAAAGGAAGTCACCAGATAAAGGCTCGGGTACCAAATTCTATAGTTGAATTTTTAACTCCTGAAGTTCAATAGGAGCCATTCGATATGAGATTTTAGAAATGAGTTTTATACCGGATTCAAAGCCGATACAAAATTCAATATCACACTTTGGGAGTAAGCCAAAAAATTCTTCAGGAAATACATCAGGAAATTTACTGACAATAGAAATATCATTCAAATCTGACGTATTTTTGTTCAAGTCCATAACATGGGTAAGAAAGCTTAACATCCGTTTTTCAATAAACGAATGACTTTATGGCTTGATATGACAATGATTGACTTCAGTGGTTTGGTTGCTTGAATTCGAATAACAGGTTGCTTAGGAATATGAAACTAACAACCTTACGAAAGCAAATACAACATAATACAGGTTTCCCTTTTTCTTGCGCTGTTCACAGTATCTACTTGTACCACAAATATCACATGATCTCTTATCTTTATTGACATCACCATAATACAACATACAATCATTCTCACAAGCATCAATCTTCTTATACCCTAGATTGAGCCTTTTGACCATTTTCTTCACATCATAGTACGACTCCGGTAACTTATTGTCTGCAGGTAAGCACTCCTTCACAATGCTTAACAGTTCATTAAAGCCTCTCTCGCTACAGTCATGCTCGTTCTTGAAGTGTAAAAACTTAGTCACGGAAGATAAGACGGTGTGCTTTTCGTGCCCGTCATACAGTGGCGTCGCTGCTTCATGCAATAACTCATAGAAACTCCTATCAGTGGCTACCCTACGTTCCATCCAACTTCGATCAAGAGACATCTCGGACAACTATCTGCTATATATATAGAAAGTCAGGCAAACACAATCAAGTCTCCAAGTTAATGTATATGCAAGCTTATGAGTTTCCTAACTTCATCTCCCACTCTAACGGGTCAGGCTTCTATCCCATTCCCGGATGTGTCGCCTCACTGATGCCAACAACTTGAACACATCTTTAATTTTTTTAGAAATTTCGGCAGCACCTCCCCATGGTCTTCAAGTACACGAAATAGACTAACACATCGCAGTCTAAATATGCACCCGAAGAACATCAAGAGATATATACTGACTAAAAATTCAAAAAATATAAAGATGTGCTTAAGTCGTTAACACCGACTTAAGTGAGATCGAAACATACAAGAACAGTCCCAAAACAGGGACTATTTGAGATTCACTCCTACTAAGTGAATCTCAAACGGGTTTCTAAGCTTCCTAAACTACATGAAAATATGCATATGTCAAGAAATTGAAGTATCCACTGAATAGTAATGATAAATTAAGAAGATTATGTCATTTTATAATTGTAAGAAAATTGACAATGTCAACTATAAACGAATGTGTTCCAACATATTTTACTCTTACTCATATTTTCTTAGCAACATACTCAAAAACACTTGACAACTATAAAAAAATGTTTTACAGTTTTGCAATGCATTGTGTTTTCAATGCCAATCTGTTTTGGTGTTTTTAATGCCAACTAGTTTTTGAAAACAGATTTAAAAAGGCTATCCAAATTCTAAACGACCCTTTAATTTCCCCTAAATCTCCCCCATATATATACAAACTAAGCCCCAAACTGTTGGTCGAGACAAATACAGAGCTCAAGTACATAATTATATAATGCAACCTCTATACATTGATCCCAGGTCTACAGTCTACACTGAACCTAGGTTAATAACTATAGAGGTTCGCATGTTTCATTTTTTTCCCTTCAACAGCTCGGAGAAACCAGACCAGAAGTTTCAACATCTAATAGTTGAGCTAGAACAAGAGTTATAATTACGTAAGCTTTTGAACTACCTTCAAGCAATTATACTTATATAAAAGTAGTTCTGAGAATCATTATGCATATTCCACTACTTCTTTTCTCTTTTTCAAATCACATAAATAATATAGCTTTATATATAACACAAAACTACAAATAATTAACCCAAGTGTTATTTATATATATGCTCATAACATAGCTTAATTAATATGATCATACATGCCTTTTTGTTGAACTTACAGAACACACACTTGAAATCATGTAAAAATGACTGAAAATTATTGTTCATATTACTGCATATACGTAGTAAAGTTATAGCTTATCACAATGAAATCATATCTTATCACAATGAACCACTATTTCATGGCTTTAGTACAATTATTAAATAAAGTAAATAGAAAAGGAAAACTTTGAGCAAAGCTTTCAAATGGGAAAAACCATATACCAGTTTACATACACTAAATGGAAGAACAAACTAAACTACTTCAAGTTTTATACCTAATTAAACTAGTAATAAGAATTGAATAAAAACCATAAATATGAATCAAAGTTAACACTGATAGAATTTTATGTTCATAATAGGAGCAATAAATCATGTTCAGTGGCTATTAAGAAAAGAAACATTACCTTTACTCTTAATTTGACAGTTGCAGAAGAACAGTGGCCGACCAGTTGAAGAAGAACAGTCGCCGCCGGTGAACAGTGGCGAGGAAGAGAGAGAAGTAACAGACGCAAGTGAGGGAGGAAAGGGGCGAATATACTGGGCAGTGAAATAATGGAGTCTTCAATTGAAAGGGAAACGACCAAATTGAGAGGGAAAGAAGAAAACTCAGACGACAGAGGGAAAAGGAAAAAGAAGACGTTGCCATCACGAACCAGGGTTTTAAAATACATTACTCATTCTCGACGGCGTATCCCGTCGCCCGAGTCCCATCGCCATTAAGTCAGTAGCGATGGCAGTGTCGTCGCCTATGATTTTTATGTCCGTCGCCAATAAGTTTTCCCTCCACCGCCAAAGTTTCCCACCTATTTTTCCTGGGGAAAAGGTATTAGCGACGACAATCATTAGCGACGGCGTTGCCGTCGGTAGTGAAGTCATTATCGACTGGTTCAGTGCCATCGCCAATAACCCCGTCGCCAATGACCTATTTTCTTGTAGTGCAAGGTTTCTCAAGGCATAGATGTAATTTGGGTTATTGTTGATAGATTAACCAAGTATGCTCATTTCTTGCATATACGGGACACTTATTCCCTTGAACGTCTTGCTCGTATGTACGTGAATGAGATTATGAGATTGTATGGCATGCCAGTATCCATAGTTTCATATCGTAACCCAAGATTCACTTCACGATTTTGGGTTAGCTTGCAGAAAGCTATGGGCACGGATTTACGATTCAGTTCGGCATACCATCCTCAAATGAGCGAGCAATCAGAGAGGACTATTCAAACTCCTGAAGATCTATTAAGACTCTGTGTCCTAGATTTCAAAGTGAGTTGGGATAAGTACCTACCATTGGTGAAATTCTCCTACAACAACAGTTATCAGGCAAGTATAGGTATGGCTCCATTCGAGGCGTTGTATGGAAGAAAATGTTACTCTCCAGTATGCTAGGATGAGGTGGGTGAAGAAACATTGTTGGGACCAGAATTCGTACGTATAACTACAGAAAAGATCCAAACGATTCGACAACGTATACAAATGACATAGGATCGACAAAAGAGTTATACGGATCTTCATCGAAAGGACGTGGAATTTAATATTGGGGATCATGTATTGTTACGTATTGCTCCATGAAAGGGAGTTACAAGATTTGGGAAGAGGGAAAAGCTTAATCCAAGATTTTTTGGTCCATTTGAGATTCTTGACCGAATAGGAAATGTGGCCTATAGACTCGCATTACCTCCAAGCATGTCTCGTGTTAATAATATTTTTCACATATCTATGCTTCATAAATATGTGAAAGACCCAAACCACATTATTGAGTTAGGACCAAACAAGATAGCCAAAGATTTAACGTACGAGGAGGTATCTGTTAAGATCTTGGATAGGAAAGAGCATGTCCTACGCACTAAGATTATACCATAAGTTAAGATTTTGTGGAGAAATCATGCGATTGAAGAAATGACCTGGGAGCTGGAATCAGAAATAAAAGTGAGGTATCCTCACCTTTTCAAAACACCAGGTACGTACATCAATTTCGAGGATGAAATTTCATAAGGAGGGGAGGTTGTAAGACCCCAACCTTTTATAAATAAAATTAAATTTTTTCTAATTATTATTGTGAATAATAAGGTGTTAATTTGATATAATACTTTGGTTATAGGTGAAATGTGAAAATTTTGTAAAATAAACAAGTGGTTATAAAATATTCATTGTTGCCGGGGAATATTCGTTTGGTCGTGGAATATTCTTACTGGCGGGGAATATTCGTACGACGGCGGAGCCATTTGAGGGCCCCATAACGAAAATGGTCGGATGAAGAAAATGACAAATTTGAGTTTTTACAAATAACGGTGTAGTTATTACCGTTAACACTGTTAGAATACCCGGTGGTTAAAATACAGTAATACGCGTGGTTGCACAGTAGCACACGGTTTTGTACAGTATTTTTGAATTATTGATTCTTACGTAAGAAAGCACTACTCAATAACTATTACAGTAATTACTGTTCAATATTTTATTTTATTGATTCAATAATTGTTGCGTTGATATTTTATATTATTGTTATTTCAATAATTGTCATTGCACAATATCTCCATTATCAGATCAATAATTTATATTATTTGAATAATATTATTGGATAGAATTATTGGCAATGTCTAGAAAGCTCTGTCAAGGAGAGGTTTGGTCACCTAATTGCTTGCCAGTAAAGAGAAATCCTTATCGGAAAGCCCTCTCTTTCCTGGGAACGACCTGGTTGTTATAATTGTGATTCTGTAATATTATTTGTGAATAATTAGTTACTGATTTATATGATAAGGAAATATTTATTTTATGTGGATATAAATAATGGATATATTTATTGTGGTTATAAATGAAGGAATTATTGTTGAGGTGTTTTAGCAGTATTTTGTCGGAATGAATGTATTAAAAATCGTCCGTATGTGAATTTCGGGCATTTTTCGATTAGAATTTGAAAAAACTTAAACTTACAAAGTTGTAGAGAATTAAATTTCCTATGGAAGGACATGAGATTCGAATTTTTCTGATAAAAGGGCTATTAATTATGAATTATTGAAGTTTCGAAAATAAATATTTTTATTAAAAATATGGTGGACCCCACTTTTAGTTGGTGAGAAATTAAATATGTTAGAATTTATTTTCAAAAGTGGTGGGCATGAATAGTAGTAAGTAAAGCCTTTTAGGTAGCAGGTTAGTCTGCTATGGCGTTCTAAGCATTTTCCTATAAATAGGGTGCTTAGTTAAAATTAAAAATCACATCAGAAACAAGTTTTCTCTCTTTCTCTATATTATCGAGCGTATTTTGTGAGTATCTAGATACTTTGTGAGTTGTTATTCATCAGTGCAAGTTTCCTTCAGCCTTATACCTGATATTTCAATCGGAAGTCCTGTTCTTTTAACGTAAGGGATGTTATCTATAATACAAATCTCTAATATTTGTTCTTTTATCTCACTGGATTCATTTTTTTAAGATATTTTTCATCATCCTCAGTCCTAAATGATGATATTACTGAATATCTTTGGCCTGTAGTGCAAAGATGAATGATTACCTAATGAATATCTTTGGCCCGTAGTGCAAAGATGAACAGGTGTTGAGATGAAAATGACCAACTGGTGATACAAATGAATATCTTTGGCCTGTAGTGCAAAGATGAATATTTGATTCAAGATGTATATTGATTGATGTTACAGGGATAAAATATTGATGATGGACTTTTAAATCTTAGAAGATAGTAGAATTCATTCTCTACTTGACTCTTCTAATGGATTGTTGTTTTCGCTGCAGTTGCTGATCTAAAACTTGTTGTCTATTATATTTTATCAGATTTTTTTCTGTTGAAGACTAATGATAATTTGTTGTACATTATCTTAGTCATAATATTCTTTACTGGGCTAGTTGAGCTCACCATTTTCCTTTTTGTTCCATTGTTCTTCTCAGGAGGAGAGAATTTAGCAGGAACTAGCCGGGGTATGGAGTGATGATTCAAGATAGTTGTTTTAGTAGTCCTCACTATTTTGTAAAATAGTGTATCAATAATTGTAATGAGGACTCCTTTTGAGTTTGTATACTGTCTATTAGACAATATTTGTATTCAAACTCACAGTATATGTGTTGTCGTATTTTACACGACAATTGTATTACTGAAGTTGTATTTGTTTCTGTACCATGTATTTGGCGACTCAGAATGGGTGATGTATACCTATTTTGGGGGCATCACATAAATAATACACCAAACTTATAACAAATACTTCATAAAAATCTCCTCTATTTATCTCAAATCATTTGGCTTTTCAAAACACAATTTTAATAACATTTATTCATTATTAATATTATAACTCGCAATATTAAAAACCAGATCATTCTCAGAAAAAGAGGGGGCTTTCCGATAAGGACTTCTCCCTAGTGGCGCACAATTAGGTTACCAAACCCCTTTCCTCGACAGAACTTTTAGACATCGTCAATAATACAAATAATAATATGAATAAATTTGTCGTCTCAATTATTGATTTAATAATATAAAATATTGTGACAATAATTGAATCAATAACGTTAGATACTATGCAACAATTACTGTGGCAATAATTGAATAAAACTGAGTGACTTCTCACATAAGCATCAATAATCAAAGATATTGTACAATACTATGTGCTACTATGCAACCATACATATTACTGTACTTTTATCATCGGGTATTTCAATAGTTAACGGTAAAATTTTTGCCGCTATTTTTATAAAAAGTTACTTCTGTCGTTTCTAACTCCGACAGTAATTCCGTTGTGGGTTCCACCAATGATTGTACCGTCGTACGAATATTCCCTGATAAAACGAATATTCCCCGACCAAACGAATATTTTATGACAACTTGCATACTTTGAAAAATATGTAAATATTACCCACAACTATAACATTATATCAAATTCACACCATAATATTCAAAATGATATTTAGAGAAAAATTAATCTTTATTCATAAAAGTTGGGGTCTTACAAGTTGTCTACTCTAAGATCGTAAAGTAAGTTATTTGAATATCATAGAGTTTGCCAAAAATCATAGAGTTGTCTACTCTGAGGCCGTAAAACAAGTCGAAGACCGTAGAGTCAGAAAGAGATCGTAGAGTCTGAAAGGGATCGCAGAGCTTATTGAAGACCATAGAGTCTAAAAGAGATCATAGAGCTAGCTCATTGAAAACCATAGAGTTCGAAAGAGATCTTAGAATTTATGAAACGTAAAGCTTGCCAACTGTAGAGTCATCTAGCTATATACTATGTTGGGAACTGCATATTTAAATTTGTTGTTGAAAGTAAATAAACATGTTTATATATAAAGTCCTTCAAGGAATACATGTACAAGGACTTAGTGCTAGATCAAAACTTGTTAGGTTTGATTTGTGCTTTATGCTTATCATTCTGTAAATGAATGTATAGAAAAAAAGATCAAAGTTGTTAGGTTGATCTATTTTGAGATGTAATAGATAGGCTTCAACAGAATCGTAGTATGTCGAGCCACCCAAGAATCTGCAGAAACCAAGGCAGAATCGTAGAGTATTAACAATCGTAGTTTGTCTGCTTTGGAGGGCCTCACTTAGAATTGTAGAGTTGGTCCAAACGCCTGCCGAGCCAAATCAAGAATCGTAGTCTGTTCTCGGAAGCATAGAGTCTGCAAAATCAAGCAAGCAAAGATCGTAGTCTACTAGTGCTTAAGAGAAATCGTAGTGTTCTGCTCTACCAGTCTGGATCAAGCACGAATGTGGCAAGACACCACGATCATAATCGTAGTGCATCATCTGTCTTCATCAGAAGCATCAAGCTTTGTCCATTTGTTGAAGAATAAAATATAACAAATGAGGAATGGATTATAGCATTGAGACTCTCGGGAATCCCAATGACCTAACACTCATCCTTAGTATATAACGAAGAAACGTATTCAAGAAGCTAAGAAAAGTACTACAAGTCAGCTGAAAACATCTTTTCAGGTGTTAGGTGAGATAGCAGTATGCTGTGTCAGTGGGCCAGACGGCTGGACAGAAGATTTCCAGGAAGTCACCATCAGTGCTCAGAAATGTCAAATACAATTAATGCTTCAACAGATGCCTTCGAACAGAAATATTTCAAAGGCACCTTATATACAAATCAGATGCAGATGCAAGTACACAATGAAAAGCTGAAGAACACTCAAACGTCAAACTCTAGGATCTAGAAAAGAAAGCTTGTTCAGCTACTCAGTTCTTTCGAACACGAGCTTAACGACAACTGAGTAGAACAACTCAAGAACTCAACTCTCATTAAGTGAAGTAAGAAGTTCCAAGTCTACTGGACTTGAAGAGTTCTAAGTGAACTAAGAAGCTCCAAGTCTGCTGGACTTGAAGAGTTCTAAGTGAACTAATAAGTTTCAAGACTGCTGGTCTTGAAGGAATCTAAATGATTCGAAGAATGTAAAGACATCCTTAGTGGATTTCCTACTCGAGGAGTAGAAGAGTGGACTAGGAGCCTTGAATGCTTTGAATCACTTAAAAACATTGTGTCTTTTATATTCTTGCTATAGCTGCTATATCTGTCATAACTGCTTATCGCCTATTAACTTGGTTTATCTTAAAGGGAAACAAACAAATCTCAAATTCCGCTGTGATTAAATCATTAACAAATCTGACAAGTATTTTGTAAACAAAAATTTCAAAATATCTATTCAACCCCCCTTCTAGATAACTATTGTGCCTCGATCTAGGAACTAACATACTATATAACCACCATGAAACCCTAGTATTAGGAAAATTGTAGAGTATATCAGCGTTGACAATGGATTGACATTGTCAAGACTCGTAGAGGGAAGAAAAATATCAGATCGAAGTGTATCTAACAACTAGTTTGGTGAAGTGATAGAGACCCACGTGCAGGTCACTGCAAAAGTCTAACGTGACATATCACAGCCAAAAGCAAGTTGACACATAATATCTAAAAGTTAACAATCAGAGATTTTCTAGGAGCGAAGCATTAAATGAGTAACAACAAATTTCAAACAGGGAAATCTCGAAGATGAGAGGCACACAAATTCAATCCAACAGTAACAATAAAAAATATATATGTTGAACTGCTGCCAAACTCTCAAAAACTGATATACTTTACGAATTTAGAACAATCTATTTTGCTGCTAAGTCTTTCATTGCTAGAGTTAAAGCCACTTAGAAAAACCTCCAACTAAAACTCTCTCTCAGTGATTGTTCAGATCTTAGTGACCCTTGTAACCAAGTCTAAATAATTTGAAGGGTTCTGTATGAACCAGTCTTAGTGACCTTTGTAACCAAGTCTAAAAGACTTGAAAGGATCTATGTAAACCAGTCTTAGTGACCTTTGTAATCATGTCTTAGTGACCTTTGTTATCAGGTATGGGCGAACTTTGTAATCAAGTCTTAATGATTTGTTTCAAGTCTCTTGTGACTTGAAGGAATCTTAGCGACTCAGCTGTTGTAAGTGTTTCTTACTGAACAGATGTTAGTGACCACCCATCCTTAGTGGATTATTCCTATTCGAAGAGTAGAAGAGTGAACTAAGAGATATTTGTTGTAAGACCCTAACTTTTATAAATAAAGATTAAATTTTCTCGAAATATATTTTTGAATATTATGGTGTGAATCTGATATAATGTTATAGTTGTGGGTATTATTTACAAATTTTTCAAAGTAAACAAGTGATTATATAATATTCGATTGTTCAGAAAATATTCGTTTTAACAGAGAATATTTGTACGACGGCACAGTCATTGGTGGACCCCACAACGGAAGTATTGTCGTAGTTAGAAAACGACAGAATTATCTTTTTATAAAAATAACGGCGAAAGCTTTACCGTTAAACTGTTGAACTACCCAGTGGTAAAAGTACAGTAATATGCGTGGTTGCATAGTATCACACGGTATTAATTATTGATGCTTACGTGAGAAGTCACTCAGTTATACTCAATTATTACTACAGTAATTGCTACATCATATCTCTCGTATTATTGATTCAATTATTGTCACAATATCATCTGCATAATATTTTATATTATTAAATTAATAATTGAGACGACAAAGTTATTCATATTATTATTTGCAATATTGACAATGTCTAGAAGTTCTATTAAGGAGAGATTTAGTCACCTAATTGCGCGCCAATAAGGAGAAATCCTTATCGGATAGCCCTCTCTTTCCTAAGAACGACCAGGTTGTTATATATTGTGAGTTATGATATTAATGACGAATAAGTTCGTGTTGATTAAAGATGAAATTGATATTTTTATTGTGTTGGGATTATTTGTGTTAGTGAAAATCGACATCTATTTCGATAATAATGGATGTCTGGAGGTTATATTGACCAATCGGGTAATTAATCGGATAAATGAGCAATTAATTGCAATTAATTCACATGCTTATAACTATTTGTTCACATGTGTATACTATTGATTCACATACATGTACTATTAGGGGAGGTGGTGCAAGATTGATAATACTTGTATGACTAAATTAAAAATGGAGGTATAGATGAAGGTACTATACTGTAATTAGTTTTTTCACATGATTATACTATTAAGTCACATGAATGAACTATTAATTCACATTATTTACTATTAGGGGAGGTGGTGCAAGTTTGATAATACTTGCAGGACTAAATTAAAAATGAAGAAAAAGAGGAAGGTATTATACTGTAATATTTCGAGCCTAAAAACGTGTAATTATCGAAACTATATTTTCCTATAAATAGAAGCTCATTCTTCTTTCATTCTCACCAATTCACTAAGTCTCACAAGAGCAATTATTATAGAGAGAAATTATAGAGAGAAAAAAGAAGAGAAGTCTGCTACCTCACTATTCCAGTATCCAGTTTCTTCTAAGGTAAGGGGTATTATTTATTTCGTATTCATGAAGAGAGTTATTTTTTTTCAATACTCGTAAGGGTTGTTATTCCATTCTTTATTATTCTGTTGGAATAACCTGTCTGTGCGGTCTATCGCATGCTTGGTGAATTCTTTTGTTATTCCATTCTTTATTATTCTGTTGGAATAACCTGTCTCTGCGGTCTATCGCATGCCTGGTGAATTCTATTGTTATTTCATTCTTTATTATTCTATTGGAATAACCTGTCTCTGCGGTCTATCGCATGCCTGGTGAATTCTATTGTTATTCCATTCTTTATTATTCTGTTGGAATAACCTGTCTTTGCGGTCTATCGCATGCATGGTGAATTCTTCTGTTATTCCATTCTTTATTATTCTGTTGGAATAACCTGTCTTTGTGGACTACCGCATGCATGGTGAATGATCCTTCGTATTCATTCCTTATTAAATTATGGAAATGATCTGTCTACGTGGATTACCGCATGACGGGCAAAAATCCATTTACAATTTCATATGTTCTATTATACTCAGTTGGTTACAGTTTTGGCTTCTATACTCCACGAAATTAGTAGAATATCCTGGATATTTGCGTTTCATCCAGTATCTTTTCATGGAAATATTCTTCTGAGCATTCTTGAATTTTACTCCACAAAACAGTATCATGTTTACAATTTGGACGTTATTGATTTTTGGATAAATTAAATTATAAATCTTTAAAAATTTATCCTTGAACTTGTTTTATTGAATTCTTATATCATTGTCATCATCCTCATGTTTATAAATGTTGAAAGTCATCTGTGGCTTGTAGTGCATATAGGGCTGAGCAAGTAACCAAATTGGAACCGAAATCGTACCAAAAACCGCACGAACCGCACCAACAGTTCCAGTGTATGTGGCGATTTTAGGTGGGTTGAATAACCAAATTTACGGTTCCGGTTTGGTTACTAGCCAAAACCGCACGCATAAAGCCGAAACCGCACCATGTGTGTGTATGTATGTATTATCTCTAGTAAATTCTAAAGTTACTTTTCACTTGAACACGCTCAGAGAAAACCCCAGTCGCATTGTCATTTTTTCACCAATTGAAAGAAGATGTTAGAGGTTATAGAGTCAAAAATTAAGCAATTGGGTTTTGGAATTTCGAATTTGTTTGATGAGTTATTGGAGGGGCTTATAGCTGAGGGGCTCGAGCACTTGATGCATTGGTTAATGTCAATGCTATAATAGTAATAGTAATATATAAGATAGAATTTCATTCTATCTCCAGTATATACTTTTAATTTTTGGGGAACTAGATAAACATTCTTATTTGTTATCGAATATATGGTCTCCGTTGTTTTATATAGCGTATGTTTTAGTTTTAAAGCATGCTTGATATAATTCTCATTGTCGACTCTGTCACTAAGTTAATTGCTCGATGTAAGTTTTATGTTAAATTTTATTGAAGGCTTAGATTTTGTTGTTGTTTCAATTGGTTTTGGAACCGAAACCGCATCAATTAAAACCGCACCGCACACTTTAAAATCGCACCGCACCAATTACAAGCGGTTTTGTGTGCGGTTTTAATTTTTTCAAACCGTACCTAAGCGGTTTCGGGTACGGTTTGGACTTCAAACCGCACCATGCTCACCCCTAAGTGCATAGATGGACTTGGTATGATTATGACCAGGAATTATTCGGTATAATCATGACTGTAGTGTTACAAATGATGTGGTAAAAGTCCTCATTGGCCGTAGTGCATTGATGGAAAGTTGTTGGCATGATCATGACCATTGATGAATACATGAATATCCTTAGCCCGTAGTGCATGGATAATTTGTGGTTGTGAAACTAATGGATATCCTTGGCCGTAGTGCAGGGATGATGTGGTTTATTTTTTAAGCTGAGTCTCAACGATAAAAGTAATGAAAAACCTTTTTAAATCATAGAAGATAGTAGATTTTATTCTCTACTTGACTCTTCTAATGGATTGCTTGTTCCGCTGCAGTTAAACTTGATGTTTGTTATATTTTATCAGTTTAACATTGTTGAAGGCTAACGATAAATTATTCTGCATTATCTTAGTCATAATATTTCTTACTGGGCTAGTTGAGCTCACCCTTTCTTTCATTGTTCTCTTCAGGAAATGAGAATGTAGCTGGGACGAGTCGGGGAACGGATTGATGGTCCAGATGGTTATTTTAGTAATCCTCACTATTCTATAAAATAGTGTGACAATAAATGTAATGAGGACTCCATTGAGTGTGGATATTGTCTAGATGACAATATTCTTATTAAAACTCTTAGATTATGTTTTGTCGTATTTTACACGACTGTTGTATAAATAAGTTGTATTTGAATTGTGTACCATGTATTCGGCGACTCAAGATGGGTGATGTATACATATTTTGGGGGCGTCACATTTGTTCTCCGAATCACTTAACCATGTGTCTCTTTACTTTTAGCATTTACATTTCTGCGAAGTCGTTTATATTTATTTGTGACTTAATTCCATCTGTGTGCTACATTTAGAACTGTGATTCTATTAAATCTTTGAAGGGGATTTTCATATTATCATTTTATTGTGCATAATTAAACTAGCTTGCTTGATTTATAAGTTGGTAATACCTTTTTAAGAAACAAAGTTTTTAAAGGATCTATTTAACCCCTCTTCTTGATCTCTTAGTACATTTGAAAAATAACACACTTTTTGTTAATTAAATTCCTCAAATATTAAAATTTATGTAATATACGTTCAAACATATTTTTTTGTAATTATAAAGTAAAATTTTAATACCTATAAAAGTTCAAATTAACTCAAATTTCAAATATTAAAATTTACGTAAAAACAAACTTAGACAAAACTTGTTACATAATGAATCTTATCATTTATATAAAAAGGTATTAAAAATTATGTTAATTATTTTTCTCAAATATTAAAATAAACATAAGTCATACTTAGGCATAATTATTTACAATAAAAATGAAAATGTTATTACTCAAAGAAAATATATTAAAAGAATGTTCTTTTTACATGATAGAGGTTGTACTAAATATTATTACATTGTCTTTTATTCAATATTGACACAAAAGGCAACAACAACTATATACTACAAAATTTAATCAAAATCATAAACATCCCAAATTTTAACATATACTCAAGCAAATTTAACATATGAAAATCATAAATAAAAAATATTTTTTATTATTAAACACAAAAAATTAAACTATCAACATACTTAATGCACACTAATTAGAACGTACTCCATTAATAATTTAATTTAAAATTCTTAATAATTGTATCATTTATCCAAAAATATGTGTTAATTAAACTAAATTAGTTTTTTTTATAAGTTACCACTAATTTGAATGAGACTAATTTGAATGAGACGATGTTAATTACAAATAAAATTATAATTAAAATGCATTGTATTAAAATAGGATAATTTTGTCATTAATATATATATATATATATATATATATATATATATATATATATATATAAAATTAAAATTTGATAACATACAAGGGTAAAAATGTAATTTTATTTATTTAGTAAACCCTAAAAACTTGCAGGGATACTAAGGGTGTTTGATAAAAACTGAATATAAATCTGAATCTGAATGAACTAAATCTGAATCTGAATGAAAAAAATTGTTTGATAATTGACATATCTAAAAACATCTGAATAACATATTTTTATTATTTTACCCCTCTAAAAAAAGTCAAAATTGTTGTAAATTTATTTAATATTACTTAATATAATAGTAAATATTATAATAAAAAAACTTCATTCAGCCAAAAAATGACATTAAATCATTCAGCCCAAATCGTCTGAATGACTAACTGATTCAACTATTCAGACGATTTTTTTTAAAACAAACGCATTGAATGACTGACTAATTCAGTCATTCAGTCATTCAACCGTAAACAAATAGCTTCTAACTGTTACTTAAAAAATTAAAAGGGATGTGAGTGTTATTATAGTTGTTGATCTAGAGAGTCACTATTTACTCTATGTTTTTACGTTATTGAGATCCTCTCCGTTAAGAACTCTGAACCACTTTCTATGGACCTAGGTCCACTAAAAGAGAATTAAATTAATTTGCTATCTCATGTTTCCGTCTTTATCTATTTTCTCATTACATGTATTAATAACAAATAATCTTTACGCGATAAAGGAATAATTAATGACATTTACACTATAGACAATTGTTGGGACAATCGATTTGAATTCTTATATATTGAAAGACAAGAAAACTAAACAATATTGTCATAGAAGCAAATCATAATTTGTACATATCAAGGCATTATTCATACATATATTAATTAGAGTCCTGCTACAGCCACAACCAATTTTACAAACTTTTTACAAATTAATGAAATGGCATACTCCACCTCAGCTTTTTAAAAATTAAAATACCACATCAGAAATTAATAAAGTAAATTAAAAAAATAAACCAAAACAACGATTCGTAAAAAAAAACCCTCCATCTCCTCTCCCTTTCTACGCCTTTCCATCTCGTCTCCCTCTACCTCACCACTTCTCTGTAGACCCTCTCCTTGCCATAAAATTATCACACTCCGACCAACGCCACCGCCAATTCGTTGGAATCGTTGCAAAATTCGCCGGAACCATGGCTGAGAACGATGTTGCAATCCCATCTCTGCTACTGATGCCGTGAGCATGGTGTCTCTATATCATTTGACTCCTCCCGGTAATGAAAACGGTTACACTATTTCAGTATTGAAATTTGTTTTTTGTTTTTGTTTTTGTTTTTTTATTCAAGTAATTCATATGAGGTTTCAATGTCAATTAATACGCTAGTGATTGCTTTGTTTGCTGAATTGGGTGTACCTGTGATGAGTTTTAGGGTTATTGCAGTAGATAATCCTTATTAACTATGTCAATGTGAACTTATGCCTGTAATGTATTTGTTTAAATGCTTGTGAAGAATTTGCTTGACGCCGTTGGCCATTTTTCGTCTAATTTCTGCAAGATGATAAGTAGATTTGTACTGATGAATCAAGTTGGCATTGATATGTTGATGTTTACATTGTAAATGAAATCTGCATGGTTTACTATTTGTTTGTGCACAACAGAGATGAAGTAATTCAATATGAAGCATGCACTATTGATTGTTTAGAGAAGCCTTAATTATAACAATGAAGCTAATCGAAAGCTCTTATGTACAGTAGTTATCTATCTATCCATTTGATGCAACAAAACAATTCATGCACCTACAATGTAAACAATTTGCTCATTTGGTCCTAACACAGGTGTTGGTAAAATATGAAAAAGTTGTGGTTGAGTCACGTTGTCAGAATTAGTTCTTATTAATAGGACAAAAGTGTACTACCCAGATAAGCAAGTAATTCAGATTTGATTCTTATTTACAGGACAAAAGTGTATCGCGCTCCAAACATTCTTTTAGCTTATTTTTTCTTTCAACGATTTTGGATAAGCAAATCCTAATTTTTTTTGATTTCTCTCCAATCACAAAAATAAGATGAATAATTAGAAGTAAATCCAAAAGGGCTCAATGTCATTTTGATCTTGTACAATTTTTAGGTGCTTAGTTGTCCTTAGGAGTCCATGATCAGCATTTTGTCATTAATAATATAAAAGTGAGATGTGGTTGATTCTTTTTACTTTTCACTTATTTATTTTTACACCCTCTTCATTATCAGGTGACTTGAAAAGCAAATTTGTTATGTATTTATAATATATTGTCTGTTTCTTTCAATGATCTAGGTACTAGATGAGCTTTTAGAAGAAGCTAAGGCAGCAGCGAAAGCAGCCCTTGAAGAAATGGATGCAGATTAATTTTAGGAAAAATTACAGTTCTTATTTCTAATTATGTAGGGACATTACTGTCAACTTTCTTAAATGATGATTTGTAAGTTGAGACTCTTAAAGTGAAGGGAAAAGATTGCTGAGCTGAATACTGGTTCTCAAAGCATGAATTGATTGGCTTATTAAATCCAGCTTGAGATGATGTATTTAAGGCTTGATTTATTTTTTATTCTTGACCAAAAACTAGCTTATATTCAGGAATGTACCAAGACTTGTTGGATATCGTAAATTTGTAAACTAACTCTATTGCATTCAAGATTGTCTCCATTGTACACTATATCGCCCTTTTACAAGATTTTCTGTTGTCTAGCAACATTTTCTAGGCTGTTTGGAATTTGAAAAATACCAAGGACGGCAATTTACAAATTTATTGGAGCTTTTTTCCTGGTCTACTTATTTTTAGCTTTATAGTTTAGTTGTTTTTCGAATCTGATAATGAGTTATCCTCTATTCAAGGAGAGTCTTGGTTGTATTACAGTGTATGCCTCTTTGTATTATGTTGTATTTATATCTAGTTCATGTTGAAGTAAATTATGTAATGAACTTGAAGATAATGAGGATCAAACATGTCCATCTCTTAATAACATAAATAAAGAGCAAAGATATCCATAGATGTAAAGCTCAAATAATGTTGGAAAAAAAACCTTTGTAAGTCACCATATGTGCTTAAAAATATATAAGCTTTTCCATGGGCAAATAATACCATAATATCTATTACAAATGAAGAAATGTGTTGTGTTCAGCACAAAAAGAAAAAACATAAAGTTTGTCATCTTCATCAAGTTGAACTTAATTTTAACTGAACTTGCCAGCATCTCGATCCTTAAATTGATGCCCATGCTGTTGAGCCTACAAAAAGAACAAAAGAAAATGTATTAAATTATTAAAAATCAACGTGCTTAAAATTGACATAGTTAAATATACAATGTAGTAACAATACTTGTAGCAGATCTAAATGATTCAAGTTGGTTATATGATGTTGTTGTGTTCCATAAACACTATGCTGGTCAGTATTTGGCACTTGACATCCACTTCCCCAAAATTGATTTGGATGACCCTACAAATACAAAATTCATTAAAAAAAGGTTAAATTTTAAACTATTAACAAGTATAACATTGAATAAAATTAAGGAAAAACTGATAGTATTGCTTTCCGGAGTACCAAAATATATTGAGTTAATATTAGTTACCATAACTTGATAAGTATAGAATAAATTATAAATGATAAATTATACCTGCATTTGGCCTCTAGCAAATAAAGGAGTGCCAAAATATGACATCATATATCCACCGCTCTAACCTTGACTCGAATAACACTGTGCAATTGAAATAAATCTAAAAAATTACATATCAAGCAATGTTAACTGTGTTTAACATTTTTTTGGGGCATATATGTTTGAAGGTATACTGGATTCTACAAGGGAGTGCAGAGTGCAGGGGCTGCAGTTGCTTGGCAAGTTGATGCTAATGGTGGGGTTAGCAAGTCAACTTAAAATAGACAGTGAGTTTTTTTTACTTAACAGAGAATTCATATTTTTGAAACTTGTATTTTCAATTCAACTGTAAATGTAGTTTTTCTTTAGTATATCAATAGATGATTGAGAACTAAAATTAAGAACTAAAATTAGATAGATAATTAGATAAATAAAATGCAATAGTGTAAATTATTTATACAGTAGATTAAAATCTCAAACAATTAATCTCATAAGTTTTTCTTATTCTTAATACCTGAACATTACTTCTCTCTTGTGTTCCCATTTCATGATCTTGAGTAGTACTTAAAGTAGGCAAACCAATTTCACCTGCATCGACTTCAATTTCTTATGCCACTTGAGAATTCTTTCATTAGAAAGAAATAGATGAATTAGACAAGTTATTCAGATAAACAAATATACATAATAAAACAAAGAAACTAATAAAATAGGTTATTAGGTAAAATTAAATACGCAAGTACCTATTTTCCTTTTCCTTTTTTTTTTGCTACTTTTGTTCCCTTCCTGTCTCTTTCTTGTTTTCAATTTCCTAATCACTTGGTCTGTTTTATATTCCTTTCGTTTTGACACTGGTCGCCCTTTACTTCGAGTTACTAAAGGACTAAGCACCTGAATACATTCCTTTGATGTCCCATTAATTACTTCATTAGCTATTGTCACTGTACCCGGTGTGTGATGAGATGTTTGACCACTTTCACTACTTGACATATTCAGACTCAACTTTTCCTTTAGCTTATCTAAAACTGTCATCACAGTCATACAACTTTCTTCAGTTTTTGATGCCATTGATGCAACTTCATAAAAAGAAGTTTGCAATTTATCATAACGTTGTGCTTCAGGATTTCCACTCAATTCATCGTAAATACATTTAATAAATGTATATCTTCGTTTCGAGTCCTTACCCCACCGTGGAAGAATATATTTTGATGGCAATATTTTAATTTTCTTTATCATCATGAGCACAGAAAAGGCATGCCTGCAGAGGATTCCTCTAAATTCAAATAAGCAACAATTGCATTGTACCTCCCATTCATCTTCATTAAAGTAAACATGGAAGGTTACTTCCTTTGTATCAGCATCAATTTCTATCTCGTCAACAACTTGATATGTAGAAATTGCACCTTCTTGTTTAAGAAGAGAAGGATGACAATACATTTTCCTCCTAATCTCATCTTGAACCTCCTTGAACTTTGAATTGGTATAACTATCCTGAAATTGCTTCTCAATAGCATAATGAGTTATACATGGAACTCTTGAAGTTAGAGAAATAAAATCTTCTGTGTTCTCCTTTTCAACCTTACTTTTCAATCATCATATTGATCAACAAATTGTTTCAATGTAGTTTTCGGCCCTACATAACCATCAAAAAAGGCATTCATGCTTTCACTACGTTGTGTAGTAGACATTCCCGCCCAAAATGTATTTTTCATATATGTTGGTATCCAATGACGTCGTTCATAATACAACCATTGCAACCATTCATTATCTTGAAGATTATGCACCTTAAGTAATCTTTGCCAACTATCTTCAAATTCATCACGACTCAAGGAGTCATATACACAACGGTCTATATCCCTCTTAATCGCCTCATATTGAGAATATCCTTTAAATTTCTCAGGAATTTTCTTCATTATATGCCATAAACAAAACCTATGTTTAGTTTCAGGGAATACTATTTCAATTGCTCTCTTCATAGCTTGGTCTTGATCAGTTATAATTGCTTTTGGAGCTCGGCCTGGCATACACTTCATCCATGATTCAAACAACCAAACAAAAGTATCAACATTCTCATTTGATATTAGACTATACCCAAGAAGTATTGATTGACCATGATGATTCACTTCTACAAATGGAGCAAATGGCATTTTAAATAGATTTGTTAAGTATGTTGTGTCAAATGTTATAACATCCCCAAAATATTCTCATGTGGCTCTACTTCTTGCATCCGCCCAAAACACATTCCTCAATCGAGAGCTATCATCCACATCCATTACATAATAAAACCGGTCATCCTTCTCTTGCATTCTAACAAAATAGTCACGAAGTGCTTTAGCACCTCCCACCCCAAGTCGAAGCCGCCTTGCTTTGTCAACATGATTTCTACAGTCTTTCTCTCCAAATGGAAGCTTCTCAAATCCTCCTGCTTCAATAACAATAGATTTATAATTTTTACTGATACGAATTCCAGCTTTATCATTTAACTCAAGCCTTCTTTTCACATAAGAGTCCATCTGTTTATGACATCTAAAATATCTAGCTTTTCCAGGACTCAAAGTATGGACATGGTCAAGCACAACAGTAGTCAATGTAAGCTTTCCATCAGGACAACAAGAAGCATTAATCTTGGCCTTGCACCCAAGATTTTTTTTTTGGTCTCGGTTTAAGAGCATTAGTTTCCTTACTTATTGCCTTGCCTTGATTAACACATGAAATAGTGAAATATTTTAAATTCCCATCGTGTCCAAGTTTAGAGGTTCTCTTTGACACACCAAAACCTAATTGTTTAGCATACTGCATATAATATGCTCTAACTTCTTCCTCTGAATTAAACATCATCCCAACCTTTGGTTCTAAAACAATTTGATTTGCATCTAAAATCTTGTTGATCTCATGCTTCTTTTCTTCAATCTTCTCAATCTCTAACTTTTGCTCATTTTCTTCCTCATCATTGACAATTTCTTCATCTGAAGACATATAGTCTTCATTGTCTGACAATCACATGATTTTTTCTATTAGAAATACTATTCAATTATTTAGTTAAAAATACAAAAGTTTAAACCATTCAAAAGTCGAGCATACAAAACTTTAAGAATAAAATTATCATATGGGATTGCAACACTGTAGTCGAGCATAAAATAATCCAATAAAATTAAAAAATCTTGTCATATAAACTTTAAAAATTTTGTCATATAAAATTATGTCATATGGGATTGCAACACCTTAGTCAAACATAAAATAATGCCATAAAATTTAAAAAATTTGTCATATAAACTTTAAAAATTATGTCATACGGAATTATATGCTTACTTACCAAATTGATTTGTAATCATATCATATATATAATTTCCTTTGTTTCTATAGAATGAATACGTTTTTAATAGCAGAATGTTGGCATGTTTGACTATGAATGGTATTCTTATCTAAAGCATGCATGTCTCTGTTATCTAAAGTAGTTGAGGAATTACCAAATGTAGAAGAATTAGAAGCATCAGATACCGCAGTGGGAGCATCATTCTCATCAGATAGGATTGCAACACCGTTCTCAGTCATGGCCAACAGCGTCAAGCAAATTCTTCACAAACATTTAAACAAACACATTACAGGCATAAGTTCACATTGACAGAGTTAATAAAGATTATCTATTGCAATAACCCTAAAACTCATCACAGGTACACCCAATTCAGCAAACAAAGCAATCACTAGAGTATTCATTGACATTGAAACCTCATACTAAAAGTTTGTAAAATTGGTTGTGGCTGTAGCATTATTCTATTTTTATAAAATTATGGAATGTCAATTCAGCTAAAAAAAAAGAAAGTGTTGGATGGATCTGCACATATGGAAAAGTGTTATATGAAATAGTATTGAGTTGTACGGTACTAATTAATTAATTAATTAATTAATATATATATATATATATATATATATATATATATATATATATATATATATATATATATATACACATACACTTGGCCAAGTTAAGAGAATAGGCGGCCTAAAAATGACATCTTATCATTATTCTGAACTGGAAGATTTTCTGAATTAGTAGGCGCGTGAATTGTTTTGTTGCATCAAATGGATAGATAGATAACTACTGTACATAAGAGCTTTCGATCAGCTTCATTGTTATAATTAAGGCTTCTCTAAACAATCAATAGTGCAGGCTTCATATTGAATTACTTCATCTCTGTTGTGCACAAACAAATAGTAAACCATGCAGATTTCATTTACAATGTAAACATCAGCATACCAATGCCAACTTGATTCATTAGTACAAATCTACTTATCATCTTGCAGAAATTAGACGAAAAATGGCCAACGGCGTTAAGCAAATTCTTCACAAGCATTTAAACAAACACATTACAGGCATAAGTTCACATTGACATAGTTAATAAGGATTATCTACTGCAATAACCCTAAAACTCATCACAGGTACACCCAATTCGGCAAACAAAGCAATCACTAGTGTATTAATTGACATTGAAACCTCATATGAATTACTTGAATAAAAAAACAAAAACAAAAAACAAATTTCAATACTGAAATAGTGTAACCGTTTTCATTACCGGGAGGAGTCAGATGATATGGAGACACCATACTCACGGCATCACTAACAAAGATGGGATTGCAACACCGTTCTCAGCCATGGTTCCGGCGTATTTTGCAACGATTCCAACGAATTGGCGGTGGCGTTGGTCGGAGTGTGATAATTTTATGGCAAGGAGAGAGGGTCTGCAGAGAAGTGGTGAGGTAGAGGGAGACGAGATGGAGAGGCGCAGAAAGGGAGACGAGATGGAGGGTTTTTTTTTACGAATCGTTGTTTTGGTTTATTATTTTAATTTACTTTATTAATTTTTGATGTGGTATTTTAATTTTTAAAAAATTGAGGTGGAGTATGCCACCTCACTAGTTTGTAAAAAGTTTGTAAAATTGGTTGTGGCTGTAGCATTATTCTATTAATTAACACATCATATATATATAGAGGAGAACTTTTTATTTTTAAGGAGTTATTATTAACTTAAGAATAACCCATAGTTGTTCTTACTTTTGCATCGTAAAAAGATTCTTGTCCTTCATATGTATTTGAACAGGTTCCATATCTTTAGAAAAACCAATCATAATTGTGGATCAAAGAAGCCACAATTAAGAAAACTGCCCTAGAAGCCAAAAATTATCCGGGGAACATTCTCCTCCCTGAACCAAACGGTATGTACTCGAAATTTTTCCCCTTATAATATCAAAATTTGTACATACCAAAGCATTATTCATACATATATTAATTAACACATCGATCAAATATAGATGAGAACTCTTATTGGAAGAGAGTTCTTAATTTAGGAATAACCCAGAGTGGTTCTTCTTTTTGCATAATAACATCTATCATGTCCTTCATATTTATTTTAGAAGGTTCCATGTCTTTAGGAAGAAACCAATCATAATTGTGGATCAAAGAAGCGACAATTAAGGGAACTACCCTGGAAGCAAAAGGTTGCCCAGGGCACATTCTCCTGCCTGAACCAAACGGTATGTACTCAAATGTTTGCCCCTTATAATCCACCCCTGATCCATTAAAACGCTCAGGCTTGAAGCTCAACGGATCATCCCAGATATTCGAGTCTCGTGCAATAGCCCACATGTTTACCAAAATTAGGGTGTCTTTTGGAATTTTGTAGCCCATAACTTCACATGTTTGAACAGCGCGGTGAGGTAAAAGCAATGGACCTGGAGGGTGCAATCGAAGAGTTTCTTGAACACAAGCTTCAAGGTAGGGTAAATTTGGTAAGAAGGATTCTCTTACAATGTCGAAACCAATTACTTTTTCAAGTTCATCGCGAAGTTTACTCATGGCTTGCTGATTTTTTAGTAGTTCTACCATTATCCACTCAGATGTTGCAATTGTGGTTTCTGTACCAGCACCAAATAGCTCCTGAAAAATAAATCGAGGGAACAAAGTTAAGTCAATAAAACCTCATGATATAACTCTCTCCATCCTTGAAAGTATCTTCAAGTAACATATTGTGTCCAAAAAAGAATGTCTAAAAATAGAGTCATATAAAATAAGAGTAAATACTAGCTTATTCACAAGTATATTTAAATGGAGTCTACTAAAATAAAAAAAGACAGATTTTTTAGTGTACTCATATTTTGTCCCACTCTGGCTGGTGCTCAAGAAATGGACTTAACCACTGTACCAAAGGAGGCTTGGTAATGCTACTTATTTTACACTCTTGTACTTCTGTTTTCTTAATTTATATAAAACTTCTACTTTAAACTATTTTTTTAAGAATAGAGATATCTACAATTTTATAATATAGATCAACTAGATTTAACTCAACAAGGTTGTTTACTCCAAACATGATGCGATAATCTAAACAAAAATACCTCAATAAGGGGGTTGATCTGATCATCAGTAAACCCATTTCCAATCAAAGCATCCAAAAGATCTACATGATTTTGATCAATTTTTCCTTCCCTTCTTTCCTTTGTAATACTTCCCCAACAAGCACACATTTTCTCATATATATCCATCAACGTCAACTTCTTGTACATACTTTGAACATCAAAACCACCAAATAATAGTGGATACAAATCTGCAAATTGTGGAGTAGAAGCTACCTCCCCAAATCTCCTAATATATCCCCTCATTTCTTTACCCAATCCCACACCTTCAAAATCTACAAAATCCACAGAAAAAAGTATGTTGCTAATTATGTTGATTACAGTAACAAATACTATCTCTTTGATCTGCAAAATCTCTCCTTCTTTAGAACCCAAATACGAAACCATTTCCATCGCTTTCTTTTCTCTTATTTTCACTTGGGACTCGATCGCTTTGGTTGAGAAAAGCTCACTCCTATAAATACTTCGTATGTTCTTCCAACCATCGCCACACTCATCGAAAAGCCCTGATGTTAAATTATGAAGCTTTGAGCCTCGAAGCAGATGAGACACGCACCGACCTAGTAGAAAAAAGAAAAAGAAAAAGAAAAAAGAAATATATCAATGGTGCATATAATATTCCTCCATGATTACGAGAGATAATTGTGTTTATATACCAGACAACTTAATTAATGATGAAGACAAGACCAACTATAAAATATATTAAATCTAATAATATATGGATGGATCCATTCTAATGTACAAGGACAGAGGGGGTATAGGGTCGGGGTGTATTCAAAATTTGACCTGGTATTTGTTCCCGATTCTGGATTTGGCACAAGTTGTTACATATGGTATTAAAATCGACTTCAAAAACTCACGGCGAGTTTTACGATTAGGTTGCCGGAGGTGAGTACACAAATGTTGGTTCTATTATGCTACAATGGAGAGAGATATATCTAGAGGAGGAGACACAAAACTAGCTGGTATTTTATCCAACAATAGCTAGAGAGATAAAGATCTAAGAACTATATGTATGATCTGTTCAAACAAGAAAGTCAGAAATTGAATTAAGGGAGTTTGTAATACCTTATCCCACATTGTAGCATCTGATGAAAAAAGAATTTATTTGTATATAAAAAATTAAGTTACTAACAATAATACATTTAGTCATGACTTTTTGGATGAACAACTAAGATAACTTTAAAACTTGCTAATGGGATAGTGGTTTTAAGTGTTCTTTGGATGAATTTGAGCCGATTCAGGCTAGGAGTTTAACTTGAAATTTGTTCCAAACTCGATATTTGACCAAGATTTTTACATAAGGGGAGCACAGCTACCTTAAATTTTCTGTAAGCTTATAAACTTCTCACATTTTAATTTACTTCAGGCAACCGCAAGATTTATAAAAAATAAAATATAATGTAACACTCAAGGAAAAAATATATGAAAATTACGTCCTTAGTTCCAAATAATGAGTTAATTTTTGAAGTCAGGTTGAAATATGGAAAAACTTATAAATATCACTTTTCTCACTTTTAGACTTATAGTATCATTATACAAATACCAAATTTTGTACTCCCTCTTTGCTTCACTTTGAAAATGGTTGTAATACAAAGAAATCTTATTTAAACAAGAAAGTATATCTGTCCACAAAGTTTAGATCGGGTGCGATAATGGAACCTCTCAAAATTATTCATGATCTTGCTGTTGTCTCAGCCCCTCGTCATCCTTACTAACATACCTGAAAGTATACGATCATGGACTTTGAGAATTTCTGCAGCAGCTGCAGGTGAGGACCCGACGATGAGGAGTTGTGCGCCTAGGCGCAGAGATATGAGTGGCCCATAGAGTTTGGCAAGGTTGGCGAGGAGGAGATGTGGAGGTTTTCCTCTCATTTGGAAGAAGTTGCCTACTAGTGGCCATGCATATGGGCCTGGTGGAAGTGGTAGTGTTAATTTGGCTTTGGAAGTATGTTTGAAAATGATCAGAGAGATGAGGGATAACAGTAGTATAGCAAGGAACAAAGTATTCACATCTCCTAAATCTTTTGTTATTAGATTCATGGTGATAGTTTCGGTAGCTAATGGCTAATAATTATCTTTTTGTGACTGGCTGACTGCATTAATGCTCATGGACTATGTTTATTATATAGAAGGGGAAATATAGAAAGGAGAATAAATAGACATTCTCTCTCTAAATTATCTCCTAGTTTGTGGCCCGAGATGGAGTATGGCATAAGCGAACGTGGGTTAGATTGGGTTATCTTGAGGGAGATTCTGTCGGGACTATTGATATTTTTGTTAGTGGCATGATCTGCGAATTTTTGTTTTGTTAGTGGTGGGGTTCAATTAGATTAATTAATCTCAGACGTTTATGTCATGTATTGGGTCCATCTGGATTAATCAAAGCCGTCCATGTCATATATTTATGTTGTTGATAAATAAATTACTTTTTTCAAATCAAAAAAATGTATAATGTTTTTCTGTAAATTATTTTATTGTTTGTGCTCAACAGGTAGCTCGAAAATTAGAATAAAAATTACTTTTTGTATTTGATGCTGAAAAATGAATTTCATTTTTTTACTAATTAAGAAAACATATATATAGGGAGCAAAATTTTAAATTTATAGATTATGATATTAATATATATAATTACGTTCATATGGACATGTTTTTTATATATAACAAAAATTACGTTGAATAAATGAATTTTCATTTAATTAATGATATCTGAACTTGGTGATTAAATGATGCAATTGTAAATAAGCATGCACATTTTTACTTACTAAATATTTTTATTTTATTTTTCAAAATTTAAAAGAAAAAAATAATTATCAGAAAGCAAAAAAAAAATTAGAGAGAAAATCTAAAAATTTTGAGAGAGGAAGAATATATAAAACATTAGAGATGGAAAGTGAAAGAATATAGAAATTAAATATCATAAATAATTTATTTAATTGGACCATAATTAGGGGTGTAAACGAGTCGAATCTTAGCGAACACTTTAATGCTCAGTGTTCGGGAGTGTTTTCCCAACCCTCTTTTGGGCTGAAGGCTTGAGTCGGGTCATAGGAGGTCGGGCTCGTATGTTCAGAGATGTAAGATCGGGGTCGGTTACCCGATCCCAATAGGCTGGGGCCCGTGGTCATCGTAAGGTTTGAGTTCGGGCCTATTGGGTTTGGCTATTGGTTTGGGCCTGAGCGTATGAGCAGTTCACATGCAGAGTTGGTGCGACAAGGAGTTTACGTGATTAAGGGTGTCAACCCTAATCCTACGTCAACAAGGTAACTCTGGATGTAGTGGTGGAAAGGGATTCCACTTGCACTTCTCAAGGAGATTGTGTTGGACCCAAATATGGTAGCTAACATATTTAGGAGTCCTACTCTAATCCAAAGAAGAGGATACCAAGGTGATGGGAGCTCTATAAATACAAGGCCAAGGTTACAATTAACAGGTAATATCTACTTTGAGCACTAAACATATAAATCTCCATTGTTAAACCTTGTGAACGGCCTGTGCTTATTCTCACACCGGAGCTATCCCCCGGCGGTACGGCCGTCAAGCTTCTGTGTGATCTGTTATTGTGCAGGATTCAGCACGTGGATTTTGTGATTGGACGCGCAGACGAAACTTGGCGTTAACATTGGCGCTAGAAGGAGGGCGTGCTTCTTTGCAACCACAAATACTTTTCTTCGGCAGCAATCATGACGAGTAGAGATAATATCGCTGTCTCGGAAAGGGCCAAGACCCAGCAGTCCCACCAAACAACTCAGGCGAGGGGGTCAGTGAAGGACCGACTGGGGTCTAAAATACAGGAGGTAGAAGAGTTACCGGTCCATGATCTTCGGCGGAAGCTCTTCCCCGAGAGTCAACACACGCCTCATCAAGCGAGTCAGGCCGACGAGAGGCACTCTCAAGCCCTCGTGAGGCAAGACCGGGGAGCAGGAAGCCGAGACCAACGAGAGTTTCTCTTGCAGAAGAGACTGGACCAGAATAAAGACGCCATGTTGGCGCTCCAGCTACAACAATTGGAGTTGGAGAGACAGATGGCCAACATGGTCGGTGATCAAGAAGTGAGTTCCAGAAGGCGTAGGAATCGAAGCCGGTCCCGATCGCCTCGGCGGGGAGAGGCAAGAAGAGAACAGAGCAGGCACCGGAGTCGCTCTAGAGATGGAAGGAGCAGAAGGAGGAGTCCTTCGGCCGGGCGCCGATCAGAACACCGAGGCAGGACGGGGCAGATAGAAAGGGAAGCGTCTCCTGATTATGGGAGGGACAAACCTCGATCGTCCCCTCATAAGGAAGGATCCGACCCCCTTACCCGGAGAGTGTCTGAATTAGAAAAGTTGCTAGGGACAAAAAACTCGACGGGGACATCTTCGGCAGGTTTAGGATCTCCCTTTTCGCCCGAAATCAACCGGGTGATAGCCGATCCAAAGAAGAAGATGCCCCCGATGGAGACATATGACGGATTGGGAGATCCCTACGACCATTCGGATGGATATGATCTGCTGATGTCGTACTATGGGCATTCGGATGCAGCCAAATGCCACATGTTCGCTACAACACTTAAGAAGAGTGCCAGGGAGTGGTTGGGGACCCTGGCACCAGGATCAATCGGGTCATGGAACGATCTTCGTGAAAAATTACATTCTCGGTTCGGCAGCAACCGAAGACGAGGGAAGATCACGGCGTCCCTCATGCAGGTACGGCAGAAATCAGACGAGACCCTAAGTCAGTTCGTCAAACGATTTAGAGAGGCAGTGGGATCTGTAGCGGAGCTGAATTCCCCACAAGCACTGGGATTTTTTACGACCGGCTTAGACATCGGGAGATCTAAGAAGCTGGTAAAGGATTTGGTGATTAACCCTCCGGCAGACTTGACCGAGGCCTTTCATCGGGCAGAAGGGTTCATCGCTATAGAAGAAGCTTTGGGAAATTTCAAACCACACCAACAACCTTACGAGAAATCGAAAGATCGGGAAAAACCGACCTACCAACGTTCGGACAATAACCAGTGGAAATCAGACCGAACGGAAAAGAAGAACTATACAACGATGAAGGTTTGAAAATGAATCTGGATCTGCTAGATGAAGCTCGTGACGCCGCGGTGTTGAGGTTGGCCATTTATCAGCAGAAGACAGCCCGACATTACAACCAGAAGGTGAAGTTGAGGAGGTTCGAGATAGGAGATTTGGTGCTTCGGGAGGCAGAGGCGTCAACCCCCCAGAACACAGGAAAGTTAATACCTAACTGGGAGGGGCCTTATGAGATATTAGAAGTGCCGAAGCCAGGGACTTACCGGCTTCGAGCAATGGATGGGTCGGAAGTAAAGAATACATGGCATGCTGGAAGACTTAGGAGATATTACCAGCAAATACATGCCTGTTCTTTCCTGATAACGGTGCAATTTATGCGATTTATCAATGAAATGAAAACTTCTCTCAAGAGAAACGTTTGTACTTCGTTTTAATCTTGCACTGCTTTACCGATCAGATAAGCTTCGAACGTGAAACGATCAGACGGTCCTAAAAAACTTAACTGATCGATAAACGCCACAAGTGTAACTGATCGACAAAGATACACGTCCGATCAGACAAGCTTCGAGCGTAAAACAACCAGACAGTCCGAAAGAACTTAACTGGCTGATAAAACGCCACAAGTATAACTGATCGATAAAAGTTACCTATCCGAGACAGTACACTTTAGACGAAAATGGACCAGACGGTCAGAAATGACCTAACTGGGCGATAAAAATAAAGTTAAACTGATCGAGATAACTACTTAGAAATCTTTTGTCTCCATTCATATTATAAAGGTTTTACAATTCCCGATCAGATAGGTTTCGGGTACATACACCGTCGGCCTCTCTGGTCAGGTTGAATTACAAAACTTAAAAAAAAATGAATGAAGACATATATACAAATAAGGATAAATACCTGAGTCTGGGCTCGGAGATAGGTAACCAGAAAATCCTCTGACGAAAAGTTCTTGAACCGTTCATCATCACCGGAAAGCCTGAATTGATCAAGCAAATGGAAAGGGAATTTGTCAGCTGGGCTCTTCGGCCAGCAGGTGGTTGGGGATCCTCCGGAAGAGCTAGCCTTGGACTTCGGGGAAGAAGCATTGATCGGGGCAACGACCTCCTCGGCATGGGAGGACCCCTCGACCAACCGCGGCTTCTTCGAAGCGGGTTCCAGAAGCTGATCTTCAGTACCCTCCGAATCTTCGGCCACCGTCACTATGATCGGAGGTGGAGAAGTTGATTTCAAAGCAGGCTTCGGCGGGGGCGCAACGATGGCCTTGGGGGGAGCTCGAACAGAAGGTCTTTTCTTCGACTTCTTTAGTAAAGCCATCTTGTCGGCCCCCTTCATCTGCAACACACTTTTCGTGGAAGCATCAGCCTTGGAAGGTTCGGGAAGAGGGCCGGTTGACGAACCGACAGACATTTCGGCAATTAGAACAGCCTCGTCTGAAGGAGAGTCATCAGCGGCTGGGAGATGGATTGGCTCGACAAGGATCGGCAGTGGGGACAGGACCTCTTCAGTATTGTTTGGCTTGAAGATGGTCACTACAACATAAAATAAAAGGATCATTATGAAAATTGAAGCAAAAGATCGGGTGAATAAGAAAACAAGGTCGGATAGATTAACTTACAGCCGTGTTCGTAGAGCCAGGATTCGTTGGACACGATTCCTAGACCCCAATTAGTCTGCCTCAGAAGGGCGTAAAACTTCTTGAAGGCTGCCGAACGACTCTTCGGAAATTTGTTGACCTTCATGGGGACATCTTCAAGACCGGCCCAGTTGGGGAGAAGGTTAAGATCGGTTCCCCTCATGAAGAACCATTGTGAATGCCACCCCTTGTTGCTGGATGGGGTCTTCACGAAGGTGTCCCGTCCAGGAACACGGTTCAGATGCCGAAGGCCGGGCTCCTTTGACCGACCCACCGAGAACAGGACGAAGAAGAAATCCAGCCCGGGGGTGATGCCAGCCTCCTGGCAGAGGGCGATGAAGCTGATCAGCTGGATATAGGAGTTGGGAGCCAGCTGGGAGAACCCGATCCCTACCAGGCAGAGGAAAGAAGAGATGAATTCGTGGAGGGGGAACCGAACCCCGTACCTTAGGGCATACAGATGGACGGCTACCCATTCGCCCTCGGGTCGGTGGTACATCCTCTCGCTGGCCTCGGGAACCCGAAGCTTGTATTCTTTGGGGATGTTGAATAAAGTTTGGATGTCCGACAGTTGAGAGTGGGTGATGGAAGATTTGGTGTTGATGACAGCGTAGTCGGTTTCCGAAGCGTAGAGTTGGCGAATTCTGGTTTCGGCGTTCTCCACGGAGAGTTCGACCGGAGTAGCCTCCAGCTCGATTTGGAGAAGGTCACCGGAGTTAAGAGTGGGAGTGCCGGCTGCTATGGTTGGTGTGGGACGAGGATCGCTGGAATCAGCCATTTATGGTGGTTTGAAGGGAAGAGAGGTACAAGACAAGAGCTTAGTGGAGAAATGGCACGGACTGAAGAAATCTGGAAAAATGAGTGTCTCGCCGGAAATCGCTCTTGCCGGAAAAGTTCGACAGAGATTCAAAATATTAAAGGCTCAAAAAAGTGACGCTGCTGAATGTTGGGGGGCTTATATAGCCCGTCTGGCACGGCTTCCAAAGGCGGCTATTTATGGCAGGTGGGCCCAGTTATGAGAAAACGTGTACTAGCTCGCGGACCGAGGAGAAACCGTTTGGGTTCTCGAGACAACTCATCATTATGGCGTGACTATCAGAATTCATGTCCTTTCAAGTCTCGTGTCATAAATATCTTATAACAAGAGACTGGGGGGCAATGTTCGGGAGTGTTTTCCCGACCCTCTTTTGGGCTGAAGGCTTGAGTCGGGTCATAGGAGGTCGGGCTCGTATGTTCAGAGATGTAAGATCGGGGTCGGTTACCCGATCCCAATAGGCTGGGGCCCGTGGTCATCGTAAGGTTTGAGTTCGGGCCTATTGGGTTTGGCTATTGGTTTGGGCCTGAGCGTATGAGCAGTTCACATGCAGAGTTGGTGCGACAAGGAGTTTACGTGATTAAGGGTGTCAACCCTAATCCTACGTCAACAAGGTAACTCTGGATGTAGTGGTGGAAAGGGATTCCACTTGCACTTCTCAAGGAGATTGTGTTGGACCCAAATATGGTAGCTAACATATTTAGGAGTCCTACTCTAATCCAAAGAAGAGGATACCAAGGTGATGGGAGCTCTATAAATACAAGGCCAAGGTTACAATTAACAGGTAATATCTTCTTTGAGCACTAAACATATAAACCTCCATTGTTAAACCTTGTGAACGGCCTGTGCTTATTCTCACACCGGAGCTATCCCCCGGCGGTACGGCCGTCAAGCTTCTGTGTGATCTGTTATTGTGCAGGATTCAGCGCGTGGATTTTGTGATTGGACGCGCAGACGAAACTTGGCGTTAACACTCAGATTCGGCTCAACTTGAAAAAATTAAGCTCAAATTCGACTCAGATTCGATAAAGGATTTTTATTTTTGAGTCAGATTCGACTCGGATCATTACTCGAACCTACTCGACTCGTAAGTACGTAATTCGTTTACAATGCGAGTTACTGATGAGCCTTCAAATCGAGTTTTGAATATGAATCATTTCACTTAAAACTGAACCACTACATAATAAATTGGTTACTTAACTAATATTAATATATAAAACTTTTTCACTTTTATTTATGTATATAAATTATAAAGAATGTAATATAAATTGGCATTCAATTCATTAATTTATACAAGTTTACATAATTTCATACTACACTTTATAAATTATAAAAATTGATACAAATATCACATATTTAGCTTACTAGCATGGATCAGACCAATATTTGGATGTGATCCATCGAGCAAGTATCGAGTGTAGTTCAAAAAAAATTACTTGAACCCTAATCTGAACGAACACTGGTATGCTCGAATTCGACCCATAATTACATGGTTTCAACCCACACAACCTATATTAAAAATAAGTAATATGATTTTAGTTCTTAAATGGAAGCATAACCAAATTTTATAAACTCAAACCAACTCATAACCATATTTTGTCGGGACTAACATGACTTAAAAGTGTTTTTCTTTTTAAACTTGTGAATTAGTTCAAATAATAATTTCATTTATAAGTTTTGGATTTGGAAACTATGAATATGTCTTATATATGTCATATTTGCTTTGAAAACAAAAAACAAAAGCAAAAATCATTCTTAGAAAGAACTCGCTTTCAATATATATTAATATAAAGTGACTCAATGTCCTCAAGAATGTCATCATAGTTTCATTATTATGCCATCATTGCTTATTTTTAAAAGTAAACATTAAAAAAATATAGTTCCTTAATATTTTTAAATTTTACAACAAAATTAAAAAAAGATTTATTTTTTGAAAATTGATGGAGTATTTAAATATTATTTTATCTTCTACCTATTTTGGATAGTTTTAGATTTATCATAGAGCATTGGAAATAAGGGAGGTGAGCTTGAGGTAGTCCTTTACCGAAAAACATATATCTCCGGCATAGTGACCAAATTCATGTAGGAAACGATTTCCAAAAAAAATTAATAATTTTTACTTTTAAAAATTATTATCTCAAGATCTTTCTCATAATTTAGCATAATCAAATAATTAAATAGATTATATTACATACCTCGTGTTTGGTTGTAGTACAATGGAGAATTTTGGTATTCTGATGAAGACTTTTTCTTCCTCCTGATCTTCCTCCCTATGACCCTTATTTTGATATTACGTACTTTTCTGAGTGTGGGCTCAAAATACTGCAAATTGATATAATATATAGAGTCCTCAACTCCCTGATATTTATCAGGATAATTTGAAAGCTTATCTGATATATTTTATCCTGCTATTTTGTTATATCTTAATAAGGGCTAGAGTGGGGATTACAATTCTAGCTCCAATATAATACTAATTTCTGATTAACTCTTTAATCAATTAGAATTATATTAATTATAACTAATTCCACTAAATAGTTATAATTGCACTCTAGAATTAATAGAATTAAAATTAATTAATCAAATCATTCCACTATTAGTATCTTGCAAAAATACTCCTCTACAATAATATCCATAAACGCGTGTAGGAATAAAACTATTAACCCACTACGTTTACTGCTTATATCCTTCACTACATAATTTATAAACTTTTGATCACACATTAATTTAATAAATTAAATTAATACTTTAGTAATTTGAATTACTAAAATACTTGGCCAAGATTCTGGTGATCAACCAATAAATTATATCAAGGGGATATTATAATTTAATTGTAGAATTCCATCTTGACAAATACATGTTCCTAATTTCATAACATATATCACCCAACATATTGAGGTATTGATTGTATTTAAAATCTCACTCTTAAATATATTAAAGTGACATACATTATAAAATTAAGTTCATTATTCTATCAGGATTAAGAGTAATTGCACATTAATAGTAATTGAAAAAATTATTTATAACAACAGTATTTAACAAATAATTTTTCGCAACGATCCAGTTCTCTGTATTTCATTAATACACCAATACACTAGATTAAAGTCTCCACTTTACCTGACTAAGACAAATCATCCGATCAAGTGTATTACAATCTACTAGAATGGTTTGTCAATTTCCATCTAAGATTGAGAACAATATATTTCTTTAATTATACATAACATATAATTCATGTCTTTTGTATATGACACTACTTCATATACATAAATTATAAAATGTATAATTATGGACAAAAATTATGACACATTTAATTATGCAAAATGAAATTAAATATTATTAAAATAATAAAATAAATATCAACATTGGGTTTTTCTGGGCTTAAAACCTTACAATCTCTCACTAGCCCTAAACCCAATCTATCATATGTCTAATACCCATTCCCTCAAGATGAGAATCAAAAACTTTAGAAGACAAGGTCTTCGTAAAAGGATCAGCCAAATTTTGTGCAGAAGCTATCTTTGAAACTATCACATCTCCTCGTTGAACTATATCTCGGATGAGGTGATATTTTCTTTCAATGTGTTTGCCTTTCTTGTGGTTTCTAGGCTCCTTTGATTGTCCAATCGCCCCATTATTGTCACAAAACAGGACAATAGGAGATGATACTGAAGGTATCATTCCTATTTCTAACAAGAACTTTTTGAGCCATACAGCCTCTTTTGCAGCTTCGGAAGCAGCAACATATTCAGCTTCCATGGTGGAGTCAGCTATGCAAGACTATTTAACACTCCTCCAACTGACAGCTCCACCTCCAAGAGTAAACACATAACCAGATGTTGACTTTCTAGAATCTCTATCCGACTGAAAATCTGAATCTGTATATCCTTTCGGAACAAGATCATCACTAGAATAAACAAGCATATAATCTCTTGTTCTCCGTAGATACTTAAGTATATGCTTTACTGCTATCCAATGTTCAAGTCCAGGGTTAGACTGATATCTGCTGACCAGGCCTACTGCAAAACAAATAGATGGCCTAGTACACAACATTGCATACATAAGACTTCCCACCGCCGAAGCATAAGGGATTGTCTTCATGCGCTCTTGTTCTTGAGGTGTCTTAGGACACTGCTCCTTAGTAAGAGGAATTTCATGTCTGATAGGAAGTAGTCCTTTCTTGGAATTCTGCATGTTGAACCTAGCCAAAATTATATCTATGTATGCAGCTTAGGATAGGCCTAACATTCTATTCTTGCGATCACGCCAAAGCTTGATCCCTAGAATGTAATTAGCCTCTCCTAGGTCCTTCATCTCAAAATTACTAGACAACCAAATTTTAACACTAGATAATACTCCCACATCATTACCAATAAGCAATATATCATCCACATAAAGAACTAAGAATACCACCACCTCATCTTTATTCTTCTTGTACACACAAGATTCTTCTAGATTTTGTTCAAAACCATAAGATTTGATTACTTGATCAAACCTTATATTCCAAGACCTTGATGCTTGCTTAAGTCCATAAAATGGACTTTTGTAACTTGCATACCATATTTTCTTGGCCTTTAACTATAAAACCATCAGGCTGTTTCATATAGATTTCTTCATCAAGATATCCATTAAGAAAAGCAGTCTTGACATCCATTTGCCATATCTCGTAATCGAGATGAGCTGCAATGGATAAGAGTATTCTAATAGATTTAAGCATTGCTACTGGTGAAAAGGTTTCCTCATAATCAATACCTTCTTTTTGAGTAAAACCTTTTGCTACAAACCGTGCTTTAAAGGTTTCCACCTTTCCATCTACCCCTCTTTTTCTTTTGTAGACCCACTTGCACCCTATAGGTTTGACCCCATTAGGTGCTTCTACAAGTTCCCATACTTTATTTGAGTACATAGAATCCATTTCTTGTTTCATAGCTATGTGCCAGTTGGATGCATCTACATCATTAATAGCTTCATTGAAGTTAGAGGGATCCGACTCTACTTCTTCTGGAATAACATCATAAGTTTCTCCAAGAAGTGAAAGTCTATCAGGAGGCCTGATACTCCTCCCACTACGACGAAGCTCCGGTGTATTAAAAGAATTAGGGTCATTAATTTGTGGCAATTTATCCAAGCCTTGTGGTGGATTAATTGATTGAGTAATTGATGTACTTGGCATTTCTTCTAAGACAATTTTACTACTCGACTTGTGATCCATTATGTAGTCATTTTCCAGAAAAACTGCATTTGCGCTAACAAATACTTTCTGATCTAAAGGACTATAAAATAGACCACCTCTAGTTCCTTTTGGATATCCTACAAATAAACATACTTCTGTTCTTGTACCTAATTTATCTAAATCTGTCTTTCCTTTTCGTACATGTGCAGGTGTGCCCCATAGATGAATATGGTGCAATACTGGCTTTCGCCCACTCCACAACTCTCTAGGAGTTAAAGGAACAGATTTTGATGGTACAAAATTCAATAAGTACATTGTCGTTTCTAGTGCATAACCCCAAAAGGAAATAGGAAGAGTAGAAAAACTCATCATAGACCTTACCATATCCAAAAGAGTCATGTTTCTTCTTTTTGCCGCACCATTTTGCTGGGGTGTACCCGGTGCAGTCAATTCAGATATAATTCATATATTAGATAAGTAATCTTTGAATTCCCCAAGAAGGTATTCACCTCCTCGATCCGATTGAAGGGCCTTTATGTGTTTACCTGATTGCCTTTTTACTTCTGCCTGAAATTCTTTGAATTTTTCAAAAGCTTCAGACTTTCGATGCATGAGGTACACATAACCAAATCTTGAGTAATCATCAGTAAAGGTGATGAAATACTCAAACCCTCCTCGTGCTCGGATATTCATAGGACCATATACATCTGTATGAATTAATTCTAACTTATCACTAGCTCTATATTTCTTTGCCTTGAAAGGTCCTTTGGTCATTTTTCCCTCTATACAGGATTCGCAAACTGGAAGATTTTCAACTTCTAAGGAACTTAGTGAACCATCTTTAACTAGTCTTTGGATCCTATTTAGATTAATATGACCCAATCGTAGATGCCAGAGATAAGTTTGATTAACTGAAGAAACTTTTCTTTTTAATGGTATATGTTGACTACATTCAGTTTGCATTAATGAATAATAATTTGGAGTAAGAATATATAAATTATCTACCAATGAGCCAGAACAAATGAAATTTCCATTCTTGCGAATAACAATCTTAGAATCAAAATTAACTGAATATCCATGATTAAACAAGCAAGAAACTGAAATTAAATTTCTACGAATGTCTGGAACATAAAGACAATCTATTAATTCTAAAGTCCTATCATTATTAAAATTGAGATGCACAACTCCCACTGCAATAGCTGCTACTTTTGCGCTAGAACCAAGGTATAGATAAATCTCGCCTTCATTCAACTTTCTGGTTTCCTGAAACCCCTGCAAAGAATTGCAGACATGATTAGTGGTTCCCGAATCTACACACCAGGATTCAGTAGAACGGCCCACAAAACATGTTTCATGAACGAAAGATTGATATTTACCTATCTTGCCAAACTGATCAATGAGACAATCAATCATACCTTGATTTTTGATCTTGGCTAGGTAAGTAGAACAATTCCTTTTCCAGTGACCTTTCTCCCCACAGTGAAAACATTTCCCTTTAGGTTTTGCTTTTTCCTTTTTCTTCCCAACCCCTCCAGATGGAGGAATGTTTCCATTTGCAGCTTTCTTACTTTTATTCTTTTTCCAGTTCTTGCCCTTAGGCTTTCCCTTAAAAGTACCAGTTTCTGCAATATGAATGTTTCCTCTTGCACGAAGAATACCCTCTGCTGCTTGAAGTTCCTTCATCAGTTCAGGTAAGGTTAAAGACATTTTGTTCATAGTGTAATTAAGTTTGAACTGATTGAAGGAATCAGGCAAGGTCTCCAACAACATGTCAACCTGGGTTTCCCCATCAACAGTTGCTCCCAGGATTTCCAGTTCGTTTAAGTAAGAAATAATTTTTAAACAATAATCTCGAACTGAAGATCCCTCGGACATCTTGGAATTCATAAGTGTTTTCATCACAGTCTGTCGTGCAGCACGACTCTGGTCAGCAAACATTTCATGAAGGTTATCCAAGATTTCCTTAGCAGTGGTAGTAGACTGATATTGGTGTTGCAATATATTTGACAAAGATGCCAATATATAACAACGAGCCATATCATCTGCCTTTTGCCACCTCTTATGGCTATTCTTTTGTGCAACAGTAGGATTTTCTGGAAGAACTGGGCAAGGTTCAGTCATCACAAACTTGTAGTCCTCAGCAGTCAACACAATGTCAAGGTTTCTTTTCCAGTCCACATAATTTTGTCCAGTTAACTTATTTTCTTTAAGGATAACAGCAAGGGGATTAAATGACGACATGGTAATCTGTAAAATTATACAATATGCATAAATTAAATGGTCATTCCATAAAAAATAAACTTTTGCATATAATATGAAAATGTAATCCTCAAACACAAACATAAAATAAACATGGCAACTTAATTTCAAATAATTCTCTTTTCGATGGGAAAAATAAGAATAATTTAAAATTACAATCATTGTTATATCTTGACATCTCATGAATTAAAAATAATTCACCTTTTAATTCAACCCAAAACAATAATAATAAGTATCACTCCGATGGGGAGAATTATTATTTATGTTTTGTCAAGTGTATACCATCCATTTAAATTTTCTCTAAAATTTTAATACAAATACTTCGATGGGAAATAATTTGTAATACAATTTTAAATAAATTTATCACAAGAAAATTCATATCTAATATATCTAAATTCATGCATCTTCCGAAGGGAACTCACAAGATTTGAGATTAGATACATGTATCAATATAATGAACTAATGATGGAGGCCGTAAGAAATACAATTCTTTCTCCCACTTAATTTTTTATTTAAAAAAAATGAGGATTTTTATTTATAAAAAAATAATATCCCATATTAATATACATAACATGCAAACTAAGATCCATGCATATTCATATATAACAATTACAAAATTATAAAATTTTAACAATTAAACATTATAATTGTTAACTACAATAAATATAAATGAATCTGCTTATTTAAACAAAATGTAAGTTGGTACAGTTGTTGACTATGACAGCAAGTCCCAAGTTCAAATCCTTGCAACTGCTTGGATCTTTTTATATATTTTTAAAACCAGTTTGAGCCTAGCCTAAACAGTTTTTCAAAAATAATTACAGAGTTGCTTAGAAAGATTTGAACTGCTGACCTCTCTCTCATAAACAAATACTTATATTCCATTAAATTCCGCTGGGCCAATTAACAAACCATACTGGAATTAGTCAAACATTAATAGTAATTATGAGTACTGAACATCTTTGAAACCAAAAAATAAAATGCCTTAAACAGATCAGTTTCCGTTGGTGCCAGAGGAACTCAAAAGGAGTGCAACCTAAATCACCAAGTCCGAATACATCACTTTCCTTGCTCCATTTTTTTTAAAACAACCCATATATATATCGAATGAAACAGTTAACTGAATTATAAAACAAAACTGATTCATGAAATTCGAAGAGCAATATTGAAAAAAAAATATCCATACATGCATCTCATCGAATATAATTCTAAATAAATAATATAAACATGATTTATGAAAATTATGAGTTAGCTCTGATACCAATTGTAGGAAACGATTTCCAAAAAAAAAATTAATAATTTTTACTTTTAAAAATTATTATCCCAAGATCTTTCTCATAATTTAGCATAATCAAATAATTAAATAGATTATATTACATACCTCGTGTTTGGTTGTAGCACAATGGAGAATTTTGGTATTCTGATGAAGACTTTTTCTTCCTCCTGATCTTCCTCCCTATGACCCTTATTTTGATATTACGTACTTTTCTGAGTGTGGGCTCAAAATACTGCAAACTGATATAATATATAGAGTCCTCAACTCCCTGATATTTATCAGGATAATTTGAAAACTTATCTGATATATTTTATCCTGTTATTTTGTTATATCTTAATAAGGGCTAGAGTGGGGATCAAGTAGGATTCTACAATTCTAGCTCCAATATAATACTAATTTCTGATTAACTCTTTAATCAATTAGAATTATATTAATTATAATTAATTCCACTAAATAGTTATAATTGCACTCTAGAATTAATAGAATTAAAATTAATTAATTAAATCATTCCACTATTAGTATCTTGCAAAAATACTCTTCTACAATAATATCCATAAACGCGTGTAGGAATAAAACTGTTAACCCACTACGTTTACGACTTATATCATTCACTACATAATTTATAAACTTTTGATCACACATTAATTTAATAAATTAAATTAATACTTTAGTAATTTGAATTACTAAAAATACTTGGCCAAGATTCTGGTGATCAACCAATAAATTATATCAAGGGGATATTATAATTTAATTGTAGAATTTCATCTTGACAAATACATGTTCCTAATTTCATAACATATATCACCCAACATATTGAGGTATTGATTGTATTTAAAATCTCACTCTTAAATATATTAAAGTGACATACATTATAAAATTAAGTTCATTATTCTCTCAGGATTAAGAGTAATTGCACATTAATAGTAATTGAAAAAATTATTTATAACAACAGTATTTAACAAATAATTTTTCGCAACGATCCAGTTCTCTGTATTTCATTAATACACCAATACACTAGGTTAAAGTCTCCACTTTACATGACTAAGACAAATCATCCAATCAAGTATATTACAATCTACTAGAATGGTTTGTCCATTTCCATCTAAGATTGAGAACAATATATTTCTTTAATTACACATAACATATAATTCATGTCTTCTGTATATGACACTACTTCATATACATAAATTATAAAATGTATAATTATGGACAAAAATTATGACACATTTAATTATGCAAAATGAAATTAAATATTATTAAAATAATAAAATAAATATCAACATTGGGTTTTTCTGGGCTTAAAACCTTACAATTCATTCCATCGAAATAAGAATACATTTAAACTAAAATGCGTATCAGTAGGTTTATGGATTCAGCATTGGTTGATTGGACAGAAATCACTGCTACTTTATGGTCGACGATTTGATTGAAGTAGATTTCGTCTCTTTTCTTGAAGTTTTGAAGAATTTTCTTGATAAGCTCATTTAATTTACCGCAAAACTCTTTGGACATTTCTCCAGGTACTTTGGAAGCCGTCTTAGCAATATGGGTTAGACCTTTCTGAATACTAATAGCAGTGGTTTGTGCCCTCCACATCGAGCTATACCTTTCTAATGCCCTACCGTTTCTCCACGTGTTAATAGGAGTCGAGAGGGGCTTTCAAGGAATACAAATAACCTCCGTTTTTTTTAAAATTTGGCAAGCATATGGAATAACTAGTGAATTACAACTCTATTGTACTGCAATTGGTGCATTGATCTTTGCAGCATTAATGCTTTTTGCTGGTTGGTTTCATTATCATAAAGCTGCTCCATAAATGTTATCCTCATTCTTTCGTTAGGGCGACTGCTGCCCCCGTATAACGACTCTCTTGTCAATGCTAGAACTTTTTCGTAAATGATGTCATTCCCGACTTGATAAGTAAAGCTCAATCTCTATTCATTAGTTTAGTGCTAAGATGTAGAATTGGATCGTATATGGGTGATGAGTAGGTTTTTAACCTACAATTTATATTTATTTAGCTTGAGATTTTGTTAGTTTTTGAGTATTTCATGTTGCTTTTGATGGGTTTTTGTTTTTGTTGCAGGATATTAAGTGAGCACATCAAAATGTTGGCATTGGAAGAAAGCTCAAGCGAAATATAGACATTCTGCATGACCGGCGCGGGGCGCGCCATGATGACAAAGGAATCGGCGCGAGGCGCGCTGCAGGCAAGAGACATATTGATCATATAGCGCGGGTCGCGCCACTGTAGTACAAAACCCGGTACGGGGCGCGCCGGTCGGACGGACTAGGAGCTGTTTTTATTTGCTTTACTAGAAAAGGAGTTGTGTTAGGAGATATCACTTCTTTATGTAATAAGGTTATATTAGGAGTGTATCAAGGAGGTTATTTCATGTTAATTGGGATTCTATGTCCAAAAACTTGATAGGTTTATTTAGGAGTTTGATTTTTATTAGAATTCCTATGGGATGAGTTTGAGATGGAATGGAATTGAAGTGTTTTCAGCTGCTGGGATTGAATTTATGAAAAAGAAGAGAAATTGCTGGAGATATAAAACAATCAAGCATACACTTAGAGAGCAAGAACGGAGAGACAAGATCTTGGAGGAACGAAGAAAGGAGGTGATTTTACGAAGATTGCAAATTTGAAGGACGAGAAGGGTGGTGTATTACTATTCTTCTTTAATTTCAGTTTTTGTAATTCAGGATGATGATTTCTTTTATTTATCCAGTATTTAATTCGTTAAGTATGAACTAAATTACTTTTTAGGCTTGCAATGGATCTTTAATGTTGAATGACAATTATTATGCCTTGATTTAAGTTTAATAAATTATTAATTTAGTTTATCTATTGTGATTTATGCTTAGCTTATGAATTACTTGATCACTAATTTTATGTGAATTTATATGGATTCGAGAGATGATGTATGAGTCTAGGCCTAGTCATAATAGCATGTGTTCTTGAATTCTGTGATTGAATGGAATCTTGATTTATGTTGGGATAGAGATATACCAAGCATTGCATGTAATCTGGTAAGAACTTAGAATTAAACTCTTCTTAATTATAATTCACATAGAGATATAGTGGATTAGTTATTTAGGGTGTTTGGCTTAATTCTATCTAATTTGTGAATTTAAGTTAATATGGTTTTAGTGCATTGAGAAATGACTAATTCTGCATGAGTGTTCTTGATTAATAAACTGAAATAATAAATTAAACTGGAATAAGGTGTGATAAGTGGAATGATACTTAAAGTGAAGTTGTAAAGTCTAATTCTCCATTATTTGCTTGAAATTAAGGTTTTTAAGTTGTGTTGATTGATTGATATTTTTAATTTCTAGTTTTTATTAGTTATAATAATTGATATCGATTAGTTTAATAAAATTGGGTTAATACGAAACTGGTAATTGTTAGGATTAATTTCTTGCTATTCTTTGTGGGAACGATTATTTTCTTATCATTATATTACTTGTTGACCACGTATACTTGCGTGTTGTGCGTAATTAGATTTTTTCCAACAATGTGTCAAGAGATCTTAAATTTGGAATTCTCTTTTTTATATTGCAATCCTTCTTAGTGAGAAATTACTCTAAAGACTATAGGGGAATGCACTATGGGGACTCAATAAATTTTAAAAAGGATTTTAGACTTAGAAAATTAAACTTTCATTCAACCATAGTTTTGATGTGGGTGAGAGGGAGAGCATTTTTTTTAAGATATCCCCATAATTAGTGCTATTAGATGTGAAGAGACTTCGCGCCATGGAACATGTCCAGGTCTACTATAAATTTTTTGTGTATTCCAAAATCAGGTGATATAGAGAAACTCAGGTCTGAATGATTAGCTTGTCTTGTCTAAGGCTGACCGTACCTAGTGTTTTGCTTAGTTAGTTCTTTACCCTGGATACCAGCTTTGCACTCATCAGCAATGATGTCCAATAGTCGCTCGAGCTGGGTCTTGGATGGTACTAGTGAAACTTGTTGTCCGTTCAATATAATGACAATTACGCGCAAGTATACACGGTCAATCAAGTAATATAGAAGTAAGAAAGGTTGTCGAACCCACAGAGAACGGATACTAATAAATATTCAAATTACTAATTTGTTACCAATTCAATTCTATTTAAACAGTCACCAATGTTGATTTTAAGCTATTTTAAATTAAAATAAATTAAAAAGAGTTGATTACCAGATGATTAAAGTCTAGGAATACAATTTTCCCAATTATGTTGTAATAATCGCCTTACCCTATTTTTCTTACTTAGTCCAATGAGTTGTTAACTAGGATTACCTATAAATTTATTAACATTTGTCAATGATTAATAAAAAGGCATATTCTAGTTATTTTGTTATTTTCATACACGACACTTAAAATAGATTCATTAAGCAGAAACTCCTAATCTAGTTACACATGGCATACGAGTATTTTCATCTCATACACTGTTATATTACTCTAAGTGTAGCGGAATTGTACGATCCATCCCACATCAATTCATCACCTAGTAGCGCACACCTGTGTAGACGGGCCCAATAAGTATGTTGGACCACCTCCTTACCTAAAAGGTTAACCTATTAGGTTAAGGCTCTAACATACTTATTAACCCATCTATACTCTTGAATTTATCCAATGTGGGATTCATGTGAAATATCCCAATAATCTCCACCTTTCACTTGAATACCCATTACAAATAGCATACTAAAGTATTCTCATCATTAAGCACACCTTCTTTGAATCCTTCAAGAGCTCTCTGCTCAACTCTAATACTACTCCACCACGCCAACAGCAAACGTGTCTCAGCAGTTTTCCTAGAGCCATCCGAGCCCTGCTCCACCCGATTCAAATACTTCACATTTGAGTCATTCAAGAGTTTTGCTTGACTCTAATATTACTTCCCTAGAGACTTCCTAAGCCCGCTCCACCTGACTTAAATTATCCCATGCTCCACCTGATTCAACTCTATTTACTCCACCCACGAGGCCTGCGAATTGTACTATTTTTTTACCCTTGCACTCCCCTCGTACCTTGGAGTTGTTTACTTGGGCCCATCGAACCATGGGCTCTGATACCATTTTGTAGCGGAATTGTATGATCCATCCCACATCAATTCATCACCTAGCAGCGCACACCTGTGTAGACGGGCTCAATAAGTATGTTGGACCACCTCCTTACCTAAAAGGTTAACCTATTAGGTTGAGGCTCTAACATACTTATTAACTCATCTACACTCTTGAATTTATCCAATGTGGGATTCATGTGAAATATCCCAACACTAAGAAGAATCAACAAATTCATGTGTTATTATATTCAGATCTTATCTTAGATTTTCTCTTTCAATTCCATCTAAGATATTAGATTAATTGTTGGCCACACAATCAATAAATTAAGCACAAAATATAATAAACAAAGCCAAAGAATCAATAAGTGAAAATAATGGTAATTGAATTATTACATGGTAAAAGGTTCCATTTTATCCCTAATAGAAAATTAATTCATCATCTCAATAGCAACCATCATAGCAAAAATAGATAGCATCCCAAGAACAAAATAATGAATTCAAGAGGAGAAAGAAAAACTTTGATGTAAATCTCCAGCCTCTGTAGTTTCAATGTTTGTCTCTTTGTGTCTCCAACTGAGTTTCCAAGCTTAAACTTCTTTTTTCCAATTAGGGTTTAGAACTAACGATCCTCTTTAAGTTCATGGCGTAACAGACTATATATAGCCTGTTGACTTAATTACTATTACAAATATAAATCCTAAATTAAATTACCAAATTGTAGGATTTTCCGTGTAATTTTTTGTTTTTTCATATTTACAAAAATCAAAAAAGTGTAGCATCTTATGCTTCAACAATTAATTTTTTTATTTATATTTATAATGAGTTACTTTTTAAATAGTTTACAATATTTATTATTTTATTGATTAAAATTAAAATTAAAAGAATTGATTCATTTCAAGTTAAAGTTTAAAAATGTCGTTTTAAGTGGATTTTAAAAAAGTTATTTTAAAACGCAAGGAGTATGATATAATTTGATACATTAATTTTGAAAGCTTAGCCTCATTTAGGGACGTCAAGATATTAAAATTATGGCTTAAATATAAATTACTATCCCAAATTATTGACATTTTCTCACTTCGGTGATTGACTTTTTAATTTTTTCAATCAAGTAATTAAAGTATTAATTTTTTTCACTTTGGTTCAATTGAACCTGTCATATCATAAATTTGTTGACGTGCATGGCTTGAACACATGACATGTAAAAGTTTATGTGTACTCAAATTGTAACTAATTTAAGACTTAAATATAAACTACTACCTCAAACTATTGATTTGTTTCTACTTCGATGATTGACCTTCTAATTTTTTTTAATTAAGTGATTAAAGTACTGTTAATTTTTTCCACTTTAATGAAATAGAAGTTGTCACGTCATAAATTGATGACGTGACTTTAACAAATAAAATGTGCAAAAAGAAGACTTATTTTATTATAATTTAAATTATTTTATAAAAATTAATAGGGCATAAATGTTATATAACATTACATATAACAATACAAACTTAACATTTTTTAAAAATGAAAACATCTTATTTAAGAGGTAATTTTTTAAAAAGATAAAAACTAAGTAATAATAAAAATATTATTAGCAATATCATTAATATCTAAATTTGAAAATCTAATAAGAAAACAAATAATTATCATTAACAAATTAAAAAATATAGATATCATAAAAGTTTAATCACCAAAGTGGAAATAAATCAATAGTTTGATGTAATAATTTATATTTAAGTCTTAAATTAATTACAATTTGAGTACACATCAGCTTTAACATGTCATGTGTTCAAATCACGTCATCAACTTATGACGTGGTAGGTTTAATTGAATCAAAGTGAAAAATATTGATAATTTAATAATCTGATTAAAAAAATTAAAAGATCAACAACTAAAGTAAAAAAATATCAATAATTTAAGATAATAATTTATTTTTAAACCTAAAATAATTAAATTGCTCTCTTGTCTATCTACACTCACTGGACTTTCAAGTCGGGGAGAGTCTAATAACCAAACAAAATAAAAGGTGTAGACAGGGAAGAGAGCATAACAATTTATTTAATAATTTTGACAAGTTTTACTTCTAATTAATACTTTAATACTTATATATAAAGACAGCAAAAAGCGATCCTTTAAATTTGAAAATTCACCGAGTCAACTAAACATTAACTCCCTCAATTGAAAAACTGTCCTTCCTTCATTCGACTGACTCCTTCTCTTCTTCTCGATCGATTCTTTTCCTCTCAACCCTTCTCGGCTTCGTCGCTTCCTCTTCGTTTCCTTCTCGCTTAATAAATTCAATCGACTCCTCGAAGGGTTTAAAAAACTTCAAATTCCACAATTAGTCTCAACCGTGCAACAGATTCTCCAGAGGGCTTTCAGAATTCAAACAGAATTAAACATCAAGATGGGCAAGTTGTGGTCAATTCCTTGGCCATTATTCCTGGTAAGAGAAAAGGTAGGGGTGGATTGTGGAAAAAGTTATTGTGGAGAAGAAAGAAAGCTAATAGCAATAGACCGCTCTTCCAATATGCTGCACAATACTACAATGAAATGTCACTGAAAGAATCTGTCTTTCCTCCCCCTCTTGACCAAACTTACAATCCATATTAATAACCAAATTAACCATGATTCTTGCTAATATAACCACTAACTAAGCCCCTAAATAAGGATATACATAAATACAATTGAATGGAGAATATTCAGTTCCCTAATATTCTAACACTCCCCCGCAGTCGAAACGGGAGGTTTACGTACACTGAGACTGTCCCGAAAATCTTCGAATAATACCAAAGGAAGACCCTTTGTAAAAATGTCGGCAATTTGATAACGGGATGGGACGTGGAGGACTCGTACGTGGCCGTGTGCAACTTTCTCCCGAACAAAGTGAATGTCCATCTCTATACGTTTTGTGCGTTGATGTTGCACAGGATTTTCGGATAAATAAATTGCGCTCACATTATCACAATAGACCAAGGTTGCCTTTTGAATCGGGCAATGAAGTTCTAACAATAAATTTCGCAACCAACAGGACTCCGAAACGACATTTGCGACTCCCCTATATTCGGCCTCTGCACTAGAACGTGACAATGTAGCTTGACGTTTGGCAGACCATGAGACCAAATTATCACCAAGAAACACACAATATCCCGAAGTCGATCGGCGCGTATCCGGACAGCCACCCCAATCAGCATCCGTGTATGAAATAAGAGTGGATGGCGAAGAAGGATAAAGATGAAGACCATGATCGAGCATCCCATGGATGTATCTCACAATGCGTTTAAGCGCATTCATGTGTTCGTCCCGGGGATCATGCATGAAGAGACACACTTGTTGTACCGCATATGTTATATCAGGCCGCGTAAATGTAAGATACTGAAGAGCCCCGGCAAGACTGCGATAGTGAGATGGATCCGTGTAAGGCTGACTAGCATTGGCGCCGAGCTTAGGTTTGGTGTCAACCGGAGTCGAAGAAGGTTTACAAGAGGACATTCCGGCTCATTCAATAATTTCAGCGGCATACTTGCGTTGCGAAAGAAATAGACCGCCCTGATGACGTGTGACGGCAATACCCAAGAAATAGCTTAGAGGCCCCAAGTCCTTCATAGCAAATTCTGAACTAAGCATAGAGATAATAGACTTGCGGAGAGTATCGGAGGAAGCTGTCAAGATAATATCATCCACATATAACAAAATGTAAGCCATATCATTACCGCGACGAAAGATAAAGAGGGAGTGATCCGACTGGCTGTGAGAGAATCCAAGGGAAGAAACATAGTCCGCAAATCTTTTGTACCAGGCCCTAGGAGCTTGTTTTAACCCATACAAAGACTTCTTCAACAAACAAACATGATTCAGAAAATCCCGGTTCCGAAAACCCAAGGGCTGATGCATGTATACTGTTTCTTTAAGGTCCCCATGTAAGAACGCATTTTTCACGTCAAGCTGGTGGATGGACCATGCCTTAGAAAGAGACAGACTAAGCACTGTTCGTATAGTCGCTGGTTTGACAACCGGACTAAAAGTCTCTCCACAATCAACACCAACCTGTTGAGTCTTTCCATCACCTACAAGACGGGCTTTATGCCTCTCAAAAGAACCGTCAAATTTTTCTTTATGAGTGAATATCCACATAGAGCGAATTATATTAACACCAGCTGGACGGGGAACCAACTCCCACATCCTATTATCAATAAGAGCATTAAATTCATCAGTCATAGCCATCTTCCAATTCGGGTCAGAAAGAGCCGACACAGGGTTACGGGGTAGGGGTGATTTAATAGTGTTTACATGGAGATTAAACTGTTTTGTCGGTTTAAAAATTCCGTGTTGACTACGCGTAACTGGACGTGTATTGGGAAGAGGAGTGGGCTGGGAATTTATTGGAGCTGGCTGGTGTTGGGAAATTACGCGCGCAGTGGGGGGGCTGGAAGAAGGACTCGGCGATGGGGCCAAAGGAGACTGGAGCGGCTGGGTCCATTGGGCAATCATATAAGGAGGTGGGTCAGAATCCAGGAACTCATAGGAATGAGTAGGGGCCGAGTTGAACGTGGAATAAGGGAACTGAGTTTCATCAAATAAAACGTGACGACTAATAATGATTTTACGAGAGGACAAATCATAACATTTGTAACCACGATGATTCGACGGGTAACCTAAAAAAACACATGGAGTGGAACGTGCTTGGAGTTTATTTATGGTGGTTGAAGGAAAGAGGGGATAGCATAAACAACCGAACACTTTTAGGTGAGTGTAAGTTGGGTCTTTTTGATATAGGATTTTTAGTGGAGATTGGTAGGCTAAATTTTTGCTAGGAAGGATGTTAAGGAGATATGTTGCCATTTGTAACGCGTGATGCCAAAATGAAGATGGAAGGGAGGAATGGGCAAGTAATGTACGCACAATGTTGTTAATGGTTCGAATTTTTCGCTCAGCTTTCCCATTTTGAGAGGATGTATGAGAACAAGAAAGGCGAAACGATAAACCATTATTTTGACAAAAGTCCCAAAAAAGTTTATTATCAAACTCCTTGCCATTATCACATTGTATGTTTTTGATGTCCCTTTCAAATTGAGTACGGACGTATGCACGAAAAGCCAAAAATGTGGAATAAACATCAGATTTTCTAGACAAAGGGAATGTCCATAAAAAATTAGAATAATCATCCAACAAAAGCATATAATAGCGATGGCCCGAAGAACTCAAAACAGGAGATGTCCAAAGGTCACTATGAATAATATCAAATGGCAGCAAAGTGCACGAAATAGAAGCAACAAATGGTAACTTAACATGTTTTCCTAGAGAACAAGCATGACAAACATTAGAACTAAGTCGTCGATCACACTTGATTAATTTATTTTGCCTAAGATAATTAAAAATAGGTGCCCCTGGATGTCCTAATCGGTCATGCCAAAGAGTTGGAGAAATGGCAGCAAAGGTGGATGGGACGGCTGGACTGGGATTTGGAGTGGTGATGGGATAAAGTTGGCCCTGGCTCTCACATCTCATTAGACGCGTCCCCGTCTGGAAATCCTTCACAGAAAAACCAAAAGGATCAAATTCAACAGTAACGGAGTTATCAGTTGTAAATTTTCTAACTGACACAAGGTTTTTAATGATTTGTGGGGCATGGAGGACGGATTTTAAAACCAAGGGGGGGTTAGGTGGGGATAACTGTGTATGCCCGAAACCACGAATAGGAATCGAATGATCATTACCAACTACAATTTCAGTATTATTGCTCGAATTGAAATAGGACGTGAGATTACCTGACGCAGATGTCATGTGGGATGTAGCACCGGTGTCCATGTACCAATTGGCGTCGGGCGGATTAAGTCCAAGAGTATTCATTGCAGCCTCGATATTCGTTGGAGAAGGTGAGCCAGTTGCTGAATATGCCTGGTGAGGCTTGGGTCCAAGAATACCAGACTGCTGCCTTGCTGGAGTAAAATTGGGTTTGGCCCAATTTGGAGGAATAGAAGGGTACGGGGAGGGTGGTATGGCCCACGGCCAATTCCATCCCCACTGCTGTTGTGCACCAGCGTTGCTATTCCAAGGAGGATGCGCCCATGGTGGATGCGGGCCGGAGGAGGGCGGTCCACCACCTCGACCCCCTAAATTTTGACCACCGCCGCGGCCGCCACCTTTCCCACTGTTTCGACTACCAGAAATGCCACCCCGAGGTTTCCCTTTATGTCGATTGTGACCCTTTCCACCATTGTTATGAGCAGTGGAGAGTGAGTTGTCGAAAAAAATGTCCGACTCGGTGTTATCACGAGCAACCATGGCCGCGCCCGTAGTAGAAGCTTTCTTATTCAATCCGGCCTCTTCAAGAGTGACCATTGACCGAGCTTGATAGAAAGGAGGCAGAGGATTGCTTTGACGGATCAACGTTGCGACTCCATTATAGGCGTCAGCGAGGCCTGCCACCAATTGAAGAACTAGGCGTTCATTAGTGACCGGCGCCCCGACATTTTTGAGTTGGTCGGATAGCTCCTTGAGGCGTTGACAATAAGCGGACGCCGTGGGAAAATCTTCCATGACCGTGCGAGAAAAGTCTTGCTCAAGAGTGACAACTCGTGAATTTTTATTATCTTGAAATATGTCACGCAGTCTATTCCAAGCTTCCATGGCCGTACAATCAGGTTCTAGAATGGTGTGAAGGAGATCGGTGGAAATCGTGGCGTAAATCCACCCAAGCACCGTCGCATCGAGAGTTGCCCATAACTCAATCTCATCATCCGTGGTAGGCACCTTCTCCTTGCCTTTTGCCGGAGGGATGATGTGATGAAGGACACGATGTGATTTAGCGTGAACCTTAAACAATTCTGCCCACGTACCATATTGAACATTTTCCAATTCGAGAGTAATGGAAATGTTATTTTTGATATTGGAAACGGCAAGAGCAGGGTGAAAAGAAGATTTGGAGGAGGTCATTGTTTTCCGAAGCAAGGGTAGACAATATCTAGAGATGAAGCAGCGGAAGAGAAGAGAAAGGTTTTGAAAGAATTGCCTTACTGCTCTGATACCATGAAAGAATCTGTCTTTCCTCCCCCTCTTGACCAAACTTACAATCCATATTAATAACCAAATTAACCATGATTCTTGCTAATATAACCACTAACTAAGCCCCTAAATAAGGATATACATAAATACAATTGAATGGAGAATATTCAGTTTCCTAATATTCTAACAGTCACTAAAGGTATCATTAGGGCTTTATCTTTTTGTTGTTTTGTTTGTTCTTTAGGGGCAGCATGGGTGTTGGGAGGTTGGAGGAAGAGAGTGAGCATAGTTCTCTCTCTATATATATCCCGATTTCCTTAAACCTCCCCAATTATTCTATTCTCCAAATCTATATTTACTTTTACATATGAAAATTTGATTTGTTCCAATTTTATTGATGTATCTGCCATATGCAAGCTACCTGTTTGATAAAATGTCAAAGAGAAAAAATATCAGATATTCGCAAGGTTTCTTAGCTTCATGGTATTCATTTTTTACATACCCAACAATTTCGTGTGTTGAGTTTGTATTTATCTCGCCTATTTGTACAGTAAAATCAGTCGATCCATCAAGATTGAGAGCAAACAAGGGGTCATTGTCAATATGTCATCTGGATGGGGAAGATCTGCTGCTGCACAGGTAAAAGTTTAGAATTGGCGTATATGTTTGTTTGTCAGGAATTTTATTTTATCATCTATTAAGTTAATCATTTTGATGAATCTCTAATTTGTTCTGCATTTATCCTTATATTCTGTTTGCAAATGCAAGTAGTTTAAAAGGAAACCATGCAGCTATATTTCAACGAATATTCCCATTTTGCCAATCTAAAAAGAATGGTTAAGACCCATGGATGATTGTAAGTTAAAAAAAATGAGGGTGGTTATGAACTTTATACAAGGGGACGATAAGTTTAGTACCAGGAAAACTTTTATATGTATTTTTGCTTTCTTGATGAACCTCAGAATTTACAGAGAAATATAGCCATATCAGTTACAAACAATTTTTTAAATAATACATCCACTGAAGCTCGAACCTTGACCATTCTCATGTATGGGTGGTTCATGCATTACTTGAGTTAGAGTTTGCTGGTCATTGTTCATATATCTAATCTGTTTCAACTGGGGAATAGTTTGAAATACATAATCATATGAAGGGGAATTATAACTGTGACAATAGGTTATGGCTTTTATTTTTGCTTTCCTCTCTTTTCTTCTTTGTTTTTCCTTTTCTCTTGAAATATCTCAATTACAACTTTGATGATACTTATCTATCAAACATAATTGTATATCTAATCTGTTTGATCCTTAAAATTAGTTTATTGTGGTTGATATATATGTGATAGTGCACCAAAAATGACAAAGTAGTAGTTTCATCTATGTTAGATGCTTGATCTTATGTCCCAAATAAGGCCTAAAATAGGAGATTTTGCATGTAGTACCAATAATGTCTGACAAGTCATATGCATTGCAAAGTTTTGATGTTATGATTTAACCAAATGATCTGAAAATTTGACTGAAGAGGTTGGTTATTTTCTCTTGATACTTGATCGGTTCCTGCAGTTTTCCAAAAGGGTTGCTAAAAGAAAGAAAAATGATTCTTTTGATGATGGGTATTCTAAAAAGATTTGGCAGATAGAGAAAGAGCCCTATAGCCTAGAGGCTTGTAGTTCAGCGGTGTTTAGAGTCTATCGGAACAGAGATTTGTGAAAGAAAGTCACTTTAGCTTCATAAAAAGAGTCGAGTTTTTTTGAGTTTCATAGGCCTGTAGGTTGATTGGTTTGAACTTTGAAGAAGAACAGAGTACAAATATGAAAATGGGTTCTTTTTACATAAATTTTTTGGGTGATGTGTTTTTCCATCTTTGAATCTCTGAAGAAGTTTTCAGGTATGGTTGTGATAATGATTTTTTTGGAATTGCAAAGAAATAAATGAAAGGAGAATATATTAGTATTGAATATATAGTAATATAGTAGAAATCAAGTATGTAATTTACTGCTACTTTACATGTATCCTAATTTAATTTCATAATTCTTTACATATTTGGAAATTTTCGACAGACAATCAATCATCCACTAAAGCTCCTCCTCCTCAAATCACACCTACTGACGTCTCACGGGTAATCAAATTCATTCCACCAGGTACCTATTCAAAATCTATTTATTTGCTTTTCTGCTAATTAGGTTTTCAATGTCACTCTCTCTTATCTTATTATTCACTATTCATCCATATCTTCTATTGCTTGCTAAATTGAAATACCAGAGATATAATCATAACTATAACCATTGGCAGATTCATTTATTTTTTAGAAAATTTCATGCATTAACTAAATAGCCATTTGCTCTCCACATTAAAGTTAAAATTTGTGACCCTCAGATTATATATTTTTCTACTTCAGTCTAATTGTGGTTGAGATTTAGACAACATGTGGGGGTTTCTAAGGCAAAGAGTTGGCTCTGGAGCTAGAGGTATATATCTTATGAGCAAATCTTTTGAAAGTTATCCGTTTTTAATTAAAATAATATAGTATTAAATTAAGCATGTATATTTATATATATGAATTAGTATTTATTGAATTTTTTATATATTTGATGAGAGGGTATTTTGTGAGCAGAACTATAGTGCCTATTGAAATTCACATTTTTTTTGCAGCCGCACAAATTGTTCATCTGTCAATAAATGGGGCCTGAAGATGTAGAGTCCTGCTGTGATGTGATGGTAATGGAGGATAGAGAAAACAGAGGAGAGGAAAGAAGAGGGAAAAACAGGGGATTCCAAGAAAATGAAGAACAGAGAAGGATAAAGTTGATTCGCTAAATATGTAATTCTGGGAATTCAGGTCTTGATGATGGAAATGAAGCAAATGTAGATTTTTAAAAGGAAATGTAAGATATTGGGGATCATATGAAGTTTGGATTCCCTATGGCTTTTACTGCGACTGCCCTGTCATGGATCATCCTTGAGTATGAGGAACAGATGCAAGCAGTGGATCTATTGGTGCATGCTCAAGTGGATAACCGACTACCTTATAAATGTTCATACTTCAGATAACATACTCTATGTTCAATTACTCTAAATCTTCAATTTTTCTTGTTTCTTCATCTTTTCCTAGCATGCCTTTTCCGGTGTATATATTGAATACATGTCTATTTCTTGCCACCACTAGGTTCCTAATTTTTTGAATATGCACAATTTACTGAGTATTTCTTTTTAAACAAATTGCCATCTCATGGTATTTTGCATGTACTCCTCAAGGCTTTCACATAGCACTCTAGAATTTGGAGATTTTTAACATTTTAGAACAGTTGTGCATATTCAAGTATTATATTGTCGGAGTTTATTCAATCCGTTATTCAAATTAGTCCGTACATTGCACGGACTATCACCTAGTAATTTATAAAGTCGGTGAGGAGTTATATCTCCCATAGTCTCTCTAACTCTTAAAATTCGAAAACATAAATTCACCCTCAATTGCATGTAAAAATTAAAATTCATATTAGTAGGAATATAATGTAAATTGACTAATAACTCCCCACGCAAATAAAAATGATATGTATTGCAACCAAAAAGTTGTTACAAGTAGATAAACCCACATATTTTTCACTTATTTAAAAGCCCTTCTTTTTTGTTTCATATAATATTTATCATAACAGCAATGTAAAGAATGCTGGAAACATTAGTAATATTTTTCATTTACATTCAGCGTTTAAGTATTAATTTATAGCCAATTATATTAGGCAACCTCCCATATCAATTATTGCTTATTTAGCCATTTATATGACTCTAAGGGTGCTCCTAACGGAAATCATTAATGTATACCAACCTATTATTTGTATTAGGATCAGTTCGATCTAAACTTTTTGGAGTTCTCAAGCAAAATATTAAATTGGTTTTTTTTAACCATTTAATACTAAATTAAATTAATGTCTATGATTTTTTTTAAAATTAGAATTTTATTTTTCTTACTCTTTTAGATGTAAAATTATTGATCAAACTTTTATGCTTGTACTTGTAACTACTGATTTGTTTGAGAAAAAAATTAAGCTTTTTTAATGTGCTCTAACATATATGGATTATTAAAATTTAAGAGTGTTCTCAATTTTGGGGCCTCAAGTCATTTGTTAAATGATTTAACTATTGGACCGACCCTGATTAGGATCATGCTTGATTCATTATTGGAGTATGTTTTACTCTTGTGTTACGTTTGGATTAAAAAAATGGTGTAAGATCCCAATTTTTATGAATAAAGATTAATTTTATCTAAATATCTTTTTGAATATTAAGGTGTGGATTTGATATAATGCTATAGTTGTGGGTTATATTTATAAATTTTTCAAAGTAAGCAAGTTGTCATAAAATATTCGATTGGTCGGGAAATATTCGTTTTTTCAGGGAATATTCGTACGACGGCACAATCATTGGTGGACCCCACAACGGAATTACTATCGGAGTTAGAAAACGATAAAAATATCTTTTTATAAAAATAATGTCGGAAGTTTTACCGTTAACTGTTAAAATACTCAGTGGTAAAAGTACAGTAATACGCGTGGTTGCATAGTAGCACATAGTATTGTATAGTATCTTTGATTATTGATGTTTACATGAGAAGTCACTGATCAGTTTTATTCAATTATTGCTACAATAATTGCTGCATTGTATCTCACATTATTGATTCAATTATTGTCACAATATCATTTGCACAATATTTTATATTGACAAAGGTCCAAAAATGCCTCTAACGTTTACACCGATATCTCACTTACACCCTAAACTAATTTTTTTCTAAAAATTCCCTTAACGTTACAAAAATCAGGTCACCCATGCCCCCTCCCGTTAAAGAATCTATCACATTGACAAACGGAGCTGACACCTCATCTTAATTTACTGACTAGGCTAAAAAGAGAAACTTAACTCTTAATTAAAACAAAGTAAACAATTATACTAACACTACTATAAATTAATTATTTAATTTTAGAATAATTAATATTAAAAATTAAAATACAAAAATACTAAATACAAAAATTAATTAAAGGCTTAAATATAAAATATTTTCTAATAAAACAAAATATATCATTTAATCAAACTAAAAAGAAAATCTCTAAAATACAAAATTAAAATAAACAAAATAAATTTAATATTCTGAATAAATTCATCCTCAAAATCCCCCATCGCCTCTCTTTCTCCGGTCTCAGCATCTTAGTAATGAACTAATTACCTACCCTCCTACTTCCTTTTGCATTCCTTTTTGTAATTCCAAGTGCAGCAACGACGGCTGAAACTATATTAATTCCAAAACCAAGAATCGTAGATATCGTTAGGGATTTTTTTTTAACAGTTAGTTGTACTACTTTCGTATTATGACATTAACCACACTATAAATAAAGGATATATGTCATCAAAATATTTGGAGACTCCATTTCCATCCCATACCTGAACATCAAAAATAGAGTAACGAATTTATTAGTATCAAAGTAAAATTACTCTAACAAGTAATTACCTAGTATCAGAACAATGATAAAAAAAATTATAGAGCCGAACAAGGTGTTCTGGTATCTTCTGTTTGGTTGATGAGAACAGAGATTAGTTTGTGGAATGGGTTTTTGTTGTCGGGTTGAAGGATCATCAAATACATCATATTTAAAAAGATCTTCAAGCATCAAATCAATTAATACTTTCGTATGCCTCACGAACAAATACATCAGATCTGAAAAAGGAGTTGTGTGTGTATACATACAAAATACATACATCAGATCTAAAGCTTTCATACATCAGATCTAAAGCTCTCTCTCATGATTTGTTATGTGGGTCTCTCTTTGAAAAAGGACTTGTTTTAATTAAGAGTAAAGTTTCTCTTTTCAGCCTAGTCAGCAAAAGTAGATGAGGTGTTAGCTTTGTTTGTCAATGTGGCAAATTCGTTAACGGGAGGGGCACGGGTGACCTGATTTTTGTAACGTTAAGGGTATTTTTAGGAAAAAAAAATTAGTTTAAGGTGTAAGTGGGATATCGGTGTAAACGTCAGGGACATTTTTGGACCTTTGCCCTATTTTATATTATTAAATCAATAATTAAGATGATAAATTTTTTCATATTATTATTTGCATTATTGACGATGTCTAGAAAGTTCTATCGAGGAAAGTGGTTTGGTCACCTAATTGCGCGCCAATAAGGAGAAATCCTTATCGAAAATCCCTCTCTTTTCTGGGAATGATCGGATTATTAATATTGTGAATTATAATATTAATGATGAATAAGTTCGTGTTGATTAAAGATAAGAATAATAATTGATAAGTGAAAGATGTTTGTTCAATTATCTTGTTAAATTGGTATTTGTTCTATTTAATTTTGAAGGATACGAATTGATTACCTTCAAATAAGGTTATTTATTTGGCAGATTATAAAATTAATCGGGGCTTATTGGCCAAAATGTTCAAATATGAAATTCCTATTCACTAACTTATGAAGGAGGGTGTTCCTTCATTGGTTCAAATCTCCCAAGTTAGTTACGTTAATAGGAGGTCGCTTCCCCATTGGTTTAAAGCTCCCAAAATTCAAGTTACCCTCACATGAGGGTACTCACTTATTAGTGCTCTCAAAATATAATGATATACATTGCGCTCGTGAATTCTTTTTTCTGTGCAGTCCGTGATTTTATTTTCTAAATAGTATCATTACATTCTTCTATAAATAGGATAATTAGTTTAGAATTGAAAATAACACCAGAATCAGAGAATTCTTTTTCTATAATATTGAGCGTATTTCTTTAAAGTTTAAGAAAGCTTTGAGTGTAAAAAATAGTGCAATTTTTCTTTAAGAATATCTCCGCCCTACCAGTTAGAAATACTCTACTTTTAAGGTAAGAGATGTTATTTGTGTTAAATATTCGTAAGAAATAATATTTTCTTTCATACTCTATTGTATGTAAGTAATATTATTTCGTTTCAGATTCCGATTTCTACACTCATTTTATTAAAGTGTTACTTCTATACTCCTTAAAATTAGTGGAATATTCTGAAAATTTGTGTTTCATCTAGTATCGTTCCACTAAAATATTTTTCTGGACATTCTTGATAAATTTTAATATTTTCATGTCGGGGTACTATTCCTGAAGTATTATTCACGGGGTACTATATATTCACTCGGGTACTTTCACCCGGGGTACTATATGTGATGCCCCCAAAATAGGTATACATCACCCATCTTGAGCCGCCAAATACATGGTACATAATACAAATAAAAACTTAATTATATAACTGTCATATAAAATACGACAAAACATAAGCTGAGAGTTTTAACACGAATATTGTCTTCTAGACAATATCCACACTCAATGGAGTCCTCATTATAATTATTATCACACTATTTCATAGAATTGTGAAGACTACTAAAATCACTTATCCTGAACCATCACTCCATTCTCCGACTCATTCCAGCTATATTCTCATTTCTTGAAAAGAACAATGAAAGAAAAAGGTGAGCTCAACTAGCCCAGTAAGAAATATTATGACTAAGATAATGCAGAATAAATTATCCTTAGCCTTCAACAGTATAACAACTAATAGAATAGAATAGACAACGAGTTTTAGATCAACAAATGCAGTGGAACAAGCAATCCATTAGAAGAGTCAAGTAGAGCATGATATCTACTATCTTCTATGATTTAAAAAGTTTTTCATCCACTTTATCGCTAAGACTCAGTTTAATAAATAGATCACATCATTGAATCATTCCTGCACTACGGGCCAAGGATATTCATGTAATCATCAATGGTTATGATTATACCGAATAATCCCTGGTCATAATCATACCAACAACTGCCCATCAATGCACTACGGGTCAATGAGGACGTTTACCACATCATTTGTAACATTACAGGTCATGATTATACCGAATGATCTATGGTCATAATCATACCAATCAACAGTCCATCTATGCACGTAAGTCAAAGATGACTTTCATCACAATATAGTCATCATAATATAAGCATGATGATGATGACAATGATATAAGCATTAATCAAACGAAATCAAGGATAAATATTAAAGACTTTAAATTTATCCAGAGTTTAAAAATATCCAAATTATCAACATGATACTGCTTTGTGGAGTAAAATTCAAGAATAATTTTCATGTATCAAAAATAATTTGGACAGAAAAAAAATATATTTTTCAGGTGAATAGTATCCTGTGAATAGTACTTCAGGAATAGTACCTCGTGAATAGTACCCCGGCATGAAAAGTGCCTAAAATACCCGAGTGAATAATATTCATGTGAATAGTAACTAGGTGAATAGTAAACCGTGAATAGTAACTAGTGAATAATATTTCAGCATGAAAAGATTAATAATTATCAAGAATGCTCAGAATAATATTTCTATGAAAAGATATTGGATGAAGCGCAAATATCAAGGATATTCTACTAATTTCATGGAATATAGAAATAATACTTCAACAAAATGAGTGTAGAACTAGGGATACGAAACGAAATAATATTACTTACATACCACAGAGTATGGAAGAAAATAATATTTCATACGAATATTGAACAAAAATAATATCCCTTATGAATACGAAAGAAATAATACCCCTTACCTCAGAAGAAGACTGGATACTGAAATAGTGAAGTAGCAGACTTTTCTTCTTCTTTTGCTCTATAACTTCTCTCTCTATAATTGCTCTTGTGAGTCTTAGTAAATTGGTGAGAATGAAGGAAGAATAAGCTTTTATTTATAGAAAAATATAGTTTTGACAATTGCACGTTTTGGGGTTCGAAATATTATAGTATAATACCTTCATCTTTTTTTTTTTTTTAATTTAGTCCAGCAAGTATTATCAAACTTGCACCACCTCCCCTAATAGTATATCATGTGAATCAATAGTACAATCACGTGACTCAATAGTTCTATACATGTGAAAAAAATAATTACAGTATAGTACCTTCATCTATACCTTCATTTTTAATTTAGTCATTCAAGGATTATCAATCTTGCACCACCTCCCCTAATAGTACATACTTGTGAATCAATAGTACACACTTATGAACACATAGTTATAAGCATGTGAATTAATAGCAATTAATAGCTCATTTATCCGATTAATTACCCGATTGGTCAATATAACCTCCAGACATCAATTATTATCGGAATAGATATCGATTTCCACTAACACTAATAATCCCAACACAATGAAAATATCAATTTCACCTTTAATCAACACGTACTTATTCATCATTAATAATATAACTCACAATATTTAACAAACATCTCATTCTCAGGAAAGAGGGGCTTTTCGATAAGAATTTCTCCCTATTGACGTGCAATTAGGTGACCAAACCTCTCCTTGACAGAACTTCTAGACATTGTCAATATTGTAAATAATAATATGAATAACTTTATCGTCTCAATTATTGATTTAATAATATAAAATATTATGCAGATGATACTGTGACAATAATTGAATCAATAATATGAGAGATATGATGCAGCAATTACTGTAGCAATAATTGAGTATAACTGAGTGACTTCTTACGTAAACATCAATAATCAATACCGTATGCTACTATGCAACCACGCGTATTACTGTACTTTTACTACCGGGTAGTTCAACAGTTTAATGGTAAAACTTTTGTCGTTATTTTTATAAAAAGATAATTATGTCAATTTCTAACTACGACAATACTTCCGTTGTGGGGTCCACCAATGATTGTATCGTCGTACGAATATTCTCAGTTAAAACGAATATTCCCCGACCAATCGAATATTATATAACCACTTGCTTACTTTGTAAAATTTTCAAATATCACTCTTAACTTTAACCTTTTATCAATTTAACCATTTACTAAATAGAATAATAATTATAGAAAAATCGAATACTTTCATTTCATAAAATTCGAGGTCTTACACTATACATGACAAAAATTAATTTCTTTTCTGTCCAAATTATTTGTGATACAATATTATTCTTGAATTTTACTCCACAAAGCAGTATCATGTTGACAATTTAGACATTATTGAATTCTGGATAAATTAAATTATAAATCTTTAAAATTTATTATTTATTTTCATTTAATTAAATTCTTATATCATTGTCATCATCCTCATGATTATAATGTGATGAAAGTAATCTTTGACCCGTAGTACATAGTGGACTGTTCATTGGTATGAGTATGACAATGTATCGGTATAATCATGGTCTGTAATGTTACAAATGATGTGGTAAAAGTCCTCATTGGCCCGTAGTGCATTGATGGACAGTTGTTGGCATGATCATGACCATGAGTGATAATATGAATTATCCTTGACCCGTAGTGTATGGATAATACGTGGATGTGATAATTAATAATGAATATCCTTGGCCCGTAGTGCATGGATAATTCAGTGATGTTGTAAGACCCTAACTTTTATGAATAAAGATTAATTTTTCTCAAAATATATTTTTGAATATTATGGTGTGGATTTGATATAATGTTATAGTTGTGAGTATTATTTACAAATTTTGCAAAGTAATCAAGTGGTTATAGAATATTCGATTGGTCGGAGAATATTCGTTTTAACAGGGAATATTAGTACGACGGCACAATCATTGGTGGACCTTACAACGAAAGTATTGTCGTAGTTAGAAAATAACAGAATTATCTTTTTATAAAAATAACGGCGAAAGTTTTACCGTTAAACTATTGAACTATCCGGTGGTAAAAGTACAGTAATACGCGTGGTTGCATAGTAGCACACGGTATTGATTATTGATGCTTACGTGAGAAGTCACTTAGTTATACTCAATTATTGCTATAGTAATTGATGCATAATATCTTTCATATTATTAATTCAATAATTGTCATAGTATCATCTGCATAATATTTTATATTATTAAATTAATAATTGGGAGGACAAAGTTATTCATATTATTATTTGCAATATTGACAATGTCTAGAAGTTCTGTCAAGGAGAGGTTTGGTCACCTAATTGCGCGCCAATAAGGAGAAATTCTTATCGGAAAGCCCTCCCTTTCCTGGGAACGATCTGGTTGTTAAATATTGTGAGTTATAATATTAATGATGAATAAGTTCGTGTTGATTAAAGATAAAATTGATATTTCCATTATGTTGAGATTATTAGTGTTAGTGGAAATCGACATCTATTTCGATAATAATGGATGTCTGGAGGCTATATTGATAAATCGGATAATTAATCGGATAAATGAGCAATTAATTACTATTAATTTATATGCTTATAACTATTTGTTCACATGTGTGTACTATTGATTCACATGCATGTACTATTAGGAGAGGTGGTGCAAGATTGATAATACTTGCATGACTAAATTAAAAATAGAGGTATTGATGAAAGTACTATACTGTAATTATTTTTTTCACATGATTGTACTATTGATTCACATGATTGTATTATTGATTCTCAAGATCTACTATTAGGGGAGGTGATGCAAGTTTGATAATACTTGCAGGACTAAATTAAAAATGAAGAAAAGTATGAAGGTATTATACTGTAATATTTCGAGCCCCAAAACGTGCAATTATCGAAACTATATTTTTCTATAAATAGAAGCTCATTCTTCTTTCATTCTCACCAATTCACTAAGACTCACAAGAGCATTTATAGAGAGAGAAGCTTTAGAGAGAAAGTAGAAGAGAAGTCTGCTACCTCACTATTCTAATATCTAGTCTTCTTCTGAGGTAAGGGATATTATTTTGTTCAGTATTCATAGGAATAATTTCTTCCATACTCTGTAGTATATGAGTAATATTATTTCGTCTCATATTCCTGATTATACCATCATTCGGTAAAGTATTGCTTCTATATTCCGTGAAATTAGTAGAATATCCTTGAAATTTGCGCTTCATCTAGTATCGCTACACAAGGATATTATTTGCACATTCTTGTTAAATTTTAAGTTTTTTATGCTGGAGTACTGTCCATGAGTACTATCCATTTATATGGTACTATTCACAAAAGTACTATTCACGAGTACTATTCACAAAGTACTATTCATGAGTACTATTCACAAAGTACTATTCTCAGGGTACTATTCACCCAGAGTACTATTCATAACAAAAATTGATTTCTTTTCGGTCTAAATCATTTTTGATACATTATAATTCTTGAATTTTACTCCACAAAGCGGTTTCATGTTGACAATTTGGACAATATTGAATTCTTAATAAATTAAATTATAAATCTTTAAAAATTTATCCTTGAACTTATTTTATTGAATTCTTATATCATTGTCATCATCCTCATGTTTATATTATGTTGAAAGTCATCTGTGGCCTGTAGTGCATAGATGGACTTGGTATGATTATGACCAGGGATTATTTAGTATAATGATGACCGTAATATTACAAATGATGTGGTAAAAGTTCTCATTGGCCTGTAGTGCATTGATGGACAGTTGTTGACATGATCATGACCATTGATGAATACACGAATATCCTTGGCTCGTAGTGCATGGATAATTTATGGTCATGATACTAAAGAATATCCTTGACCGTGGTGCAGGGGTGATTCGATGATGTGAATTATTTATTAAACTGAGTCTTAGCGATAAAAGTGATGAAAAATCTTTCAAATCATAGAAGATAGTAGATTTTATGTTCTACTTGACTCTTCTAATGGATTGCTTGTTCCGCTGCAGTTAAACTTGATATTTGTTATGTTTTATTAGTTTAACACTGTTGAAGGCTAACGATAAATTATTCTGCATTATCTTAGTCATAATATTTCTTACTGGGCTAGTTGAGCTCACCTTTTTACTTTCATTGTTCTCTTCAGGAAATGAGAACGTAGCTGAGACTAGTCGGGGAATGTAGTAACGGTTCAGATGATAGCATTAGTAGTCCTCACTATTCTATGAAACAGTGTGATAATAAATATATTGAGGACTCCATTTGAGTTGAATACTGTCTAGAAGATAATATTTGTAATAAAACTCTCAGTTTATGTTTTGTCGTATTTTACATGACAGTTGTATTATTAATTTATATTTGAATTTTGTACCATGTATTTGGCGACTCAAGATGGGTGATGTATACCTATTTTGGGGGCGTCACAGTTGGTATCAAAGCTTAGGGATATGATCCCTGACTGAGATGTGAGACAAAAACTAGGAGGAGAGAGACGGGGAATTTTTTCGCTAGTATGACCTACCTAAGTTTATTTTGTATTTAATTGGTAGGTCAGAGTATAAGAATAATATGTGACATGTCAATTAACCCTTATTTTGTGGCAGTATTTGAAAATGACATCCAAAAATGTTGAGATAAGCAATGAATCACATGAGACCGTTGAGTCACCAACGATCAATACCCAAGATAATGTCCATCAGGATGGCAATAATCCTCAGGAAAACAACAACGCTGATCAAATAATGAACAATGGGATGTTTAGAGGCTTTATCCAATTCATGCAACATCAGGCGAGAACGACTCCTGTTCAAAATGCAGGTGGAAACACTAGAAACTCTCGGACGGTCACCGCTAAACAGTTCAAGGAGCTGGGACCATCGGAGTTTATTGGAGAGCCAAAACCACTTACGGTAGAGACGTGGATAAAGCAGATCACCAAGATATTTGATGTCTTGAGATGCTTCGAGGAGCAAAAGGTTCCCTTTGCCACCTTTATGTTGCGAGGAGAGGCAGACTACTAGTGGGAATAGGTAAAGTGTACTCAACCTGCCGCACTGAAGATGTCTTGGGAGAAGTTCCAAGAACTGCTCAACGACAAGTACTTTCCCGAAAGTATTCGTCACGTGAAGGAGGTAGAGTTTATCAAGCTGGAGCAGAACAATATGACCGTGCCATAGTACGAAGCTAAGTTTGTCGAGTTGTCCCGGTTTGCGTCCCACTTGATTGATAATGAGGAGAGAATGACGCGGATATTTTTAAGAGGTTTGAAACCCGAGATACGTCAATACTTAATTTCTCACAAACTGTGTTTGAATTCAGATGTTATAAATAGGGCTCAGTTATTAGAGTGCGATAACGAGTTAACCCAACCAAGAGAAAGCAACCGGCAAAATGATAATACCAGTGGTAACAATCACCGAAGCGGTGACAACAAACGTGGAGGGAATCAACATGCCAGAAATGGTAACCACTTCGGTGGTAATCATGGCCAAGACAATAAAAGTGGACATTTCAAAAAGAGGAGATTCAACAATGATGGAAAAACATCATCACCAGTGTGACGCCCCCAAAATAGGTATACATCACCTATCTTGAGTCACTAAATACATGGTACAAAATTCAAATACAACTTAATTATACAACAGTAGTGTAAAATACGACAAAATATAATCTAAGAGTTTTAATAAGAATATTGTCATCAAAACAATATCCATACTCAATGGAGTCCCCATTACATATATTGTCACACTATTTTATAGAATAGTGAGGACTACTAAAACAACCATCTGGACCGTCAATCCGTTCCTCGACTAGTCCCAGCTATATTCTCATTTCCTGAAGAGAACAGTGAAAGAAAGGGTGAGCTCAACTAGCCCATTAAGAAATATTATGACTAAGATAATACAGAATAATTTATCATTAGCCTTTAATAGTGTTAAACTGATAAAATATAAAAAACATCAAGTTTAACTGCAGCGGAACAAGCAATCCATTAGAAGAGTCAAGTAGAAAATAAAATCTACAATCTTCTATTATTTAAAAGGTTTTGCATCACTTTTATCGCTGAGACTCAGCTAAATAAATAAACCACATCATCCCTGCACTACGGCCAAGGATATTCATTAGTATCACGACCACAAATTATTAATGCACTACGGGCCAAGGACATTCGTGTATTCACCAATGGTCATTATCATGCCAACAACTGTCCATCAATGTACTACGGCCAATGAGAATTTTTACCACATCATTTGTAACATTATGGTCATGATTATACCGAATAATCCCTGGTCATAATCATACCAAGTCCATCTATGCACTACAAGCTGTGACAACCCCAAAATAGGTCCATTCCATCCAACCTATTCTGAGTCGCCAAATACATGGTACAAAAAATAACTACAACTTTATTACAATAATTGTCGTGCAAAACACAACAACACATATGCTGTGAGTTTGGATACAAATATATACCAAATGTGACTCATATCCCAACCGTGGACAGCACCTCACAATGACACCTTACATAAAGGTATAGTCAAAAACTATTTTAGAAATTAGAATCTTTGGAAAGTGCTCAAGGAAACCATTGTACATGGGAGGCCATGCTTCTAGGTTGTGATAGATATCATATGGCCACAGAATTATCCTTGGTTGACCCAATATATCCCAAAGAAAAACGAGAAGATTACTATCATATTCTTCCAAATGGTGAGTCTTCTCTTGACTTATCATTATCTCCACTGTCTCTAAATGAGAATTATACTTCAAACAAACACCAAGATTATATAGGTAGTGCTCGTAAATATACTCAGCAAGTGGATGAGCACAATCCTATCTTATGATGACACGAGGTTGTATGTCATTAGACATCTTGTATGATAGTGGCAAAACACTCTTCCAACGTTGGGTTCGCTTCACCCTAGATGATTCACCAAATATAACTACTAAATGATGACCACCGTTCTATTTTCCTGTTACCCCCGCTCGACCCAGCTACACTCTTATTACTTGAAAGGAATTGTGAAACAGAAGGGTGAGCACAACTAGCCCAGTAAAGAATATCATGACTAAAGATAAATAAGTTATCAATAGCCTTCAACAGAATTAAATCAGAGATTTAGAACATATGGTAGATGATAAAAATTTCAACCATAGTTGCAGCGGAACGAGCAATCCATTAGAAGAGTCAAATAGACTATAAAGTCTATTATCTTCTTCATGTTAAAAATCCACCAATAATATTTTATCCCTGTAACATCAATCAACAATTCTAGTCCACAATCATATGAATAACTCATAATCATAACTGTAGTTCTAAATTCCTCTTCTCATCCAGGACGAATATAATTTTTATCACCTATCTTCACCTGAAACATCAAAGATCATGGTTACACCAAATCACATTTCCTGTTCATAATCATACTAATAACTTCATCTTTGCACTACTGGCCAAAGATATTCAACAACATGTCATCTTTGCACTACGGGCCAAAGATATTCATCAACAGACCATCTTTGCACTACAGGCCAAAGATATTCATCTACAATTCATCTTTACACTACAGGCCAAATATATTCCTCAACAGTTCATATTTGCACTACAGGCCAAATATATTCATCAACAGTTCATATTTGCACTACAGGCCAAATATATTAATATCTCAAAGAATATATAATCATTTCAGAATTTATATAAACAATAATTATAACCATGTTGATCATTTCACCTTTGCACTTAAGCTAAAGATATTCATTTGTATCACCAATTGGTCATGTTCATCTCAACACCTGTTCATCTTTGCACTACTGGCCAAAGAGAACCCATAGTCATGATCATACCAATGATCTACCCATCTTTACACTTAAGTCAAAGAGAAACATCATAATTAGGGTTATAAAAATGTTATATATGATAATAAAAGTAATATGACCAACATATAGATTTAATCTTAAGAGTAATATTCATAAATCAACTATAATTTGGTCAGAAAAAGAAACCAATTTTATCGTGAATAGTAACTCGTGAATAGTAACTCGTAAATAGTAACTCGTGAATAGTAACTCATGAATAGTAACTCGACATAAAAAAAGTAAAAATTCCAGAATAAAATCTATATCAATATTTCGGTATAATGATATTGAAATAATAATATTTCTTAAGCTTATAAATAATTTATTTTAATTGTTTACACTTTACTAAACAATGCATTTAATCATCCTAAAATGCCAAACTCATAAGATTTCATTACCAATAACCAAAACTCTCATCAAAAATCTGCATATACCTCATATAAGATTCTCAAGCCATAAAATCCAATTTTTCAATTTTCTTACTTCACATAACATATTTAATTCATTTACTCATAACTAGTCTATTTTCATGAAAAATATCAAATCAGTTCTAAAAATATTTTTTTTCTGGGATTTAGCAGAATATAGTCCCATATTGAACATATATTTTTCTCAGAATTTTTAAAACTCATTTACTATTTTTCATATGGCCAAAACAGCCGAATATTTAGACATTTATCATAAATTATAATTTTATCCAAAAATTCTGTAATTCATATAATACTGATATTATATAGATATACTTCCAATAAATTTTTTATCAATTTTGGAGTTAACCATAAGGAGTTATAACCGGTTACTTTTAAAATAGTCTTTTCCCGTAAAATTCATAACTTTTAATCTATACATCCAAAAATCAATATTTTTGGACACAATCAATAAAACTCATCAAAATATCATTTCAAATTTTTCCAAAATTTTTTGAAGGTCAGAAGAAGTACGAACTGAAAAATATAATAACCCTTAAAATCTCTTACTATCCCTTACCTCAAAAGTGCAGTATTTCTGATTGGAATGCAAAGCCGAAGGAAACTTGCACTGAATAACAACTCTCAAAGTATCTAAATACTCACAAAATATGCTTCATAATATAGAGAGAGAAAGAGAGAAAGCTTATGTTTCTGGTGTGATTTTCAATTCTAACTTAGCCCTCTATTTATAGGAAATTGTTAGCACGCCGAAGCAGACTTAACCTGCAACCTGATGGCTTTACCTGCCACTATTCTCACCCACCACATTTGAATAAAAATCTCAGCACATTTCTTCACCAACCAAGAGTGGGGCCCACCAATTCTAGAATTTTTCACCAAAATGATTAACTCCGAAAATTCAACAATTTCTGAACCAGTCATCTCATAAAATTCATAACAAATCATACGTTCATTTTTAACGGTTCAAAATTTGTGGACATATACTCAACTTATATATGTATAACATATCCAAATATCATGACTAAAGATAAATAAGTTATCAATAGCCTTCAACAGAATTAAATCAGAGATTTAGAACATATAGTAGATGATAAAAATTTCAACCATAGTTGCAGCGGAACGAGCAATCCATTAGAAGAGTCAAATAGACTATAAAGTCTATTATCTTCTTCATGTTAAAAATCCACCAATAATATTTTATCCCTGTAACATCAATCAACAATTCTAGTCCACAATCATACGAATAACTCATAATCATAACTGTAGTTCTAAATTCCTCTTCTCATCCAGGACGAATATAATTTTTATCACCTATCTTCACCTGAAACATCAAAGATCATGGTTACACCAAATCACATTTCCTGTTCATAATCATACTAATAACTTCATCTTTGCACTACTGGCCATCATCTTTGCACTACGGGCCAAAGATATTCATCAACAGACCATCTTTGCACTACAGGCCAAAGATATTCATCTACAATTCATCTTTGCACTACAGGACAAAGATATTTCTCAACAGTTCATATTTACACTACAGGCCAAATATATTCATCAACAGTTCATATTTGCACTACAGGCCAAATATATTCATCAACAGTTTATATTTGCACTACAGGCCAAATATATTAATATCTCAAAGAATATATAATCATTTTAGAATTTATATAAACAATAATTATAACCATGTTGATCATTTCACCTTTGCACTTAAGCTAAAGATATTCATTTGTATCACCAATTGGTCATGTTTATCTCAACACCTGTTCATCTTTGCACTACTGGCCAAAGAGAACCCATAGTCATGATCATACCAATGATCTACCCATCTTTACACTCAAGTCAAAGAGAAATATCATCATTAGGGTTATAAAAATATTATATATGATAATAAAAGTAATATGACCAACATATAGATTTAATCTTAAGAGTAATATTCATAAATCAACTATAATTTGGCCAGAAAAAGAAACTAATTTTATCGTGAATAGTAACTCGTGAATACTAACTCATGAATAGTAACTCGACATAAAAAAAGTAGAAATTCTACAATAAAATCTATACCAATATTAAGGTATAATGATATTGAAATAATAATATTTCTTAAGCTTATAAACAATTTATTTTAATTGTTTACACTTTACAAAATAATGCATTTAATCATCCTAAAATGCCAAATTCATAAGATTTCATTACCAATAACCAAAACTCTCATCAAAAATCTGCATATACCTCATATAGGATTCTCAAGCCATAAAATCCTATTTTTTAATTTTCTTACATCACATAACATATTTAATTCATTTACTCATAACTAGTTTATTTTCATGAAAAATACCAAATCAGTTCGAAAAATATTTTTTTTCTGGGATTTAGCAGAATATAGTCCCATATTGAACATATATTTTTCTCAGAATTTTTGAAACTCATTTACTATTTTTCATATGGCCAAAATAGCCAAATATTTAGACATTTATCATAAATTATAATTTTATCCAAAAATTTTGAAATTCACATAGTACACTGATATTATATAGATATACTTCCAATAAAAAGTTTATCAATTTTGGAGTTAACCACAAGGAGTTATAAGCAGTTACTTTTAAAATAGACTTTTCCCGTAAACTTCATAACTCTTAATCTATACATCCAAAAATCACTAATTTTGGACACAATCAATAAAACTCATCAAAATATCATTTCAAATTTTTTCAGAATTTTTTGAAGGTCAGAAGAAATACGAACTGAAAAACATAATAACCCTTAAAATCCCTTACTATCCCTTACCTCAAAAGTGCAGTATTTCTGATTGGAATGCAAAGCCGAAGGAAACTTGCACTGAATAACAACTCTCAAAGTATCTAAATACTCACAAAATATGCTTCATAATATAGAGAGAGAAAGAGAGAAAGCTTATGTTTCTGGTGTGATTTTCAATTCTAACTTAGCCCTCTATTTATAGGAAATTGTTAGCACGCCGAAGCAGACTTAACCTGCAACCTGATGGCTTTACCTGCCACTATTCTCACCCACCACATTTGAATAAAAATCTCAGCACATTTCTTCACCAACCAAGAGTGGGGCCCACCAATTCTAGAATTTTTCACCAAAATGATTAACTCCGAAAATTCAACAATTTCTGAACCAGTCATCTCATAAAATTCATAACAAATCATACGTTCATTTTTAACGGTTCAAAATTTGTGGACATATACTCAACTTATATATGTATAACATATCCAAATATTACCACGATCCAACGGTCGGATTAAAAATTATAACCCTCGCAAAATATCTCAAAAACCCTAATTTGATTTTCAATACCTCCGTTCCGATAAAAATACAGATAAAACACCTCAACATTAACTCTTTCATTTTTAACCACAAAAATATATCCCTCATTTATATCCACATAAAATAAATATTTCCTTATCATATAAATCAATAATTAATTATTCACAAATAATATTACAGAATCACATTTATGACAACCAGGCCGTTCCTAGGAAAGTTGGGGCTTTCCAATAAGAATTTCTCCTTACTGGCGCGCAATTAGGTGACCAAACCTCTCCTTAGACAGAACTTTCTAGACATTACCAATAATGTTATCTAATAATATTATTCAAATAATATGAATTATTGAACTGATAATGGGAAATACTGTGCAGTGACAATTATTGAACAACAATAATATAAAATTTTAACGTAGTAATTATTGAATCAATAAAATAAAATATTGAACAGTAATTACTGTAACAATTATTGAGTAGTGCCTTCTTGCGTAAGAATCAATAATTTCAAAAATACTGTGTAATACCGTGTGCTACTATGCAATAACGCGTATTACTGTATTTTAACCACCGAGTATTCCAACAGTGTTAACGGTAATAACAATGCCGTTATTTGTAAAAAATCAAATTTATCGTTTTCTTCATCCGACAGTTATTCTGTTATGGGGCCCACAAATGGCTGCGCCGTCGTGCGAATTTTCCCCGACAGAAAGAATATTCCACGACCAAACGAATATTTTCCGACAACAATGAATATTTTATAACCACTTGTGTATTTTGAAAAAAAATTCATATATCACCCTTAACTTTAACATTTATTAATTTAACCATTTACTGAATAGTAATTATAAGAAAAATTGAATACTTTTATTTCATAAAATTCAGGGTCTGACACAGGCCACAGATGACTTTCAACATATTATAAACGTGAGGATGATGACAATGATATAAGAATTCAATAAAACACGTTCAAGGATAAATTTTTAAAGATTTATAATTTAATTTATCCAGAAATCAATAACGTCCAAATTGTCAATATGATACTATTTTGTGGAGTAAAATTTAAGAATGCTCAGAAGAATATTTTCATAAAAAAATACTAGATGAAGCGCAAATATCAAGGATATTCCACTAATTTCATGGAGTATAGAAGCCAAAACTCTAACCAACTGAGTATAATAGAATATATGAAATCGCAAATGGATTTTTGCCCGCCATGCGGTAATCTACGTAGACAGATCATTTCCACGATTTAATAAGGAATGAATACGAAGGATCATTCACCATGTATGCGGTAATCCATATAGAAATGTTATTTCAACAGAATAATAAAGAATGGAATAACAGAAGAATTCACCAGGCGTGCGTAATCCGCACAGACAGGTTGTTCCAACAGAATAATAAAGAATGGAACCAGGTCATACGTAACCCGCACAGACAGGATATTCTAATAGAATAATATAGAATGGAACCAGGTCATACGTAACCCGCACAGACAGGATATTCCAACAGAATAATAAAGAATGAAATAACAACAGAATTTACTATGCATGCGATAGACCGCACAGACAGGTTATTCTAACATAATAATAAGGAATGGAATAACAACCCTTACGAGTATTGAAAGAAAATAACTTTATTCATGAATACGAAAGAAATAATACCCCTTACCTTAGAAGAAACTGGATACTGGAATAGTGAGGTAGCAGACTTCTCTTCTTCTTTCTTTCTATAATTTCTCTCTATAATAATTACTTTTGTGAGGCTTAGTGAATTGGTGAGAATGAAAGAAGAATGAGCTTTTATTTATAAAAAAATATAGTTTCTATAATTGCACGTTTTGGGGTTCAAAATATTACAGTATAATACCTTCCTCTTTTTCTTCATTTTTAATTTAGTCCTGCAAGTATTATCAAGGAATGCTACTTCCTCAAGTCAGAACTCGTATTTCTTTAACTTGGCATAAAGCTTATTTTTACGAAGCTTTTAGAGTATCTGCCTCAAGTGTTGCTCATAATCTTCACAGCTTTTAGAATATATGAGGATGTCATCAATAAAGACGGCCACAAAGTGATCCAAATATTCCTTGAATACTCGGTTCATCATATCCATGAAGGCAACAGGAGCATTAGTCAATCAAAAAGACATGACTAGGAATTCGTAATGCCCATACCGAGTTCTGAAAGCCGTCTTTAGAATATCATCGGTTCTAATCTTTAACTGATGACATCTGGAACGAAGATCGATCTTTGAAAAGAATTTGGCTCCTTGCAACTGGTCAAACAGGTCATCAATGCGAGGCAACGGGTACCTATTTTTGATGGTGACATGATTCAACTCCCGATAATCAATATAAAGTCGCATACTTCCATCTTTCTTCTTCACGAATAAAACAGGAGCACCACAAGGAGACGTACTAGGACGAATGAAACCGATGTCTAACAATTCCTGTAGTTAGGTTTTTAACTCCTAAAGTTCAATAGGAGCCATTCTATATGGGGCTTTAGAAATGGGTTTTGTACCGGGTTCAAGGTCGATACCAAACACGATTTCATGCTCCGGGGGTAGGCCAGAAAGTTCTTCGGGGAATACGTCAAGAAATTTATTAACAATAGAAATATCATTTAAATCTGACGTATTTTACTTTAAATATGAGACATGAGCTAAGAAAGCTTGACATCCGTTTTTTAATAAACGAATAGCTTTATGGCTTGAGATGACCGTGATTGATTTTAATAGTTTGGTCACTTGAATTCGCATAATAGGTTGATTAGGAATATGAAAGCTAACAACCTTTCGAAAATAATCAATTTTAGCATAATGAGTAGTTAACTAATCAATCCCTAGAATCACGTCAAATGCAAGTATTTTTAAGGAGATAAGATCGACAGGCAACGTGCGGTTACCGATTTGAATCAAACAAGACTTATAAACAGTGAATGTAATGAAGGTTTTTTCCAACGGAGTTTCAACAGATATGTCAAAGTCTAATTTCTCCGGAGTCAAATTTAAACGTTGGCGCAAGTAGGATAAATAAAAGAATAGGTAGAACCGGTATCAAATAAAGTATATACTTCGCTAGAGTTTATGAGAAGCTTACCCGTGATGATCTCGTTTGGGTTCCTTACTTTCTGGGAGGTCACGACAAACGCTCTCCCTTGAACTACCGATTTTGACTTTTTTAGGACAGCCTTTGGTGCCTCCATCCTAGCTGGACTTGTCTTTGGTGCACGATAAAATCGGGCTAGGTGACTTTCTCTTCCATAATTATAACACGCTTTGGACTGCATCGCGTAGTTTGGACTGATGTGTCCCTCCCCTCCGCATTTGAAGCATATGATAGGTGGTCGTTCTCCTTCCTTAACAACGGGTGCTGGTGCTGATGTCTTTCCATCATTGTTGAATCTCATCTTCTTGAAATGTCCACTCTTATTGTCTTGGCCATGATTACCACCGAAGTGGTTACCATTTCTGGCATGTTGATTCCCTCCACGTTTATTGTCACCGCTTCGATGACTGCTACCACTGGTATTATCATTTTGCCGCCTGCTTTCTCTTGGTTGGGTTGACTCGTTATCGCGCTCTAATAACTGAGCCCTATTCATAACATCTGAATACAAACACAGTGTGAAACCCTAGATTTTATGAATAAAAATTTAATTTTTTCGAAATATTTTTTTAAATATTATGGTGTGAATTTGAGATAATGTTATAGTTGCGGGTAGTAATTATAAATTTTGCAAAGTATGCAGGTTGTTGTATTATATTCGATTGGTCGGGAAATATTATTTTTGTCGGGGAATATTCGTACGACGACACAATTATTGGTGGATCTCACAACGAAATTATTGTCGGATTGAGAAAACGACAAAAATATTTTATGAAAATAACGGCGGAAGTTTTACCGTTAATACTGTTGAACTACTTGGTAGTAAAAGTACAGTAATACGTGTGGTTGCATAGTAGCATACGGTATTGATTATTGAGGCTTACGTGATAAGTCACTCAGTTTTGTTTTATTAGTATTATTAACGTAATAAAACAGAAAAACTTTTTATATAAAACAGAATACTTTTATAAAGTTATTCGTTTTATTAGGCTAATAGTAAAATCTTTTTATATAAAACAGAATACTTTTATAAAGTTATCTATTTTATTAGACAATAATTAGAATATATTATATTTTATTATGTATAGTATTTGCATAGTGCCTGCATAGTATTTGTATAGTAAAATCGTTTATAAAGTTATTCGTTTTATTAGATTATAAATAGAATATATTTTATTTTATTTAAAAGATTTTGCTTTAAATATGGACCGTCAGATTAAAGTAAATCAATCTAGACCGTTTATGAGTTAGTTACTATGCAGTCCATTTTTCTATAAATAGAAGTTCATTCCTTCATTATTTCTTACGAATTCACTGAAACTCTATAGAGAGAAACTATAGAGAGAAAGAAAAAAAGTATTCTGCTACTTCACTACTCCGATATCAAGTTTCTTTTACGGTAAGGGATATTATTTGTTGTACTCGTAAATGGTATTCTTTCTTTCTTATTCATGAAGAGAACTTCTGTTATTCCATTCTTTATTGTTCTGTTGGAATAACCTGTATACGTGGACTACCCTATACTTGGTGAAATTCTTCTGTTATTACATTATTTATTATTCTGTCGAAATATCCTGTCTGTGCTTTACGTCGGACCTGGTTCCATTATTTATTATTCTATTGGAATAACCTGCCTGTGCGGTCTATCGCATGCATGGTGATTTCTTTTGTTATTCCATTCTTTATTACACTCAGTTGGTTAAAACTTTGACTTCTATACTCCATGAAATTAGTGGAATATCTTTGATATTTGCGCTTCATCTAGTATCTTTTTATGAAAATATTCTTCTGAGCATTCTTGAATTTTACTCTACAAAGCAGTATCATGTTGACAATTTGGATGTTATTGATTCCTGGATAAATTAATTCTGGAACTTATTTTATTGAATTATTATGTCATTGCCATCATCCTCATGTTTATATTATGTTGAAAGTCATCTGTGGCCTGTAGTGCATAGATGGACTTGGTATGATTATGACCAGGGATTATCTGGTATAATCATGACCGTAATGTTACAAATGATGTGAAAAAGTCCTCATTGGCCCGTAGTGCATTGATGGACAGTTTTTGGTATGATTATGGCTATGGATTCTCTTCGGCCAAGGGTGCAAAGATGAATTATTTTATGGTATGATCAGGACCGTTGATGAAAACACGATTATCTTTGGCCCGTAGTGCATGAATAATTCGTGGTCGTGATACTAATAAATATCATTGGCCTGTAGTTCAGGGATGATTCGATGATGTAGATTAATTATTGAGCTGAGTCTCAGCGATGAAATATTAATTCATGGATGTGATAACAATGAATATCTTTGGCCGTAGTGCATGGATAATTCATGGATGTGATACTAACGAATATCCTCAGCCGTAGTGCATGGATAATTCGAAGGTGTGGATTATTTATTAAGCTGAGTCTCAACGATAAAATTTTGGTTATACACTTTTAATTTGCAGAAGATAGTAGATATCATGCTCTACTTGACTCTTCTAAAATACAGTTGTATGTCTTTGGCCATAGTGCAAAGATGAATTTATTAGTATGATTATGAACAAGAATTGTGATTTGGTATAACCATGATTTTTGATGTTTCAGGTGAATATAGGTGATGAAAATTATCTTCGTCCTGGGTGCGAAGAGGAATTTAGAATCACAATTATGATTATGAGTTATTCATATAATTGTGGACAGGAATGGTTGATTGATGTTACAGGGATAAAATATTATTGGTGGACTTTTAACATGGAGAAGATAATAGTCCTAATGGTCTATTTGACTCTTCTAATGGATTGCTCGTTCTGCTGCAACTATGGTTGAAAAGTTTTATCAGCTACCATATGTTCTAAATCTCTGATTTATTAATGATGAAGGCTATTGATGATGTAAATTAGCTTTAATTATGATATTCTTTACTGGGCTAGTTGAGCTCACCCTTTTGCTTTCATTGTTCTCTTCAGGAAGTGAGAACGCAGCAGGGACTAGTAGGGGAACGGAGTGTCGGTCCAGATGATATCATTAGTAGTCCTCACTATTCTATGAAATAGTGTGATAGCTGTGGAGGTTCTCCCTAAACATTATAGAAAAGTGTGTTGTATTCTATACATCATTTAGTAGTTATATTTGGTGAATCAAATAGGGTGATGCAAACCCAACTTTGGATGGGTGTTTTGCCACTATCATACAAGATGTCTAATAACATATAATCTCGTGTTCTCATAAGATATGGTTGTGCACATCCACTTGCTGAATATATCTATGAGCACTATCTATATGATCTTGGAGTTTATTTGAAGTATAATTTTCACTTGGAGACAATGTAAATATTTATATGTCAAGAGAAGACTCACCATTGGAAAGAAGATGATAGTAATCTTCTTATTTTTTATTTGGGGACTTTTGGGTCAACCAAGGATAATTCTGTGGACATATGATATCTATCATAACCTAGACGCGTGGCCTCCCATGTACGAAGGTTTCCTTGAGCACTTCCCAAATATTTTAATTTCTAAAATAGTTTTTGACTATACTTTATGTAAAGTATCATTGTAAGGTTGTGGTCGAGGTCCCATGAGAGTTACATACATTTGTATTAAAACTCATAGATAACTATGGTCGTATTCTATACGACAGCTCAACAGTTGTATAAATGAAGTTGTATTTAAATTTTGTACCATGTATCTGACGACTCAGAATGGGTGATGTATACCTAATTTTGGGGGCGTCACACATAATTTATGAGAGATAAGGTATTGACGCATCTCGGGTTTCAAACCTCTTAGAAACATTCGTGTCATTCTCTCCTCATTATCAACTAAGTGAGACGTAAACCGGGACAACTCGACAAACTTAGCTTCGTACTGCGACACGGTCATATTGTTCTGCTTCAACTTGATGAACTCTACCTCTTTTATGTGACGAATACTTTCAGGAAAGTACTTGTCGTTGAATAGTTCTTAGAACTTCTCCCAAAACATCTTCAGTGCGGCAAGTTGAGTACGCTTTATCGATTTTCACCTGTAATCTGCCTCTCCTCGCAACATAAAGGTGGCAAAGGGAACCTTTTACTCCTCGGAGCATCCCGAGACATCAAATATCTTGGTGATATGCTTTATCCATGCTTCTACCTTAAGTGGTTTTGGCTCTCTAATAAACTCTGGTGGTCCCAGCTCCTTAAACTGTTTAGCGGTGACCGTCCGAGAGTTTGCAGTGTTTCCACGTACATTTTGGACAGGAGCCGCTCTCGCCTGATATTGCATGAATTGCATAAAGCCTCTGAACATTCCATCGTTCATCATTTGGTCAGTGATGTTGTTTGCATGAGGATTGTCGCCTTCCTGATGCACATTATCCTCATTATTGATCTGTGGAGACTCAACGGTCTCTTGTGCTCCATTGCTATTCTCAACATTCTCGGATGTCATTTTTAAATACTGCCACAAAATAAGGGTTAATTGGCATGCAACATATTATCCCTATACTCTGACCGACCAATTAAATACCAAATAAACTTAGGTAGGTCATACTAGCGAAGGAATTCTCCGTCTCTCCCCTCCTAGTTCTAGTCTCACATCTTAGCCAGGGATCATATTCCTAAGCTTTGATACCAACTGTGACGCCCCCAAAGTAGGTATACATCACCCATCTTGAGTTGCCAAATACATGGTACAAAATTCAAATACAACTTAATTCTACAACAGTCGTGTAAAATACGACAAAACATAATCTAAGAGTTTTAATAAGAATATTGTAATCTAGACAATATCCACACTCAATGGAGTCCTCATTACATTTATTGTCACACTATTTTATAGAATAGTGAGGACTACTAAAACAACCATCTGGACCGTCAATCCATTCCCTGACTCGTCCCAGCTATATTCTCATTTCCTGAAGAGAACAGTGAAAGAAAGGGTGAGCTAAACTAGCCCAGTAAGAAATATTATGACTAAGATAATGCAGAATAATTTATCATTAGCCTTCAACAGTGTTAAACTGATAAAATATAACAAACATCAAGTTTAACTGCAACAGAACAAGCAATCCATTAGAAGAGTCAAGTAGAAAATAAAATCTACTATCTTTTATTATTTAAAAGGTTTTTCATCACTTTTATCACTGAGACTCAGATTAATAAATAAACCACATCATCCCTGCACTACGGCCAAGGATATTCATTAGTATCACGACCACAAATTATCCATGCACTACGGGCCAAGGATATTCGTGTATTCATCAATGGTCATGATCATGCCAACAACTGTCCATCAATGCACTACGGCCAATGAGAACTTTTACCACATCATTTGTAACATTACAGTCATGATTATACCGAATAATCCCTGGTCATAATCATACCAAGTCCATCTATTCACTACAGGCCACAGATGACTTTCAACATATTATAAACGTGAGGATGATGACAATGATATAAGAATTCAATAAAACAAGTTCAAGGATAAATTTTTAAAGATTTATAATTTAATTTATCCAGAAATCAATAACGTCCAAATTATCAACATGATACTGTTTTGTGGAGTAAAATTCAAGAATGCTCAGAAGAATATTTTCATGAAAAGATACTAGATGAAGTGCAAATATCAAAGATATTCCACTAATTTTATGGAGTATAGAAGCCAAAACTCTAACCAACTGAGTATAATAGAATATATGAAATCGTAAATAGATTTTTGCCCACCATGCGGTAATTCACGTAGACAGATCATTTCCACGATTTAATAAGGAATGAATACGAAGGATCATTCACCATGCATGCGGTAATCCACATAGACAGGTTATTCCAACAGAATAATAAAGAATGGAATAACAGAAGAATTCACCAGGTGTGCGTAACCCGCACAGACAGGATATTCCAACAGAATAATAAAGAATGGAACCAGGTCATGCGTAACCCGCACAGACAGGATATTCGAACAGAATAATAAAGAATGAAATAACAACAGAATTCACCAGGCATGCGATAGACCGCACAGACAGGTTATTCCAATAGAATAATAAAGAATTGAATAACAACCATTACGAGTATTGAAAGAAAATAACTCTCTTCATGAATATGAAAGAAATAATACCCCTTACCTTAGAAGAAAATGGATACTGGAATAGTGAGGTAGTAGACTTCTCTTCTTCTTTCTCTCTATAATTTCTCTATATTATAATTGCTCTTGTGAGACTTAGTGAATTAGTGAGAATGAAAGAAGAATGAGCTTCTATTTATAAGAAAATATAATTTCGATAATTTCACGTTTTGGGGCTCGAAATATTACAGTATAATACATTCCTCTTTTTCTTCATTTTTAATTTAGTCCTGCAAGTATTATTAAACTTGCACCACCTCCCCTAATAGTAAATAATGTGAATTAATAGTTCAATAATGTGACTTAATAGTATAATCATGTGTAAAAACTAATTACAATATAGTACCTTCATCTATACCTCTATTTTTAATTTAGTCATGCAAGTATTATCAATCTTGCACCACCTCCTCTAATAGTACATACATGTGAATCAATAGTACCCACATGTAAAAAAATAGTTATAAGCATGTAAAATAATAGCAATTAATTGCTCATTTACCCGATTAATTATCTGATTGGTCAATATAACCTCCAGACATCAATTATTATCGAAATAAATGTCGATTTCGACTAACACTAATAATCTCAACATAATGGAACTATCAATTTTATTTTTAATCAACACGAACTTATTCATCATTAATATTATAACTCACAATATTTAACAACATGGTCGTTCCCAGGAAAGAGGGGGCTTTTCGATAAGGATTTCTCCTTATTGGCGCGCAATTAGGTGACCAAACCTCTCCTTGACAGAACTTCTAGACATTGTCAATATTGCAAATAATAATATGAATAACTTTGTCATCTCAATTATTGATTTAATAATAATAAATATTATGCAGATGATACTGTGACAATAATTGAATCAATAATATGAGAGATATGATGCAGTAATTACTGTAACAATAATTGAGAATAACTGAGTGACTTCTCACGTAAGCATCAATAATCAATACCGTGTGCTACTATGCAACCACGCGTATTACTGTACTTTTACCACCGGGTAGTTCAACAGTTTAACGGTAAAACTGTCGTCGTTATTTTTTATAAAATGATAATTCTGTCGTTTTTTAACTACGACAATACTTTCGTTGTGGGGTTCACCAATGATTGTGCCGTCGTACGAATATTTCCTGTTAAAACGAATATTCCCCGACCAATCGAATATTATATAACCACTTTCTTACTTTGTAAAATTTGTAAATAATACCCACAACTATAACATTATATTAAATCCACACCATAATATTCAAAAATATATTTCGAAAAAAATTAATCTTTATTCATAAAAGTTGGGGTCTTACAACCAGCACCCGTTGTTAAAGAAGGAGAACGACCATCTATCATTTGCTTCAAATATGGAGGGGGGACACATCAGTCTAAACTGTGCGCAGCAGTCCAAAATGTGTTATAATTATGGAAGAGAATGTCATCTAACTAGATTTTTTCGTACTGGGAAGCCAAGTCCAGTTGAAACGGTGACACCAAATATCGTCCCAGACAAGTCAAAATCAGTAGTTCAAGAGAGAGCGTTTGTTGTGACCTCCCAGAAAGCAAGAAACCCGAACGAGGTCATCACGGGTAAGCTTATCATAAACTCTAGCGATGTATATACCTTATTTGATACCGGTTCTACCAATTCTTTTATTTCTCCTACTTGCACTCAACGTTTAAATTTGACTCCGGAGAAATTAGACTTTGACTTATCTGTTGAAACTCCGTTGGGAGAAACCTTCATTACATCCACTGTTTATAAGTCTTGTTTGGTTCAAATCGGTACCTTCACATTACCTGTCGATCTTATTTCATTGAAAATACTTGCATTTGACGTAATTCTAGGGATTGATTGGTTAACTACTCATTATGAAAAAATTGATTGTTTTCGTAAGGTTGTTAGCTTTTATATTCTTAACCTGCCTATTATGCGAATTCAAGCAAGCAAACCATTAAAATCAATCACTGTCATCTCAAGCCATAAAGCTATTCGTTTATTGAAAAACGGATGTCAAGCTTTCTTAGCTCATGTCACGGATTTAAACAAAAATACGTCAGTTTTGAATGATATTTCTATTGTTAATAAATTTCCTGACGTATTCCCTGAAGAACTTTCTGGCCTACCCCCAGAGCGTGAAATTGAATTTTGTATCGACCTTGAACCCGGTACAAAACCCATTTGCAAAGCCCCATATCGAATGGCTCCTATTGAACTTCAGGAGTTAAAAACCCAACTACAGGAATTGTTAGACATCGGTTTCATTCAACCTAGTACGTCATCTTGGGGTGCTCCTGTTCTATTCGTGAAAAAGAAAGATGGAAGTATGCGACTTTATATTAATTATCGGGAGTTGAATCATGTCACCATCAAAAATAGGTACCCGTTGCCTCGCATTGATGACATGTTTGACCAGTTGCAAGGCGCCAAATTCTTTTCAAAGATCGATCTTCATTCTGGATATCATCAGTTGAAGATTAAAACTGATGACATTCCAAAGACTGCTTTCAGAACTAGGTACGGGCATTACGAATTTCTAGTCATATCTTTTGGATTGACTAATGCTCCTGCTGCCTTCATGGATATGATGAACCGAGTATTCAAGGAATATTTGGATCGCTTTGTGGTCGTCTTTATTGATGACATCCTCATTTACTCTAAAAACCGTGAAGATCATGAGCAACACCTGAGGCTGATACTCCAAAAGCTTCGTGAAAACAAGTTATATGCCAAGTTGAAGAAATGCGAGTTCTGTCTTGAGGAAGTAACATTCCTTGGGCACGTAATATCAAATCACGGAATATCTGTTGACCCGGCAAAGATTGAAGCAATTCAAAGCTGGGAGCAACCTAAGTCAGTGACCGAAGTACGTAGCTTTCTCGGCTTAGCTGGTTATTATCGGAGGTTCGTGGAAGGATTTTCTCGAATCGCTACTCCATTAACTCAGCTGATTCGAAAAGATACAAAATTCAGTTGGAGCGACGAATGTGAGAAGAGTTTTCAAGAACTCAAGAGGAGGCTCATTTCAGCACCTGTTTTGACAATACCAGTTGGTTCGGAGGGATTTGTCATATACAACAATGCTTCAGGCAAAGGTTTAGGGTGTGTTCTCATGCAACATGGGAAAGTCATAGCCTATGCCTCACGACAACTCAAAGAATATGAGAGGAATTATCCTACTCATGATCTAGAGTTGGCAGCTGCCGTTTTTGCGCTTAAGATTTGGAGGCATTACCTGTATGGAGAGAAGGTGGAGATCTATACGGATCATAAAAGCTTCAAATATTTCTTCACTCAAAAGGAACTCAACATGCGGCAACGACGATGGCTTGAGCTATTGAAAGATTATGATCATACCATTCAATACCATCCTGGAAAAGCGAACGTAGTAGCTGACGCATTGAGTAGTACGAGTGTGATATTGTCAACGTAAAGGCCCATTTTGTATGACTTACGAAGGATGGAGATAGAGTTAAAGACTCTAGGGACCAATATGATGATGGTGAATATACGAGTAGAACTGACTTTAATCAATAAAGTTAAAGCCACTCAAGCTACACACCCGGAGCTGATGAATGTGAAGAAGAACATTCAAGAGGACATTATTCTAGAAGCAAGAATCGACGAAGAGAGTAAATCTCAACCCTCGATTTAATTGGGACATTCGAAATCCTCAATCGAGTAGGAATTGTAGCCTATAGACTCGTTTTACCGCCAAGTATGTTACGTGTTCATAACATTTTTTACGTATCGATGTTACGTAAATATGTGGACGACCTGAACCACATTATTGAATTAGAACTAAACGAGATAGCAGAAGATTTAACGTATGAGGAGATACGTGTTAAAATCTTAGATAAAAAGGATCATTGTAAGACCCCGAATTTTATAAAATAAAAGTATTCAATTTTTTTTATAATTACTATTCAGTAAATGGTTAAATTGATAAAAATTTAAAGTTATGAGTGAAATATGATTTTTCTTTCAAAATAAGCAAGTGGTTATAAAATAATCATTGTTGTCGGGGAATATTCGTTTGGTCGTGGAATATTCTTTCTGTCGGGGAATATTCGTACGACGGCGCAGCCATTTGTGGGCCCCATAACAGAATAACTGTCGGGTGAAGAAAACGATAAATTTGAGTTTTTACAAATAACGGCGTAGTTGTTACCGTTAACACTGTTGGAATACCCGGTGGTTAAAATACAGTAATACGCGTTATTGCACAGTAGCACACGGTATTGCATAGTATTTTTGAAATTATTGATTCTTACGTAAGAAGGCACTACTCAATAATTGTTACAGTAATTACTGTTCAATATTTTATTTTATTGATTCAATAATTGCTACGTTGAAATTTTATATTATTGTTGTTCAATAATTGTTGCTGCACAGTATTTTCCATTATCAGATCAATAATTCATATTATTTGAATAGTATTATTAGATAGCATTATTGGCAATGTCTAGAAAGTTCTGTCTAAGGAGAGGTTTGGTCATCTAATTGCGCGCTAGTAAGGAGAAATCCTTATTAGAAAGCCCCCTCTTTCCTGGGAACGGCCTGGTTGTCATAAATGTGATTCTGTAATATTATTTGTGAATAATTAATTATTGATTCATATGATAAGAAAATATTTATTTTATGGGGATATAAATGAGGGATATATTTTTGTGGTTAAAAAATGAAGGAGTTAATGTTGAGATTTTTATCCGTATTTTTGTCGGAATGGAGGTATTAAAAATCAGGGTTTTTGAGATATTTTGCGAGGGTTATAATTTTTAATCCGACCGTTGGATCGTGGTAATTTTTGGATATGTTATACATATATAAGTTGAGTATATGTCCACAAATTTTGAACCGTTAAAAATGAACGTATGATTTGTTATGAATTTTACGAGATGACTGGTTCAGAAATTGTTGAATTTTTGGAGTTTATCATTTTGGTGGAAAATTCTAGAATTGGTGGGCTCCACTTGTGGTTGGTGAAGAAATGTGCTGAATTATATTTCAAATGTGGTGGGTGGGAATAGTAGCAGGTAAAGCCATCAGGTTGCAGGTCAAACCTACCAAAATTTTCCTATAAATAGAGGGCTAAGTTAGAATTGAAAATCACACCAGAAACATAAGCTTTCTCTCTTTCTCTCTCTAGATTATTGAGTGTATTTTGTGAGTATTTAGATACTTGGTGAGTTGCTATTCATCAGTGCAAGTTTCCTTCAGCCTTATACCGATCAGAAGTACTGCTCTTTTGAGGTAAGGGATAGTAAGAGATATTAAGGGATTTTAAGGGTTGTTATGATTTTCAGTTTCGTAATTTTTCTGATATTCAAAAATTATGGAAAAATTTGAAATGATATTTTGATGAGTTTTCTTGATTGTGTCCAAAAATGGTGATTTTTGGATGTATAGATTGAGAGTTATGAATTTTATGAGAAAAGACTATTTTAAAAGTAACCGCTTATAATTCCTTGTGGTTAACTCCAAAATTGATGAAATTTTTATTGGGAGTACATGTATATGATAGAAGTATACTCTGTAAATTTCAGAATTTTTAGACAAAAGTACAATTTTTGATAAATGTCTAAATATTCGGTTGTTTTGGCCATATGAAAAATAGTAAATGACTTTTAAAAATTCTGAGAAAAATATATGTTCACTATGGGACTATATTATGCTAAATCTCAGAAAAGAAATATTTTTGGGACTGATTTGGTATTTTTCATGAAAATGGTCTAGTTATGAGTAAATGAATTAAATATGTTTTGTGAAGTAAGAAAATTGGAAAATAGGATTTTATGACTTGAGAATCCTATATGAGGTATATGCAGATTTTTTATGAGGGTTTTGATTATTGATGATAAAATTGTAAGAGTTGGCATTTTATGATGATTAAATGCATTAATTAGTAAAGTGTAAACAATTAAAATAAATTGTTTATAAATTTATGAAATGTTATTCTTTCAATATCATTATACCGAAATATTGGTATGTATTTTATTGTGGAATTTCTATCTTTTGTGTCGGGGTTACTATTCATAAGTTACTATTCACGATTTACTATTCATGAGTTACGAATATTACTCTTGAGATTAAAACTATATGTTGATCATATTATTTTTATCATCATATATAATATTTTTATAACCCTGATGTTGAAATTCTCTTTCACTGGAGTGTAAAGATGGGTAGATTATTGGTATGATCATGACTAGGGTTCTCTTTGGCCTGTAGTGCAAAGTTGAATTGTGACTGGTATGATCATGACCATTGAATTTATAATTGAATATCTTAAGCTTAAGTGCAAAGGTGAATTGATCAACATGGTTATAATTATTGTTTATATAAATTCTGAAATGATTATATATTTCTTTGAGATATGAATATATTTGGCCTGTAGTACAAATATGAATTGTTGATGAATATCTTTGGCCCGTAGTGCAAAGATGACCTATTGTTGAATATCTTTGGCCAGTAATGCAAAGATGAACGGTTGAGGAATATCTTTGGCCTGTAGTGCAAAGATGAATTGTAGATGAATATCTTTGGCCTGTAGTGCAAAGATGGTCTGTTGATGAATATCTTTGGCCCGTAGTGCAAAGATAAACTGTTGTTGAATATCTTTGGTCGTAGTGCAAAGATGGATTTATTAGTATGATTATGAACAGGAACTGTGATTTGGTATAACCATGATCTTTGATGTTTCAGGTAAAGACATGTGATGAAAATATTCTTCGTCCTGGGTGCGAAGAAAAATTTAGAATCACAATTATGATTATGAGTTATTCATATGATTGTGGAAAGGAACTGTTGATTGATGTTACAGGGATAAAACATTGTTGATGGATTTTTAACATGGAGAAGATAATAGACTTTATAGTCTATTTAACTCTTCTAATGGATTGCTCGTTCCGCTGCAACTATGGTTGAAATTTTTATCATTTACCATATGTTCTAAATCTCTGATTTATTATTGATGAAGGCTACTGATAATTTAATTATCTTTAGTCATGATATTCTTTACTGGGCTAGTTGTACTCACCCTTTTGCTTCACAATTCCTTTCAGGTAATAAGAGTGTAGCTGGGTCGAGCGAGGGTAACGGGGAAATAGAACAGTGGTCTCTAGCTGTGGATGTTCTCCCGAAGCAGTATAGAAAAGTTCATTTAGTAGTTATATTTGGTGAATCCAATAGGGTAAGGTGTACCCAACGTTGGAAGGGTGGTTTGTCACTATCATACAAGATGTCTGACGACATACAACCTCGTGTCATCATAAGACAGGGATGTGCTTATCCACTTGCTGAGTATATCTATGGGCACTACCTATATAATCTTGGTGTTTGTTTGAAGTATAATTCTCAATTAGAGACAGTGGAGATAATGATAAGTCAAGAGAAGACTCACCATTGGGAAGAATATGATAGTAATCTTCTCGTTTTTCTTTGGGGTCTATTGGGTCAACCAAGGATAATTCTGTGGCCATATGATATCTATCATAACCTAGACGCGTGGCCTCCCATGTACGAAGGTTTTCTTGAGAACTTCCCAAAGATTCTAATTTCTAAAACAGTTTTTGACTATACCTTTATGTAAGGTGTTATTGTGAGGTGATGTCCACGGTTGGAACATGAGTCACATTTGGTATATATTTGTATCCAAACTCACAGCATATGTGTTGTTGTATTTTGCACGACAATTGTTGTAATAAAGTTGTAGTTGTTTTCTGTACCATGCATTTGACGACTCAGAATGGGTTGGGTGGAATGAACCTATTTTGGGGTCGTTACATTTGATATCAGAGCTATAAGTAAAGAGCCCCGAGCCTCTCGCTGGTGACTTCCTGTTGATGGGGGATGCACCGAAGCCAGACTCTCCGTAGGGGACGCCGTTCTGCGGTGGCAAGCTGATAGGTATCAATGTAAGGTGCTGACATAGGTTGGTGTCCAGAGTTACATTTGGTATCAGAGCTTAGGGATATGATCTCTGGCGGAGATCGGGGAATATAACTAGGAGGGGAGAGATGAGTAAATCCTTCGCTAGTGTGTCCTACCTAAGCTTATTTGTTAGTCAGTCATAATATCGGGATATTATGTGATATGTTAATTTATTCAATTAACCCTTGTTTGAAGCTGTATTTTAGAATGATATTTAAAAAACAGGAGATGAGCAATGGAGAAATCATGATGACAGGGAAGATGGAATCTGAAATGAAAGCAAGGTATTCTCAACTTTTCGAAATACCAGGTACGTAAATTTCGGGGACGAAATTTCATAAGGAGGGGAGATTGTAAGACCCCGAATTTTATAAAATAAAAGTATTCAATTTTTCTTATAATTACTATTCAGTAAATGGTTAAATTGATAAAAATTTAAAGTTATGAGTGAAATATGATTTTTCTTTCAAAATAAGCAAGTGGTTATAAAATAATCATTGTTGTCGGGGAATATTCGTTTGGTCGTGGAATATTCTTTCTGTCGGGGAATATTCGTACGACGGCGCAGCCATTTGTGGGCCCCATAACAGAATAACTGTCGGGTGAAGAAAACGATAAATTTGAGTTTTTACAAATAACGGCGTAGTTGTTACCGTTAACACTGTTGGAATACCCGGTGGTTAAAATACAGTAATACGCGTTATTGCACAGTAGCACACGGTATTGCATAGTATTTTTGAAATTATTGATTCTTACGTAAGAAGGCACTACTCAATAATTGTTACAGTAATTACTGTTCAATATTTTATTTTATTGATTCAATAATTGCTACGTTGAAATTTTATATTATTGTTGTTCAATAATTGTTGCTGCACAGTATTTTCCATTATCAGATCAATAATTCATATTATTTGAATAGTATTATTAGATAGCATTATTGGCAATGTCTAGAAAGTTCTGTCTAAGGAGAGGTTTGGTCATCTAATTGCGCGCTAGTAAGGAGAAATCCTTATTAGAAAGCCCCCTCTTTCCTGGGAACGGCCTGGTTGTCATAAATGTGATTCTGTAATATTATTTGTGAATAATTAATTATTGATTCATATGATAAGAAAATATTTATTTTATGGGGATATAAATGAGGGATATATTTTTGTGGTTAAAAAATGAAGGAGTTAATGTTGAGATTTTTATCCGTATTTTTGTCGGAATGGAGGTATTAAAAATCAGGGTTTTTGAGATATTTTGCGAGGGTTATAATTTTTAATCCGACCGTTGGATCGTGGTAATTTTTGGATATGTTATACATATATAAGTTGAGTATATGTCCACAAATTTTGAACCGTTAAAAATGAACGTATGATTTGTTATGAATTTTACGAGATGACTGGTTCAGAAATTGTTGAATTTTTGGAGTTTATCATTTTGGTGGAAAATTCTAGAATTGGTGGGCTCCACTTGTGGTTGGTGAAGAAATGTGCTGAATTATATTTCAAATGTGGTGGGTGGGAATAGTAGCAGGTAAAGCCATCAGGTTGCAGGTCAAACCTACCAAAATTTTCCTATAAATAGAGGGCTAAGTTAGAATTGAAAATCACACCAGAAACATAAGCTTTCTCTCTTTCTCTCTCTAGATTATTGAGTGTATTTTGTGAGTATTTAGATACTTGGTGAGTTGCTATTCATCAGTGCAAGTTTCCTTCAGCCTTATACCGATCAGAAGTACTGCTCTTTTGAGGTAAGGGATAGTAAGAGATATTAAGGGATTTTAAGGGTTGTTATGATTTTCAGTTTCGTAATTTTTCTGATATTCAAAAATTATGGAAAAATTTGAAATGATATTTTGATGAGTTTTCTTGATTGTGTCCAAAAATGGTGATTTTTGGATGTATAGATTGAGAGTTATGAATTTTATGAGAAAAGACTATTTTAAAAGTAACCGCTTATAATTCCTTGTGGTTAACTCCAAAATTGATGAAATTTTTATTGGGAGTACATGTATATGATAGAAGTATACTCTGTAAATTTCAGAATTTTTAGACAAAAGTACAATTTTTGATAAATGTCTAAATATTCGGTTGTTTTGGCCATATGAAAAATAGTAAATGACTTTTAAAAATTCTGAGAAAAATATATGTTCACTATGGGACTATATTATGCTAAATCTCAGAAAAGAAATATTTTTGGGACTGATTTGGTATTTTTCATGAAAATAGTCTAGTTATGAGTAAATGAATTAAATATGTTTTGTGAAGTAAGAAAATTGGAAAATAGGATTTTATGACTTGAGAATCCTATATGAGGTATATGCAGATTTTTTATGAGGGTTTTGATTATTGATGATGAAATTGTAAGAGTTGGCATTTTATGATGATTAAATGCATTAATTAGTAAAGTGTAAACAATTAAAATAAATTGTTTATAAATTTATGAAATGTTATTCTTTCAATATCATTATACCGAAATATTGGTATGTATTTTATTGTGGAATTTCTATCTTTTGTGTCGGGATTACTATTCATAAGTTACTATTCACGATTTACTATTCATGAGTTACGAATATTACTCTTGAGATTAAAACTATATGTTGATCATATTATTTTTATCATCATATATAATATTTTTATAACCCTGATGTTGAAATTCTCTTTCACTGGAGTGTAAAGATGGGTAGATTATTGGTATGATCATGACTAGGGTTCTCTTTGGCCTGTAGTGCAAAGTTGAATTGTGACTGGTATGATCATGACCATTGAATTTATAATTGAATATCTTAAGCTTAAGTGCAAAGGTGAATTGATCAACATGGTTATAATTATTGTTTATATAAATTCTGAAATGATTATATATTTCTTTGAGATATGAATATATTTGGCCTGTAGTGCAAATATGAATTGTTGATGAATATCTTTGGCCCGTAGTGCAAAGATGACCTATTGTTGAATATCTTTGGCCAGTAATGCAAAGATGAACGGTTGAGGAATATCTTTGGCCTGTAGTGCAAAGATGAATTGTAGATGAATATCTTTGGCCTGTAGTGCAAAGATGGTCTGTTGATGAATATCTTTGGCCCGTAGTGCAAAGATAAACTGTTGTTGAATATCTTTGGTCGTAGTGCAAAGATGGATTTATTAGTATGATTATGAACAGGAACTGTGATTTGGTATAACCATGATCTTTGATGTTTCAGGTAAAGACATGTGATGAAAATATTCTTCGTCCTGGGTGCGAAGAAAAATTTAGAATCACAATTATGATTATGAGTTATTCATATGATTGTGGAAAGGAACTGTTGATTGATGTTACAGGGATAAAACATTGTTGATGGATTTTTAACATGGAGAAGATAATAGACTTTATAGTCTATTTGACTCTTCTAATGGATTGCTCGTTCCGCTGCAACTATGGTTGAAATTTTTATCATTTACCATATGTTCTAAATCTCTGATTTATTATTGATGAAGGCTACTGATAATTTAATTATCTTTAGTCATGATATTCTTTACTGGGCTAGTTGTGCTCACCCTTTTGCTTCACAATTCCTTTCAGGTAATAAGAGTGTAGCTGGGTCGAGCGAGGGTAACGGGAAAATAGAACAGTGGTCTCTAGCTGTGGATGTTCTCCCGAAGCAGTATAGAAAAGTTCATTTAGTAGTTATATTTGGTGAATCCAATAGGGTAAGGTGTACCCAACGTTGGAAGGGTGGTTTGTCACTATCATACAAGATGTCTGACGACATACAACCTCGTGTCATCATAAGACAGGGATGTGCTTATCCACTTGCTGAGTATATCTATGGGCACTACCTATATAATCTTGGTGTTTGTTTGAAGTATAATTCTCAATTAGAGACAGTGGAGATAATGATAAGTCAAGAGAAGACTCACCATTGGGAAGAATATGATAGTAATCTTCTCGTTTTTCTTTGGGGTCTATTGGGTCAACCAAGGATAATTCTGTGGCCATATGATATCTATCATAACCTAGACGCGTGGCCTCCCATGTACGAAGGTTTTCTTGAGCACTTCCCAAAGATTCTAATTTCTAAAACAGTTTTTGACTATACCTTTATGTAAGGTGTTATTGTGAGGTGATGTCCACGGTTGGAACATGAGTCACATTTGGTATATATTTGTATCCAAACTCACAGCATATGTGTTGTTGTATTTTGCACGACAATTGTTGTAATAAAGTTGTAGTTGTTTTCTGTACCATGCATTTGACGACTCAGAATGGGTTGGGTGGAATGAACCTATTTTGGGGTCGTTACAATCATATTCTACGCTCAAATGTTATACTTCAAGAGTTAGAATTTGACGAGGTATCATCACTTTTTCGACATACCAGGTACGCACCCTAATTTCGTGGACAAAATTTTATAAGAAGGGGAGGTTGTAAGACCCCAACTTTTATGAATAAATATTAATTTTTCTCAAAATATATTTTTGAATATTATGGTGTGGATTTGATATAATGTTATAGTTGTGGGTATTATTTACAAATTTTGTAAAGTAAGCAAGTGGTTATATAATATTCGATTGGTCGGGGAATATTCGTTTTAACATAAAATATTCGTACGACGGCACAATCGTTGGTGGACCCCACAACGAAAGTATTGTCATAGTTAGAAAACGACAGAATTATCTTTTTATAAAAATAACGGCGAAAGTTTTACCGTTAAACTGTTGAACTACCCAGTGGTAAAAGTACAGTAATACGCGTGGTTGCATAGTAGCACACGGTATTGATTATTGATGCTTACGTGAGAAGTCACTCAGTTATACTCAATTATTTCTACAGCAATTACTGCATAATATCTTTCATATTATTGATTCAATAATTGTCACAGTATCATCTGCATAATATTTTATATTATTAAATCAATAATTGAGACAACAAAGTTATTCATATTATTATTTGCGATATTGACAATGTCTAGAAATTCTGTCAATGAGAGGTTTGGACACCTAATTCCGCGCCAATAAGGAAAAATCCTTATCGGAAAGCCCCCTCTTTCCTAGGATTGATCCGGTTGTTAAATATTGTGAGTTATAATATTAATGATGAATAAGTTCGTGTTGATTAAAGATGAAATTGATATTTTCATTATGTTAGGATTATTAGTGTTAGTGGAAATCTACATCTATTTCGATAATAATAGATGTCTGGAGGCTATATTGACCAATCGGGTAATTAATCGGATAAATAAGCATTTAATTGCTATTAATTCATATTCTTATAACTATTTGTTCATATGTATGTACTACTAATTCACATGCATGTACTATTAGGGGAGGTGGTGCAAGATTGATAATACTTGTATGACTAAATTAAAAATAGAGGTATAGATAAAAGTACTATACTGTAATTATTTTTTTTACATGATTGTACTATTGATTCACATGATTGTATTATTGATTCACAAGATGTACTATTAGGGGAGGTGGTGCAAGTTTGATAATACTTGCAGGACTAAATTAAAAATGAAAAAAAAAATATGAAGGTATTATACTGTATCATTTCGAGCCCCAAAACGTACAATTATCGAAACTATGTTTTCTTATAAATAGAAGCTCATTCTTCTTTCATTCTCACCAATTCACTAAGACTCACAAGAGCATTTATAGAGAGAGAAGCTTTAGAGAGAAAGTAGAAGAGAAGTCTGCTACCTCACTATTCCAGTATCCAGTGTTCTTCTGAGGTAAGGGATATTATTTTGTTCAGTATTCATAGGAAAAATATTTTCTTCCATACTCTGTAGTATGTGAGTAATATTATTTCGTCTCGTATTCCTGATTATACCATCATTCGGTTAAAGTATTGCTTCTATATTCTGTGAAATTAATAGAATATCCTTAAAATTTGCGCTTCATCTAGTATCGATTCACAAGGATATTTTCTGCATATTCTCGTTAAATTTTAAGTTTTTCATGCCGGAGTACTCTCCATGAGTATTATCCATTTATACGGTACTATTCACAAAAGAACTATTCGCGGATACTATTCACAAAGTACTATTCACGAGTACTATTCATAAAGTACTATTCACAGAGTACTATTCCTAAAGTACTATTCACGAGATACTATTCACTCGGGTACTATTCACCCGTAGTACTATTCATAACAAAGATTGATTTCTTTTCGGTCCAAATCATTTTTGATACATTATAATTCTTAAATTTTACTCCACAAAGCGATATCATGTTGACAATTTGGACAATATTAAATTCTTGATAAATTAAATTATAAATCATTAAAAATTTATTCTTGAACTTGTTTTATTGAATTCTTATATCATTGTCATCATCCTCATGTTTATATTATGTTAAAAGTCATCCGTGGCCTGTAGTGCATAAATGGACTTGGTATGATTATGGCCAGGGATTATTCGGTATAATCATGACCGTAATGTTACAAATGATGTGATAAAAGTCCTCATTGGCCCGTAGTGCATTGATGGACAGTTGTTGGCATGATCATGACCATTGATGAATATACGAATATCCTTGGCCCGTAGTGCATGGATAATTTGTAGCCGTGATACTAAAGAATATCCTTGGTCGTAGTGCAGGGGTGATTCGATGATGTGAATTATTTATTAAGTTGAGTCTCAGCGATTAAAGTGATGAAAAATCTTTAAAATCATAGAAGATAGTAGATTTTATGCTCTACTTGACTCTTCTAATGGATTGTTTGTTCCGCTACAGTTAAACTTGATGTTTGTTATATTTTATCAGTTTAACACTGTTGAAGTGTAACGATAAATTATTCTGCATTATCTTAGTCATAATATTTCTTACTGGGCTAGTTGAGCTCACCCTTTTTCTTTCATTGTTCTCTTCAGGAAATGAGAATGTAGCAGGGACTAGTCGGGGAACGGAGTGACAGTCCAGATGATAGTATTAGTAGTCCTCACTATTCTATAAAATAGTGTGATAATAAATGTATTGAATACTCCATTTGAGTTTAATACTGTCTAAAAGACAATATTCGTATTAAAACTCTCAGTTTATATTTTGTCGTATTTTACACGACCGTTGTATTATTAAGTTGTATTTAAATTTTGTACCATGTATTTGGCGACTCAAGATGGGTGATGTATACTGTGACGTCCCCAAAATATGTATACAACACCCATTCTGAGTCGCCAAATACATGGTACAAAAATAACTACAACTTTATTAATACAATTATCGTGCAAAAAACGACAACACTTAAACTGTGAGTTTAAATACAAATCCACACTCAAATAAGTCCTCATTACAATTATTGATACACTATTTTACAAAATAGTGAGGACTACTAAAACAACTTCTAGAACCATCATTCCACACCCCGACTAGTACTCGCTACATTCTCGACTCCTGAGAAGAAAAATAGAACAAAAAGGAAAAGGGTGAGCTCAACTAACCCAGTAAAGAATATTATGACTAAGATAATATAGAACAGATGGAAAAATCTAATAGAATACATTATACAATAAGTTTTAAATCAATATTCGCAGCGGAAATAATAATTCATTAGAAGAGTTAAGTAGATAATGAAATCTATTATCTTCTATATATGAATTTAAAAGTTCATCGTCAATATTTTATCTCTGTAATATCAATCAATATATATAGCTGGAATTAAATATTCATCTTTGCACTACAGGCCAAAGATATTCATCAGTTGGTCATGTTCATCTAAACACATGTTCATCTTTGCACTACGGGCCAAAGATATTCATCAGAAAATCATTCATCTTTGCACTGCATGCCAAAGATATTCAGTTATATCATCATTTAGAACTGAGGATGATGAAAAATATTTTAAAGAAAACGAATCCAGTGAAACAAAAGAACAAATATTAAGGATTCATACTTTAAATAATCCAAGTTCAAAAATACTTCATAAATAATCATAGTGGAGTAAAATTCAAGAATGAAGATTAAAACATGGATACAATCAAAGCTAGTATCCATAATAGATATCTTGGACAAAAAACAAAAATTTAATTTTTCTGTGAATAGTGTCGTATTCGTAAATAGTGCCGTATACGTGAATAGTAACCCAGACACTAACAAACAAGAATTTCACAAGAAAAATCTTACTAATATTCTGGCATAATGATATTGAAAGAAATAATATCATTTATAAAAAAAATAATATCCCTTACCTTGAAAAGACAGTACTTCTGTCTGAAATACTGGATATAGTGCTGAAGGAACTTACACCGTATAGCAACACTCAGAGTACCAAAATACTCACAAAAATACGCTCGATATTATAGAGAGAGAAAACTTTAGTTTCTGATGTAATTTTCAATTCTAACCTAAGCACCCTATTTTTAAGAAAATGCTTAGAACACCAAAGCAAAAAATTTAATAAAATATTAATATATTTATAAAATTTTCATGTCCACCTTAGAAATTTGATTTCAGCCCATTTACCACACATGTGGGGCCCACTAATAATGAAAAAAATGTTTTTCTTTTAAAAATTATCTAAAACTTCAAAAATTAATTATTTCGGAACTTCAATAATTCATAATAAATAGCATTTTTTTTCAAAAAAAATCAAATCTTATGTCCATTCCATAGAAAATTCAATTCTCTACAACTTTGTAGTTTTAAATTTTTCCAAATTCCAAATAGAAATTGACCGAAATTCACACACGAATGATTTTACAGGCTATAATCAAATTTCAGTCAAGAAATGGGGTCCACAAACATAAAAAATATGTTTTAAATATTTTTAGTAACAAAAATACTCTTCTTCCTCATTTATTCTTATATCCCACATTCATTATAAAAATATCACCATTATTATATTATTATAATATAATAATATATTTAATTAAATTATTTTATCAGAAAAGATAAAATATCAATTTTTAACAATTGTCACATTAAAAAATTTCTCAATCTATATCCACATAAAATAAATATTTTCCTTATCATATAAATCAATAGTTAATTATTCACAAATAATATTACAGAATCACAATACTGACAACCAGACCGTTCTCAGGAAAGAGGGGGCTTTCTAATAAGAATTTTTCTTTACGGGCGCGCAATTAGGTGACCAAACCTCTCCTTAGACAGAACTTTCTAGACATTACCAATAATGCTATCTAATAATGTAAAACCCCAAATTTTTCGAATAAGATTTAATTTTCTCGAAATAAATTTTTTTAATATTATGGTGTGAATTTGATATAATATTGTAGTTGTGAGTAATATTTATAAATTTTACAAAGTATGCAAGTTGTCATATTATATTCGATTGGTCAGGGAATATTCATTTTATCAGGAAATATCCGTACGACGGTACAATCATTAGTGGACCCCACAACGGAATTATTGTCGGAATTAAAAAATGACAAAAATATTTTTATGAGAATAACGGCGGAAGTTTTACCGTTAAAACTGTTGAACTACTCGGTAGTAAAAGTACAATAATACGCGTAGTTGCATAGTAGCACACGGTATTGATTATTGATGTTTACGTGATAAGTCACTCAGTTTGGTTTTATTAGTATTATTAATGTAATAAAACAGAAAAACTTTTTATATAAAATAGAATACTTTTATAAAGTTATTCGTTTTGATTAGATTATAAATAGAATATATTATGTTTTATTTAAAAGATTTTGCTTTAAATATGGACCGTCCGATCAAAAGTAAATCAATCTGGACCGTTCATGAATTAGTTACTATGCAGTCCATTCTTCTATAAATAGAAGCTCATTCCTTCATTATTTCTTACAAATTCACTGAAATTCTAGAGAGAAAAACTATAGAGAGAAAGAAAAAAAGTGTTCTGCTACTTCACTACTCCTATATCCAGTACTCTTCTTTCTAAGGTAAGGGATATTATTTGTTGTACCCGTAAGGGGTATTATTTCTTTTGTATTCATGAAGAGAACTTTTGTTATTCCATTCTTTATTATTATGTTGGAATAACCTGTATATGTGAAGTACCGCGTACATGGTGAAATTCTGTTGTTATTCCATTCTTTATTATTCTGTCGAAATATCCTGTTGGTACGTACTACTCCTGACTTGGTTCCATTAAATATTATTCTATTAGAATAACCTGTCTGTCTATCGCATGCATGGTGATTTCTGTTGTTATTCCATTCTTTAATATTTTGTTGGAATATCCTGTCGGTGCGAATTTCGGCTGACCTGGTTCCGTTCTTTATTATTCTGTCGGAATATCCTGTCTGTGCGTTTACGCATGACCTGGTTTCATTCTTTATTATTCTGTTAGGAATAACTTGTCTGTGCAGTCTATCGCACGCATGGTGAATCCTTCTGTTATTTTATTCTTTATTAAATGATCCTTTGTATCCATTTTTATTAAATTGTGGACATGATCTGTCAAAGTGGACTACCGCATGGCGGCGAAAATCTATTTACAATTTCATATATTCTATTATACTCAGTTGGTTAAAGTTTTGGCTTCTATACTCCATGAAATTAGTGGAATATCCTTGATATATGCGCTTCATCCCGTATCTTTTCATGGAAATATTCTTCTGAGCATTCTTGAATTTTACTCTACAAAGAAGTATCATGTTGACAATTTGGACGTTATTGGTTCCTAGATAAATTAATTCTTGAACTTGTTTTATTGAATTATTATGTCATTGTCATCATCCTCATGTTTATATTATGTTGAAAGTTATCTATGGCCTGTAGTGCATAGATAGACTTGGTATGATTATGACTAGGGATTATTCGGTATAATCATGACCGTAATGTTACAAATGATGTAGAAAAATTCCTCATTGGCCCGTAATGCATTGATGGACAGTTTTTGATATGATTATGACTATGGATTCTCTTCGGCCAAGGGTACAAAGATGAATTGTTTTATGGCATGATCAGGACCGTTGATGAAAATACGATTATCTTTGGCCCGTAGTGCATGGATAATTCGTGGCCATGATACTAAAGAATATCCTTGGCCTGTAGTGCAGGGATGATTTAATGATGTGGATTATTTATTGAGCTGAGTCTCAGCGATAAAAGTGATGAAAAACCTTTTAAATCATGGAAGATAGTAGATTTTATTCTTTACTTGACTCTTCTAATGGATTGTTTGTTCCACTACAGTTAAACTTGATGTTTGTTATATCGTATCAGTTTAACACTGTTGAAGGCTAAAGATAATTTATTCTGCATTATCTTAATCATAATATTTCTTACTGAGCTAGTTGAGCTCACCCTTTCTTTCATTGTTCTCTTCAAAAAATGAGAACGTAGCTGGGGCTAGTTGGAGAACAGAGTGATGGTCCTAGATGGTGCATTAGTAGTCCTCAGTATTCTGTGAAATAGTGTAATAATAAATGTAATGAGTACTCCATTTAGTGTGGATATTGTCTAGATGACAATATTTGTATTAAAACTCACAGCATATGTTTTGTCGTATTTTATACGATTGTTGTATAATTAGTTTGTATTTGTATTCTGTACCATGTATCTGGCGACCCAAGATGGGTGATGTATACCTATTTTTGGGGGCGTCACAGTTGGTATCAAAGCTTAGGAATATGATCCCTGGCTGAGATGTGAGATAAGAACTAAGAGGGGAGAGACGGAGAATTCCTTCGCTAGTATGACCTACCTAAGTTTACTTGTTATTTAATTGGTCGGTCAGAGTATAAAGATAATATGTGATATGTTAATTAACCCTTGTTTTGTGGCAGTATTTAAAAATGTCATCTGAAAATGTTGAGATAAGCAATAGAGCACAGGAGGCCGTTGAGTCTCCACAGATCAATAATCAGGACAATGTGCAACAGGATGGCGATAATCCTCCTGTAAACAACAACACTGATCAATTAAAGAATGACGGTAAGTTTAGGAGTTTTTTAGAATTCATGTAACAGCAGGTGAAAGTGGCTCCTGCTCATAATGCAGGTAAAAACAATGGCAACCCACGGTTGGTCATCGCTAAGCAGTTCAAGGAGCTGGGACCACCGGAGTTTTTGGGAAAGCCAGAACCACTTAAGGCGGAGACGTGGTTAAAGCAGATCACCAAGATATTTGATGTCTTGGGATGCTACGAGGAGCAAAAGGTTCTCTTTGCCACCTTTATGTTGCGTGAAGAGGCAGATTACTGGTGAGAATCTGTAAAATGTACCCAACCTGACGCACTCAAGATGTCTTGGAAGAAGTTCCCAGAGCTGTTCAATGATAAGTACTTTCCCGAAAGTATTCGTCACATGAAGGAGGTGGAGTTTATCAAGTTGGAGCAAAACATCATGACCGTGTCACAGTACGAAGCCAAGTTTGCTGAGTTGTCCCGGTTTATGTCCCACTTAGTTGATAACGAGGAGAGAATGACACGGATGTTTCTAAGAGGTTTGAAACCTGAGATACGTCAATATCTTATCTCTCATAAACTGTGTTTGTATTCAGATGTTGTTAATAGGGCTCAGTTATTGGAGCGCGATAACGAGTTAACCCAACCAAAAGAGAGCAGCCGACAAAATGATAATACTGGTGATAACAGTCATCAAAGCGGTGATAATAAGCATGGAGGTAATCAACATGCCAGAAATGGTAACCACTTCGGTGGTAATCATGGCCAAAATAATAAGAATGGACATTTCAAGAAGAGAAGGTTCAACAATGACGTGAAGACGTCGGCACCAGCACCCGTTTCAAAAGAAGATGAACGACCACCGTTCGTATATTTCAAATGCGGACAGGAGGGACACATCCGTCCAAACTGTATGCAGCAATCCAAATCGTGTTTTAATTACGGAAGAGAAGGTCACCTAGCTCGATTTTATCGTATGGTGAAGTCAAGTCCAGCTGGGATAGTGATGCCAAAGGATGTCCCAGACAAGTCAAAGCCGCTAGTTTAAGAGAGAGCGTTTTTTTTTCTTGACAAGAAACCTGAATAAAATTATCACGGGTATGTTAGTCATAAACTCTTTTGAAGTCTATACCGTGTTAGATACCGGTTCTACTCACTCTTTTATTTCACCTAGTTGTGTTCAATGTTTGAACTTAACTCCGGAGAAGTTAGACTTTGATTTATCTGTTGAAATTCTGTTGGGAAAAACCTTCGTTACCTCCAGTATTTATAAATCTTGTTTGATTCAAATCAACACTTTCACGTTACCTGTCAACCGTATCTCTTTGAAAATATTTGCCTTTGATGTGATTTTAAGAATTGATTGGTTAACTACTCATCATGTTTTTTTTGTAAGGTTGTTAGCTTTCATACTCCTAACCAACCTGTTATGCGAATTCAAAGTAACCAAACCACTAAAGTCAATCATTGTCATATCAAGCCATAAGTAAAGAGCCTTGAGCCTTTATCTGGTAACTTCCTTGTGTGGAATGAACCGAAGCCAGACTTTCTGTAGGCGACGTCGTGAATGACGATGGCAAGTTGATAGGTATCAATGTGACGTACTATCCAAGTCTTGGATGAGGGTCACAGTTTTGAACGATATTTCTATTGTTAATAAATTTCCTGACGTATTCTTGAAGACTTCTTAGCCTACCTCAGAGCGTGAAATCGAATTTTATATTGACCCCAGTACAAAACCCATTTCTTAAACCCTCAAATATTTCTTCAACTAAAACGAACGTATTATGCGCCAAAGACGTTGGCTCGAGCTGTTGAAGATTACGATCGTACCATTCAATATCATCGTGGAAGTGCGAACGTGGTAGCTGACGTGTTGAGTAGAAGATCGTATGCATTTACGAGTGCGATGTTGTTAACACAAAGATCCATTTTGTAAAACTTACAAATGATGAAGATAGAGTTAAAAACTCTAGGGACCCACATGAAGATAACGAGTATACGAGTAGAATCAACTTTAATCGAAAAAGTTAAAGCCATGCAAGCTACAGACCCGGAGCTGATGAATGAAGAATGTTCAAGAGAGCGTTATTCTAGAAGCAAGAATCGACGAAGAGAGAAAATCTCAACCCTCGATTTAATTGGCCCATTTGAAATCCTCGATCGAGTAGGAACTGTGGCTTATAGACTCGTTTTACCGTCAATTATGTTGCGTGTTCATAACATTTTTTTTGTATCGATGTTACATAAATATGTGGACGACCCAAACCACATTATTGATTTAGAATCGGACGAGACAGCAGAAGATTTAACGTATGAGGAGATACGTGTTAAAATCTTGGATATGAAGAATCGTATTCGACACTCAAAGGTTATACCTCAAGAGTTAGAATCTGAAATGAAGTCAAGGTATCCTCACCTGTTCGGCATACTAGGTACGTACGTAAATTTTGAGGGCGAAATTTCATAAAGAGGGGAGATTGTAAAAGCCCAAATTTTACGAATAAGATTTAATTTTCTCGAAATAAAATTTTTTAATATTATGGTGTGGATTTGATATAATGTTGTAGTTGTGGGTAATATTTATAAATTTTGCAAAGTATGCAAGTTGTCATATTATATTCGATTGGTCGGGAAATATTCGTTTTGTTAGGGAATATCCATACAACGGTACAATCATTGGTGGACTCCACAACAGAATTATTATCGGAATAAGAAAACGACAAAAATATTTTTATAAGAATAACGGCAGAAATTTTATCGTTAAAACTATTGAACTACTCGGTAGTAAAAGTACAGTAATACGCGCGATTGCATAGTAGCACACGGTATTGATTATTGATGTTTACGTGATAAGTCACTCAGTTTGATTTTATTAGTATTAATAATGTAATAAAACAGAAAAACTTTTTATATAAAACAGAATACTTTTATAAAGTTATTCTATAAATAGAATATATTATATCCTATTATGCATAGTGTTTTGCATAGTAAAATCTTTTTATATAAAACAGAATACTTTTATAAAGTTATTCATTTTATTAGATTATAAATAGAATATATTATATTTTATTTAAAATATTTTGCTTTAAATATAGACCGTCCGATCAAAAGTAAATCAATCTGGACCGTTCATGAATTAGTTACTGCAGTCCATTCTTCTATAAATAGAAGCTCATTCCTTCATTATTTCTTACGAATTCACTGAAACTCTAGAGAGAGAAATTATAGAGAGAAAGAAGAAAAGTGTTCTGCTACTTCACTACTCCTATATCCAGTACTCTTCTTTCTAAGGTAAGGGATATTATTTGTTGTACCCGTAAGGGGTATTATTTCTTTTGTATACATGAAGAGAACTTCTGTTATTCCATTCTTTATTATTATGTTAGAATAACATGTATATGCGAAGTATCGCATACATGGTGAAATTCTGTTGTTATTTCATTCTTTATTATTCTGTCGGAATATCCTGTTGGTGCGTACTACGCCTGACCTAGTTCCATTAATTATTATTCTGTTGGAATAACCTATTTGTCTATCGCATGCATAGTGATTTCTGTTGTTATTCCATTCTTTAATATTTTGTTGGAATATCCTGTCGGTGCGAATTTCATCTGACCTGGTTCCGTTCTTTATTATTCTGTCAGAATATCATGTCTGTGCGTTTACGCATGACCTGGTTTCATTCTTTATTATTCTGTTAGGAATAACCTGTCTGTGCAGTCTATCGCACGCATGGTGAATTCTTCTGTTATTCCATTCTTTATTATTCTGTTAGAATAACCTGTCTATGTGGATTACCACATGCATGGTGAATGATCCTTTGTATCCATTCCTTATTAAATTGTTGACATGATCAGTCTAAGTGGACTACCGCATGGTGGCGAAAATCCATTTACAGTTTCATATATTTTATTATACTCAGTTGGTTAAAGTTTTGGCTTCTATACTCCATGAAATTAGTGGAATATCCTTGATATTTGCGCTTCATCCAGTATCTTTTCATGAAAATATTCTTCTATGCATTCTTAAATTTTACTCTACAAAGAAGTATCTTGTTGACAATTTGGACGTTATTGATTCCTAGATAAATTAATTCTTGAACTTGTTTTATTGAATTATTATGTCATTGTCATCATCCTCATGTTTATATTATGTTGAAAGTCATCTGTGGCCTGTAGTGCATAGAGGACTTGGTATGATTATGACCAGGGATTATTCGGTATAATCATGACCGTAATGTTACAAATGATGTGAAAAAAGTCCTCATTAGCCCGTAATGCATTGATGGACAGTTTTTGGTATGATTATGGCTATGGATTCTCTTCGGCCAAGGGTACAAAGATGAATTATTTTATGGCATGATCAGGACCGTTGATGAAAACACGATTATCTTTGGCTCGTAGTGCATGGATAATTCGTGGTTATGATACTAAAGAATATCATTAGCCTGTAGTGCAGGGATGATTTAATGATGTGGATTATTTATTGAGCCGAGTCTCAGCGATAAAAGTGATGAAAAACCTTTTAAATTATATAAGATAGTAGATTTTATTCTCTACTTGACTCTTCTAATGGATTGTTTGTTCCGCTGCAGTTGAACTTGATATTTTTTATATTGTATCAGTTTAACACTGTTGAAGGCTAACGATAATTTATTCTGCATTATCTTAGTCATAATATTTCTTACTAGGCTAGTTGAGCTCACCCTTTCTTTCATTGTTCTCTTCAGGAAATGAGAACGTAGCTGGGGCTAGTTGGGGAACAGAGTGATGGTCCTAGATGGTGCATTAGTAGTCCTCAGTATTCTGTGAAATAGTGTAATAATAAATGTAATGAGTATTCTATTTAGTGTGGATATTGTCTTGATGACAATATTTGTATTAAAACTCACAGCATATGTTTTGTCGTATTTTATATGATTGTTGTATAATTAGTTTGTATTTGTATTCTGTACCATGTATCTGGCGACCCAAGATGGGTGATGTATACCTATTTTTGGGGGCATCACAAATAATATTATTCAAATAATATGAATTATTGATCTGATAATGAAAAATACTGTATAGTGACAATTATTGAAACAACAATAATATAAAATATCAACGTAGCAATTATTGAATCAATAAAATAAAATATTGAACAGTAATTACTGTAACAATTATTAAGTAGTGCCTTCTTACTTAAGAATCAATAATTTGTGTAATACCGTGTGCTACTGTGCAACAACGCGTATTATTGTGTTTTAACCACCGGGTATTCTAACAGTATTAATGTTAACAACTACGCCGTTATTTATAAATAACTTATACTTATCGTTTTCTTCATCCAATCGCTTTCCGTTATGGGGCCCATACAAGGCTGCGCCGTCGTACGAATATTCCCGATAGTAAGAATATTCCACGGCTAAACGAATATTCTCCGACAATAATGAATATTTTATAACCACTTGCTTATTTGAAATATTTGCGCATTTTATCCATAACTAACCACATTAATCAATTCAACCTTTACTATTTCAAAAAAATAAATAGAGAAATTCAATTTCATTTATAATAAGTTGGGGTCTTACAACCTCCCCTCCTTATGAAATTTCGTCCTCGAAATTGACGTACGTACCTGGTGTTTCAAAAAGGTAAGGATACCTTGCTTTTATTTCCGTTTCCAACTCCCAGATCATTTCTTCAATAGCATGATTCCTCCACAAAACCTTAACTTGTGGTATAACCTTGGTGCATAGGACATGCTCCTTTTTATCCAAGATCTTAACAGGTACCTCCTCGTACGTTAAGTCTTCGGCTATCTCGTCTGGTTCTAACTTAATAATGTGGTTCGGGTCTTTCACATATTTACGAAGCACAGATATGTGAAAAACATTATGAACACGAGACATGCTTGGAGGTAACGCGAGTCTATAGGCCACATTTCCTACTCAGTCAAGAATCTGAATTGGACCAATAAATCGTGGATTGAGCTTTCCTCTCTTCCCGAATCTTGTAACTCCCTTCCATGGATCAATACGTAACAATATATGATCCCCAATATCAAATTTCACGTCCTTTCGATGAAGATCCGCATAAATCTTTTGTCAATCCTGTGTCGTTTGTATTCGTTGTCGGATCATTTAGATCTTTTCCGTAGTCATACGTACAAACTCTGGTCCCAACAATATTACTTCACCCACCTCATCCCAACATATTGGAGAGCGACATTTTCGACCATACAATGCTTCAAATGGAGCCACACCTATACTTGCCTGGTAACTGTTGTTGTAGAAAAATTTCACCAATGGTAAATACTTATCCCAACTTCCTTTGAAGTTTAGGACACAGAGTCTTAATAGATCTTCAAGAGTTTGAATAGTCCTCTCTGATTGTCTGTCCGTTTGAGGATGGTATGCCGAACTAAATCGTAAATCCGTACCCATAGCTTTTTGTAAGCTAACCCAAAATCGTGAAGTGAATCTTGGGTCACGATATAAAACTATGGGTACTGGCATGCCATGCAATCTCACAATCTCATTTACATATATACTAGCAAGACGTTCAAGGGAATAAGTCTCCCGTATAGGCAAGAAATGGGCAGACTTGGTTAATCTATCAACAATAACCCAAATCGCATCTATGCCTTGAGAAACCTTGGAAAGACCCGTAACGAAATCCATAGTAATGTGTTCCCACTTCCATTTCGGAATCTCAAGTGGTTGCAATGGACCCTTCGGCACTTGATGCTCCGTTTTTACACGTTGACAAGTTAAACACCTCGAGATAAACTTTGCGATCTCTCTCTTCATATTGTTCCACCAAAATGTATGTCGAAGATCACGATAAATTTTGATACTTCTAGGATGGATTGCAAACGGTGTATTGTGTGCCTCCATCATGATCTTGTATTTCAAATCAGAGTCGTTAGGAACACAAAGTCTAGAGTGGACTCGAAGTATTCCTTCTTCATCGATTCTTGTTTCTGGAATAGCATCTTCTTTTACTTTCTTCTTCATACGCATCAGCTCCGGATATGTGGTTTGAGCAACTTTAACTTTATCGATTAAAGTTAGTTCTATGCGTATACTTGACATCATCGCATGGGTCCCTGGAGTCTTGAATTCTATCTTCAACTTTTGTAAATCACACAAAATGGGCCTTTGTGTTGACAGCGTTGCACTCGTTCCTGCATAAGATCTTTACTTAATGCGTCAGCTACCACGTTTACTTTTCTAGGATGGTATTGAATGGTATGGTCGTAGTCTTTCAATAACTCGAGCCAACGTCGTTGTCGCATATTGTGTTCTTTTTGGGTGAAGAAATATTTGAGACTTTTATGGTCTGAATATATCTCCACTTTCTCCCCATATAAATAGTACCTCCAGATCTTTAGCGCAAAAACGACTGCTGCCAACTCTAGATCATGAGTAGGATAATTCCTCTCATATTCTTTAAGTTGTCGCGAGGCATAGGCTATGACTTTCCCATGTTGCATGAGAACACATCCTAACCCTTTGCCCGAAGCATCGCTGTAGATAACAAATCTATCTGAACCAGATAGTATTGTCAGAACAGGTGCCGAAATGAGTCTCCTCTTAAGCTCTTGGAAACTCTTCTTGCATTCCTCGCTCCATACAAATTTTTTATCTTTACGAGTCAGCTGAGTTAACGAAGTAGCGATTCGAGAAAATCCTTCCACGAATCTCTGATAATAACCAGCTAAGCCCAGAAAGCTACGTACTTCGGTCACCGACTTATGTTGCTCCCAACTTTGTATTGCTTCAATCTTCACCGGGTCAATAGATACTCCATGTTTTGACATCACTTGCCCAAGGAATGCTACTTCCTCAAGCCAGAACTCGCATTTCTTCAGCTTGGCATATAGCTGGTTATCACGAAGCTTTTGCAGTACCAGCTTCAAATGGTTCTCATGATCTTCACGGTTTTGGGAATAGATGAGGTTGTCATCAATAAAGACGACAACAAACTGATCCAAATATTCTTTGAACACACGGTTCATCATATCCATGAAAGCAGCAGGAGCATTAGTCAATCCAAAAGACATGACTAATAATTCATAATGCCCGTACCAAGTTCTAAAAGTAGTCTTTGGAATATCCTCAGTTCTAATTTTCAACTGATGATATCCAGAACGAATATCGATCTTTGAAAAGAATTGCGCTCATTGTAACTGGTCAAACAGGTCATCAATACGAGGTAGCAGATACATATTCTTGATAGTGACATGGTACAATTCTTGATAGTCAATACAAAGTTGCATACTCCCGTCTTTCTTCTTTACAAATAAAACAGGAGTACCCCAAGAAAATGTACTAGGACGAATGAAACCGATGTCCAACAACTCCTGTAGTTGGACCTTTAACTCCTGAAGTTGAATAGGAGCTATTCGATATGGGGTTTTAAAAATGGGTTTAGTACCAGGTTCAAGGTCAATAAAGAATGTAACTTCACATTCTGGAGGTAGACCGGGAAGTTCTTCAGGAAATACATCATGAAATTCACTAACAACAGAAATTTTATTCAAATCTGACGTGTTTTTGTTCAAGTCCGTGACATGGGCTAAGAAAGCTTGACATCCATTTTTCAATAAATGAATAGCTTTATGGCTTGATATGACAGTGATTGACTTTAGTGGTTGGGTTGTTTGAATTCTCATAACAGGTTGGTTAGGAATATGAAAACTAACAACCTTACGAAAACAATCAATTTTAGCATAATGAGTGGTTAATCAATCAATCCCTAAAATCACATCAAATGCAAGTATTTTCAACGAAATAAGATCGGCAGGTAATGTGATGGTTCCAATTTGAATCAAGCAAGATTTATAAACAGTAGATGTAATAAAAGTTTCTCATAACGGAGTCTCAACAGATAAGTCAAGGTCTAATTTCTCCGGAGTCAAGTTTAAACGTTGAGCACAAGCAGGAGAGATAAAAGAATGGGTAGAACCGGGGTCTAATAAGGTATAAATTTTGCAAGAGTTTATGATTAGCTTACCCGTGATCACCTCGTTTGGGTTCCTCGCACTTTGACCAGTCACGACAAACGCTCATCTAGGAACCGTTGACTTTGACTTTTCTGGGACAGCCTTTTGAGTCACCATCCCAACTGGACTTGGTTTCGCTACAGTATAATCTCGAGTAATATGTCCTTCTTTTCCATAATTATAGCATACCTTGAACTGTTGTGGACAGTTTGGGCTGATATGTCCCTCTTTCTCGCATTTATAGCATACGACCGGTGGTCGTTCTCCTCCCTTAGAACCAGCTGGTGCTGACGTCTTCACATTGTCATTGTTGAATCTCCTCTTTTTAAAATCTCCCCCCGCCTCGCTTCTTCTATTTTCATGGCCACGATTACCACCAGAGTGGTTACCGCTTTTGTCCGTATTTTTCTTTCCCCGCTGGTTATCGTTACTCCGATGACTGCTGTCACCGGTATGACCCTGGTTGTGGTCCCTCGGTTGAACGTACTCGTTATCTCGCTCTAATAATTGAGCTCTTTTGACAACATCTGAATATAGAGAAAATTTATGAGAAATGAGATACTGACGTATGTCGGGTTTCAAACCTCTCAGAAACATCCGCGTCATACGTTTCTCATTCTCCACTAAATGAGGTGCAAACCTGGATAACTACGCGAACTTTGCCTCGTACTGGGACACCGTCTGTTGTTTTGTTCCAGCCTAATAAACTCTACCTCTTTCATATGGCGAATACTTTCAGGAAAGTACTTGTCATTGAAAAGTTTCTGAAACGTTTTCTAAGACATGCTGAGTGCGGCAGGCTGGGTACGCTTCACAGACTCCCACCAGTAGTCTGCCTCGCCACGGAACATAAAGGTGGCGAATGGAACCTTCTATTTTTCCGTGCATCCCAAGACATCGAATATCTTGGTAATTTGTTTAACCCACATTTCCACCTTGATCGGATCCGGCTTTCCGGCAAATTCTGGCGGTCCCAACTTTTTAAACTGCTTGGCTGTGACAAGTCGCGCATTGCTATCATTTTCACCCGTATTTTGTGCACGAGTCTCCCTCGTCTAATTTTGCATGAACTGCAAAAAACTTTTAAACATCCCATCATTCATCATTTGTTCGGTAGTGTTGCTTACAGGAGGAATATTGCCTTCCTGTTGCACGTTCCCCTGGGTGGTGATTAAAGGTGTCTACACGGTCTCATTCACTCCACTGTTAATATTCTCAACTGTCATTCTCAAATACTGCCATAAAATAAGGGATAATTAAAGAAATTAACATGCCACATAATATCCTTATTATGACCGACCAACAAATTAGCTTAGGTAGGATACACTAGCGAAGGATTTACTTGTCTCTCTCGTCCTAGTACTATTCCCCGATCTCCGCCAGAGACCATATCCCTAAGCTCTGATACCAACTGTGACGCCCCCAAAATAGGCATACAACACCCATTCTGAGTCGCCAAATACATGGTACAGAAACAACTACAACTTTATTAATACAATTGTCGTGCAAAATACGACAACACTTAAACTGTGAGTTTAAATACAAATATTATCATCTAGACAATATCCACACTCAAATAAGTCCTCATTACAATTATTGATACACTATTTTGCAAAATAGTGAGGACTACTAAAACAACTTCTAGAACCATCATTCTACACCCCAACTAGTACTCGCAACATTCTCGCCTCCTAATAAGAAAAATGGAAGAAAAAGGAAAAGGGTAAGCTCAACTAGCCTAGTAAAGAATATTATGACTAAGATAATATAGAACAGATTATCGTTAGTCCTCAACAGGGAAAAATCTAATAGAATGCAATAGACAACAAGTTTTAAATCAACATTCGCAGCGGAAATAATAATTCATTAGAAGAGTTAAGTAGAGAATAAAATCTACTATCTTCTATATATGAATTTAAAAGTTCATCGTCAATATTTTATCCATGTAACATCAATCAATATATATAGCTGGAATAAAATATTCATCTTTGCACTACAGGCCAAAGATATTCATCAGTTGGTCATGTTCATCTAAACACCTGTTCATCTTTGTACTATGAGCCAAAGATATTCATCAGAAAATCATTCATCTTTGGACTATATGCCAAAGATATTCAGTTATATCATCATTTAGGACTGAGAGTGATGAAAAATATTTTAAAAAAAACGAATCCAGTGAAACAAAAGAACAAATATTAAGGATTCGCACTTTAAACAATTCAAGTTCAAAAATACTTCATAAATAACCATAGTGGAGTAAAATTCAAGAATGAAGATCAAAATATGGATACAATCAAAGCTAGTATCTATAATAGATATCTTGGACAAAAAATAAAATTTTAATTTTTCTGTGAATAGTTCCGTATTCGTAAATAGTGTCGTATACGTGAATAGTGTCGTATACGTGAATAGTAACTCCGACACTAATAGACAAGAATTTCACAAGAAAAATCTTACCAATATTCTAGCATAATGATATTGAAAGAAATAATATCATTTATAAAAAAAATAATATCTCTTACCTCGAAAAGACAGTACTTCTGACTAGAATACTGGATATAGTGTTGAATGAACTTGCACCGTATAGCAACACCTAGAGTACCAAAATACTCACAAAAATACGCTCGATATTATAGAGAGAGAAAACTTTAGTTTCAGGTGTGATTTTCAATTCTAACCTAAACACCCTATTTATAGGAAAATACTTAGAACACCAAACAAAAAAATTTAATAAAATATTAATATATTTATAAAACTTTCATGCCCACCTTAGAAATCTGATTTCAGCCCATTTACCACACATGTGGGGCCCACCAATAATGAAAAAAATGTTTTTCTTTTAAAAATTATTTAAAATTTTAAAAATTAATTATTTTGGAACTTCAATAATTCATAATAAATAGCTCTTTTTTCAGAAAAATTCGAATCTTATGTCCATTTCGTAGGAAATTCAATTCTCTACAACTTTGTAGTTTTAAGTTTTTCCAAATTCCAAACAGAAATTGACTGAAATCCACATGCGGACGATTTTACAAGCTATAATCAAACTTCAGTCAAGAAATGGGGTCCACAAACATGAAAAACATGTTTTAAATATTTTTAGTAACAAAAATACTCTTCCTCCTCATTTATTCATATATTCCACATTCATTATAAAAATATCACTATTATTTTATTATTATAATATAATAATATATTTAATTAAATTATTTTATCTGAAAAGATAAAATATCAATTTTCAACAATTGTCGCATTAAAAAAATTTTCCATCTATATCCACATAAAATAAATATTTTTCTTATCATATAAATCAATAATTAATTATTCACAAATAATATTACAGAATCACAATACTGACAACCAGGTCGTTCCTAAGAAAGAGGAGGCTTTCCAATAAGGATTTCTACTTACTGGCGCGCAATTAGGTGACCAAACCTCTCCTTAGACAGAATTTTCTAGACATTGTCAATAATGCTATCTAATAATATTATTCAAATAATATGAATTATTGATCTGATAATGGAAAATACTGTATAGTGACAATTATTGAAACAACAATAATATAAAATATCAACGTAACAATTATTAAATTAATAAAATAAAATATTGAACAGTAATTACTGTAACAATTATTGAATAGTGCCTTCTTACGTAAGAATCAATAATTGGTGCAATACCGTGTGCTACTGTGTAACAACGCGTATTACTGTGTTTTAACCACCGGGTATTCCAACAGTATTAACGGTAACAACTACACCGTTATTTATAAACTTATACTTATCGTTTTTTTTATCCAATCGCTTTCCGTTATGGGGCCCACACAAGGCTGCGCCATCGTACGAATATTCCCGACAGTAAGAATATTCCACGACCAAACGAATATTTCCCGACAATAATGAATATTTTATAACCACTTACTTATTTGAAATATTTGTGTATTTTACCCATAACTAACCACATTAATCAATTCAACCCTTACTATTTTAAAATAATAAATAGAGAAATTTAATTTCATTTATAATAAGTTGGGGTCTTGTATATACCTATTTTGGGGGCGTCACAGATGTAGATTATTTATTGATCTGAGTCTCAGCAATAAAATTGATAAAAAACTTTTAAATCATAGAAGATAGTAGATATTATGCTCTACTTGACTCTTCTAATGGATTATTTATTCCGCTGCAATTAAACTTGTTGTCTATTGTATTCTATCAGTTTAACACTGTTGAAGGCTAACGATAATTTATTCTGCATTATCTTAGTTATAATATTCTTTACTGGGCTAGTTAAGCTCACCCTTTGATTTTATTGTTCTCTTCAGGAAATAAAAATATAGCTGGGACTAGTCGGGGAATGGAGAGACGGTCCAGATGGTTGTTTTAGTAGTCCTCACTATTCTGTGAAATAGTGTAATAATATTTGTAATAAGAACTTCATTTGAGTTTGGATATTATCTAGGAGACAATATTCGTGTTAAAACTCTCAGCTTATGTTACACGACAGTTGTTTAATTAAGTTTGTATTTGTATTTTGTATCATGTATTTGGCTACTTAGAATGTGTGATGTATACCTATTTTGAGGGCATCACAGTTGGTATCAAAGCTTAGGGATATGATATCTGGCTGAGATTTGAGACTAGAACTAGGAGGAGGTAGACGGGTAAATCATTCGCTAATATTTGATTATAAAATAAACAATCAAATAGAATCTTCAATCAAATAAAATTATTTCTATTTTATTATAATTCTATTTTTATCAAATCAAATAGAATTATAAAAATAATTGTTTTTATAATTATAAAATCAAATCAAATAGAATTATAATAAAATAAAATTATTTTATTAAGACTATTTAATCGTAAAATTAGTAGTATATTTTATTCTATTCTTCATCTCTTCCGTTTTTATTGTGTTGCCGTAAAATCCCCATGTCAACAAAAAATAGAGAAATTGCAAACAAAATAAATAAGTAAATAGAATCTTTATCAAATAAAATTATTTCTATTTTATAATTCTATTTTTATCAAATAAAATAGAATTATAAAAAATAATATTTTTTATAATTATAAAATAAAATTGTATAGAAATATAATAAAATAAAATTATTTTATTTTATTTGATTAAAGATTCCATTTGATTATTAAATTTATAATCAAATATTTTATTCTATTTTCATCTCTTCCATTTTTTTAGAACGAGAAAAGGGGAAAAAAAGAAGATTGTATTTGATATTTATTTTATATCAAATTAAATATTTTTATTTTATACTTTTATTTGATAGAATATTCTATTTGATTATATATTTTATAATTAAATAAAAATATTTGATTAAAAATTAAATAATCAAATAGAATCTTACCCAAGTGACTAGTGTTATGGGACAAGACAAAAGGGATTGCATGACTTGCACTGTCGCAACTTTGACGCCCCCAAAAATAGGTATACATCACCCATCTTGGGTCGTCAGATACATAGTACAGAATACAAATACAACTTACTAATACAACTGTCGTGTACAATACGACAAAACATAAACTGTGAGTTTGAATACAAATATTATCTTCTAGAGAGTATTCATACTCAAAAGGAGTCCTCATTACATTTATTAACACACTATTACATAGAATAGTGAGGACTACTAACTAATACTATCATTCGAACCATCACTCCGTTCCCCGACTTGCCCCAGCTACGTTCTCATTTCCTGAAGAGAACAGTGAAAGAAAGGGTGAGCTCAACTAGCCCAGTAAGAAATATTATGACTAAGATAATGCAGAATAAATTATCATTAGCCTTCAACAATGTTAAACTGATAAAATATAATAGACATCAAGTTTAACTGCAGCGGAACAAGCAATCCATTAAAAGAGTCAAGTAGAAAATAAACTCTACTATCTTTTATGATTTAAAAGGTTTTTGAACACTGTTATCGCTGTGACTCAGTTTAATAAAATAATCCACATCATCGAATCACCCCTGCACTACGGCCAAGGATATTCGTGTATTCATTAATGGTCATGATCATGCCAACAACTGTCCATCAATGCACTACGGGCCAATGATGACTTTTACCACATCATTTGTAACATTACGGTCATGATTATACCGAATAATCCCTGGTCATAATCATACCAAGTCCATCTATGCACTACATGCCACAGATAACTTTTAACATTTTATAAACATGAGGATGATGACAATGATATAAGAATTCAATAAAACAAGTTCAAGAATTAATTTATCCAAGAATTAATAACGTCCAAATTGTCAACATGATACTGCTTTGTGGAGTAAAATTCAAGAATGCTTAGAAGAATATTTTCATGAAAAGATACTGGATGAAACGCAATTATCAAGGATATTCCACAAATTTTATGGAGTATAGAAGTCAAAACTTAACCAACTGAGTACAATAAGAATGGAATAACAAAAGAAATCACCATGCATGCGATAGACCGCACAAACAGGTTATTCCAACAGAATAATAAATAATGGAACCAGGTCCGGCGTAAACGCACAGACAGGATATTCCGACAGAATAATAAATAATAGAACTAGGTCCGGCGTAAACGCACAGACATGATATTCCGACAGAATAATAAATAATGGAACCAGGTCCGGCGTAAACGCACAGACAGGATATTCCGACAGAATAATAAATAATGGAACCAGGTCCGGTGCAAAACACACAGACAGGATGTTCCAATAGAATAATAACAAGACGGAACCAGGTCCGGTGTAAAATACACAGACAGGATGTTCCAACAGAATAATAACAAAAACAGAACCAGGTCCGGTGTAAAACACACAGACAGGATGTTCCAACAGAATAATAGAAGAATGTCACCAAGTATAGGGTAGACCGTGTATACAGGTTATTCCAACAGAATAATAAGAAATGGAATAACAACAGTTCTCTTCATGAATAAGAAAGAATAACACCCCTTACCATTTTAAAGAAGTGCTGAAATAAGGAAGTAGTTAAGTAGCTGAATACTCTTCTTCTCTCTCTCTATAGTTTCTCTCTATAGTTTCTCTCTCTAGAGTTCAGTGAATTCGTAAGAAATAATGAAGGAATGAGCTGCTATTTATAGAAAAATAGAATGCATAGTAACTAATCCATGAACGGTCCAGATTGATTACTTTAATCTGACGGTCCATATTTAAAGAAATATCTTTTAAATAAAATATAATATATTCTATTTATAGAATAACTTTAATAAAGTATTCTGTTTTATATAAAAAGATGTTTCTGTTTTATTACGTTAATAATACAAATAAAACAAAACGTCATTATCGCTAAATAATTCATATTATTAACTGACAATAATTGAATCAAACTGAGTGACTTCTCACATAAGCATTAATAATCAATACCGTGTGCTACTATGCAACCACACGTATTACTGTACTTTTACTACCGAGTAGTTCAACAGTAATAATGGTAAAACTTCCGCCGTTATTTTTAATAAAATATTTTTGTCGTTTTCTCAATCCGACAATAATTCCGTTGTGGGGTCCACCAATGATTGTGTCGTTGTACAAATATTTTCTGTTAAAACGAATATTCCCCGACCAATCAAATATTATATAACAACTTGCGTACTTTGCAAAATTTATAAATATTACCCACAACTATAACATTATATCAAATTAACTCCATAATATTCAAAAATGATATTTATAGAAAATTCATCTTTATTTATAAAAGTTGGGGTCTTACAACCTCCCCTTCTTATGAAATTTCGCCCTCGAAATTAGGGTACGTACCTGGTATGTCGAAGAGATAAGGATACCTTGATTTCATTTCAGATTCTAACTCCCAAGTCATTTCCTCAACATCGTGGTTTCTCCACAAAACTTTGACTTGAGGTATAACCTTGGAGCGTAGAATATGTTCCTTCTTATCCAAGATTTGAACAGGAACTTCTTCATACGTCAAATTCTCCGCTATTTCGTCCGATTTTAACTCAATAATGTGGTTCGGGTCTTCCACATATTTGCGTAACATGGATATGTGAAAAACGTTATGAACACGAGACATACTTGGCGGTAAAGCGAGTCTATAAGCCACAGTTCCTACTCGATCGAGGATTAAAAATGGACCGATGAATCGAGGATTGAGCTTTCCTCTCTTTCCAAATCTCGTAACTCCTTTCCATGGAGCAACACGTAAGAACACATGATCTCCTACATCAAATTCCACATCCTTTCGATGAAGATCAGCATAACTCTTTTGTCGATCTTGTGAGGTTTTTATACGTTGTCGGATCATTTGAATCTTTTCTGTAGTCATACGTACCAACTCCGGTCCCAACAACGTTGCTTCACCCACCTCATCCCAGCATACTGGAGAACGATATTTTCTTCCATACAATGCTTCGAACGGAGCCATGCCAATACTTGTTTGATAACTGCTATTGTAGGAAAACTCCACCAATGGTAAGAACTTGTCCCAACTTCCCTTGAAGTCAAAGACACAGAGTCTTAATAGATCTTCAAGAGTTTGAATAGTCCTCTCTGATTGTTCGTCCGTCTGAGGATGATATGCTGAACTAAATCGTAAATCCGTGCCCATAGCTTTTTGTAAACTAACCCAAAATCGTGAAATGAATCTTGGGTCTCGGTCAGAAACTATGGATACTGGCATACCATGCAGTCTTACAATCTCGTTTATGTACATACGAGCAAGACGTTCAAGTGTATAAGTTTCTCGTATCGGTAAGAAATGAGCAGACTTGGTCAATCTATCAACAATGACCCGAATCGCATCAATACCTTGAGAAACCCTAGGAAGACCGGTAACGAAATCCATGGTAATGTGCTCCCACTTCCATTCTGGAATTTCAAGTGGTTGCAATGGACCTTTTGGTACTTGATGCTCCGCTTTGACTCGTTGACAAGTTAGACACCTTGAGATAAACAACGCTATCTCTTTCTTCATATTGCTCCACCAAAATGTATGACGAAGATCATGATACATTTTGGTACTTTCAGGATGGATTACAAACGGTGTGTTGTGCGCCTCCATCATGATTTCATACTTTAAATCAGGGTTGTTAGGAACACAAAGTCTGGAGTTGACTCGAAGTATTCCTTCTTCATCGATTCTTGCTTCCGGCATAGCACCTTCTTGCACTTTCTTCCTTATACGCATCAGCTCCAAGTCTGTAGCTTGAGCAGCTTTAACTTTATCGATTAAATTCGGTTCTACTCGTATATTCGCCATCATCACATGGGTCCCTGGAGTCTTTAACTCTATCTCCATCCTTTGCAAATCACACAAAATGGGCCTTTGTGTTGACAATATCGCACTCGTACTTGCATATGATCTTCTACTCAATGCGTCAGCTACCACGTTCGCTTTTCCAGGATGGTATTGAATGGTATGATCATAATCTTTCAACAGTTCAAGCCAACGTCGTTGTCGCATGTTGAGTTCCTTTTGAGTGAAGAAATATTTAAGGCTTTTATGATCCGTAAAGATCTCCACCTTCTCCCCATACAAGTAATGCCTCCAAATTTTAAGTGCAAAGACAACAGCTGCCAACTCTAGATCATGAGTAGGATAATTCCTCTCATATTCCTTGAGTTGTCTTGATGCATAGGCTATGACTTTTCCATGTTGCATGAGAACACAACCCAACCCTTTGCTCGAAGCATCACTATAGATGACAAATCCCTCCGAGCCAGATGGTATTGTTAGAACAGGTGCTGAAATGAGTCTCCTCTTAAGTTCTTGAAAACTCTGCTCACATTCTTCGCTCCAACCGAACTTTGTATCTTTCCGAGTCAGCTGAGTTAATGGAGTAGCGATTCGAGAAAATCCTTCCACGAATCTCCGATAATAACCAGCCAAACCAAGAAAGCTACGTACTTCGGTCACTGATTTAGGTTGCTCCCAGCTTTGAATAGCTTCAATCTTTGCCGGGTCAACCGATATTCCACGACTTGATACTACGTGCCCAAGGAATGCTACCTCTTCCAGCCAGAACTCGCATTTCTTCAACTTGGCATAAAGTTTGTATTCACGAAGCTTTTGGAGTACCAACCTCAAGTGTTGCTCATGATCTTCACGGCTTTTGGAATAAACAAGGATGTCATTGATAAAGACGACCACAAAGTGATCCAAATATTCCTTGAATACCCTGTTCATCATATCCATGAAGGCAGCAGGAGCATTAGTCAATCCAAAAGACATAACTAAGAATTCATAATGCCCATACCGAGTTCTGAAGGCAGTCTTTGGAATATCCTCAGTTCTAACCTTCAGCTGATGATATCCAGAATGAAGATCGATCTTTGAAAAGAATTGTGCTCCTTGCAACTGGTCCAACAGGTCATCAATACGTAGCAATGGGTACCTATTTTTTATGGTGACATGATTCAACTCCCGATAATCAATACAAAGTCGCATACTCCCATCTTTCTTCTTCACGAACAGAACAGGAGCACCCCAAGGAGAAGTACTAGGACGAATAAAACCAATGTCTAACAATTCCTGCAGTTGGGTCTTTAACTCCTGAAGTTCAATAGGAGCCATTCGATATGGGGCTTTGGAAATGGGTTTTGTACCGGGTTCAAGGTCGATACAAAATTCAATTTCACGCTCTGGGGGTAGGCCAGGAAGTTCTTCGGAAAATATGTCAGGAAATTTATTAACAACAGAAATATCATTCAAAGCTGACGTATTTTTGTTTAGATCTGTGACATGAGCTAAGAAAGCTTGACATCCGTTTTTCAATAAACGAATAGCTTTATGGCTTGAGATGACAGCGATTGATTTTAATGGTTTGGTTGCTTGAATTCGCATAATAGGTCGATTAGGAATATGAAAGCTAACAACCTTACGAAAACAATCAATTTTTGCATGATAAGTAGTTAACCAATCAATCCCTGGAATCACGTCAAATGCAAGTATTTTTAATGAAATAAGATCGACAGGTAATGTGTGGGTACCAACTTGAACCAAACAAGACTTATAAATCGTGGATGTAATGAAGGTTTCTCCCAATGGAGTTTCAACTGCTAAGTCAAAGTCTAATTTCTCCGGAATCAAATTTAATCGATGAGCGCAAGTAAGAGAAAAAAAAGAATGGGTAGAACCGGTATCAAATAAAGTATAGACTTCATTGGAGTTTATGATAAGCTTACCCGTGATGACCTCATTCGGGTTCCTTGCTCTTTGGGAGTTCACAACAAACGCTCTCCCTTGCACAACCGATTTTGACTTTTCTGGGACGGCCTTTGGTGCCTCCATCCTAGCTGAATTTGTCTTTGGTAAACGACAAAATCGGGCTAAATGACCTTCTCTTCCACAATTATAACATGCTTTGGACGGCATCGCGCAGCTTGGACTGATGTGCCCCTCCCCTCCGCATTTGAAACATATGATAGGTGGTTGTTCTCCTTCCTTAACGACAGGTGCTGGTGCTGACGTCTTTCCATCATTGTTAAATCTCCTCTTCTTGAAATGCCCATTCTTATTGTTTTGGCCCTGATTACCACCGAAGTGGTTACCATTTCTGGCCTGTTGATTCCCTGCACGCTTGTTGTCACCGCTTCGATGACTGCTTTCACTGGTATTATCATTTTGCCGGCTACTCTCTTTTGGTTGCATTGTCTCGTTATCGCGCTCCACCAACTGAGCCCTATTTACAACATCTGAATACAAACACAGTTTATGAGAAACAAGGTGTTGACGTATCTCCGGCTTCAAACCTCTTAAAAATATCCGCGTCATTCTTTCTTCATTATCCACCAGGTGGGACGCAAACCGGGATAACTCCGTAAATTTTGCCTCGTACTGCGACACGGTCATATTATTCTGCTCCAATTTGATGAACTTCACCTCCTTCATGTGACGAATACTCTCGGGAAAGTATTTGTCGTTAAACAGCTCTTGGAACTTCTCCTAACACATCTTCAGTGCGGCAGGTTGAGTACGCTTTATCGATTCCCACCAGTAATCTGCCTCTCCTCGCAACATAAAGGCGGCAAAGGGAACCTTTTGCTCCTCGGAGCAACCCAAGACATCAAATATCTTGGTGATCTGCTTTATCCATGTTTCAGCTACAAGTGGTTTGGGTTCTCCCTTAAACTCCGGTGGTCCCAGCTCCTTAAACTGTTTAGCGGTGACCGCCTGAGAGTTTTCAGTATTTCCACCTACGTTGTGGACAGGAGCCGCTTTCACCTGTTGTTGCATGAATTGCATAAAACCTCTGAACATTCCATCATTCATCATCTGGTCAGTGTTGTTGTTTGCATGAGGATTGTCACCTTCCTGATGAACATTATCCTGATTATTGATATATGGTGAATCAATAATCGCCTGTGCTCCATTGCTATTCTCAACATTCTCAGATGCCATTTTCAGATACTGCCACAAAATAAAAGTTAATTGATATGTTATATATTATCCTTATATTATGACCGACCAATTAAATACCATGTAAATAAACTTAGGTAGGTCATACTAGCGAAGAAATTCCCCGTCTCTCCCCTCCTAGTTCTATTCTCACATCTTAGCCAGGGATCATATCCCTAAGCTCTGATACCAACTGTGACGCCCCCAAAAATAGGTATACATCACCCATCTTGGGTCGTCAGATACATAGTACAGAATACAAATATAACTTACTAATACAACTGTTATGTACAATACGACAAAACATAAACTGTGAGTTTGAATACAAATATTATCTTCTAGAGAGTATTCATACTCAAAAGGAGTCCTCATTACATTTATTAACACACTATTACATAGAATAGTGAGGACTACTAACTAATACTATCATTCGAACCATCACTCCGTTCCCCGACTTGCCCCAGCTACGTTCTCATTTTCTGAAGAGAACAGTGAAAGAAAGGGTGAGCTCAACTAGCCCAGTAAGAAATATTATGACTAAGATAATGCAGAATAAATTATCATTAGCCTTCAACAATGTTAAACTGATAAAATATAATAGACATCAAGTTTAACTGTAGTGGAACAAGCAATCCATTAAAAGAGTCAAGTAGAAAATAAACTCTACTATCTTTTATGATTTAAAAGGTTTTTCAACACTGTTATCGCTGTGACTCAGCTTAATAAAATAATCCACATCATCAAATCACCCCTGCACTACGGCCAAGGATATTCGTGTATTCATTAATGGTCATGATCATGCCAACAACTGTCCATCAATGCACTACGGGCCAATGATGACTTTTACCACATCATTTGTAACATTATGGTCATGATTATACCGAATAATCCCTGGTCATAATCATACCAAGTCCATCTATGCACTACATGCCACAGATAACTTTTAACATTTTATAAACATGAGGATGATGACAATGATATAAGAATTCAATAAAACAAGTTCAAGAATTAATTTATCCAAGAATTAATAACGTCCAAATTGTCAACATGATACTGCTTTGTGGAGTAAAATTCAAGAATGCTTAGAAGAATATTTTCATGAAAAGATACTGGATGAAACGCAATTATCAAGGATATTCCACAAATTTCATGGAGTATAGAAGTCAAAACTTAACCAACTGAGTACAATAAAGAATGGAATAACAAAAGAAATCACCATGCATGCGATAGACCGCACAAACAGGTTATTCCAACAGAATAATAAATAATGGAACCAGGTCCGGCGTAAACGCACAGACAGGATATTCCGACAGAATAATAAATAATAGAACTAGGTCCGGCGTAAACGCACAGACATGATATTCCGACAGAATAATAAATAATGGAACCAGGTCCGGCGTAAACGCACAGACAGGATATTCCGACAGAATAATAAATAATGGAACCAGGTCCGGTGCAAAACACACAGACAGGATGTTCCAATAGAATAATAACAAGACGGAACCAGGTCCGGTGTAAAACACACAGACAGGATGTTCCAACAGAATAATAACAAAAACGGAACCAGGTCCGGTGTAAAACACACAGACAGGATGTTCCAACAGAATAATAGAAGAATGTCACCAAGTATAGGGTAGACCGCGTATACAGGTTATTCCAACAGAATAATAAGAAATGGAATAATAACAGTTCTCTTCATGAATAAGAAAGAATAACACCCCTTACCGTTTTAAAGAAGAGCTGAAATAAGGAAGTAGTTAAGTAGCAGAATACTCTTCTTCTCTCTCTATAGTTTCTCTCTATAGTTTCTCTCTCTAGAGTTCAGTGAATTCGTAAGAAATAATGAAGGAATGAGCTGCTATTTATAGAAAAATAGAATGCATAGTAACTAATCCATGAACGGTCCAGATTGATTACTTTAATCTGACGGTCCATATTTAAAGAAAAATCTTTTAAATAAAATATAATATATTCTATTTATAGAATAACTTTAATAAAGTATTCTGTTTTATATAAAAAGATGTTTCTGTTTTATTACGTTAATAATACGAATAAAACAAAACGTCATTATCGCTAAATAATTCATATTATTAACTGACAATAATTGAATCAAACTGAGTGACTTCTCACATAAGCATTAATAATCAATACCGCGTGCTAGTATGCAACCACACGTATTACTGTACTTTTACTACCGAGTAGTTCAACAGTAACAATGGTAAAACTTCAGCCGTTATTTTTAATAAAATATTTTTGTCATTTTCTCAATCCGACAATAATTCCGTTGTGGGGTCCACCAATGATTGTGTCGTTGTACGAATATTCCCTGTTAAAACGAATATTCCCCGACCAATCGAATATTATATAACAACTTGCGTACTTTGCAAAATTTATAAATATTACCCACAACTATAACATTATATCAAATTAACTCCATAATATTTGAAAATGATATTTATAGAAAATTCATCTTTATTTATAAAAGTTGGGGTCTTACAGCAACAGCCATTAGGTTTAACCAAGGAATTTTAAATGATTTGTGTTGTAATGAAACGGGGGGAAATCATGTAATTTAAAATCACATATTGAGACTTATTGACTGCTGCTGTAGGTTGTAGCAGCAGGGCCTTTATTCTAATAAATCCGAACCATTTATTATACTGATCAACAGACAAAAGCTTGGTTGTTCAAATAGTGCCCAGGACAACCAATTGCCATGGATTAATTCCCATATATATATGTGTGTGTGTGTGTGTGTGTGTGTGACGCCCCCAAAATAGGTATACACAACTCATTTTGAGTCGTCAAATACATGGTACATAGATACAAACTTAATTTATATAACTGTCGTGCAGAATACGACAACACAATAGCTGAGTTTCAATACAAAAATTATCTCGTAAATAATATCCAAACTCAAATAAAGTCATCATTACAATTATTTTTATACTATTTCATAGAATAGTGATGACTACTATAGCCACCATCTTGAACCATCACTCCATTTCCCGACTAGTCCTAGCTATATTCTCATTTCCTGAAGAGAACAATGAAAGAAAATGGTGAGCTTCACTAGTCCAGTAAAGAATATTATGATTAAGATAATGTATAATACATTATCATTAGCCTTCAATAGTGTAAAAACTGATATAATACAATAGACAATAAGTTTAACTGCAGCAGAACAAGCAATCCATTAGAAGAGATAATTAGAGTATAATGTCTACAATCTTTTATGATTTAAAAGTTCATCATCAATATTTTATCTCTGAAACACATCTCAATAAATAATCCACATCATCGAATTATCCATCCACTACGGGCCAAGGATATTCGTTAGTATCACATCCACGAATTATCCGTGCACTACGGGCCAAGGATATTCGTTATTATTACATCCACGAATTATCCATGCACTACGGGCCAATGATATTCGCTAGTATCACCAGTGGTCATGATCATGCCAACAACTGTCCATCAATGCACTACGAGCCGATGGGGATTTTTACCATATCATTTGTAATATTACAGGTCATGATTATACCGATACATAATTTCTGGTCATAATCATACCAATCAACAGTACATCTATTCATTACGGGCCAAAGATAACTTTCATCACAATTTAAGTATGAAGATGATGACAATGATATAAGAAATCAATCAAGTGAGATTAAGGATAAATATTAAATATTTATAATTCAATTTATTCAGAGTTTAAGAATGTCCAAATTGTCAACATGATACTGCTTTGTGGAGTAAAATTCAAGAATAATATTCATGTATCAAAAATAATTTGGACAGAAAAGAAATTAATTTTTGGCGTGAATAGTACTCCAGGTGAATAATACCCCATGAATAGTACTTTATGAATAGTATTCCGTGAATAGTATCGTATGAATAGTATTGTATGTATGAATAGTACCCATGAATAGTACTCCGGCATGAAAAGCTTAAAATTTAACAAGAATGTTCAGAAAAATATTTCAATGAAACGATACTAGATGAAGCGCAAATTTCAAGAATATTCTACTAATTTCAAGGAGTATAGAAGCAATATTTATCAAAATAAGTATAGAATTAAGAATATGAAACGAAATAATATTACTTACATACTACTGAGTATAGAAGAAAATATTATTCTTACAAATATTGAATGAAAATAATATCCCTTACGAATATTGAACGAAAATAATATTCTTTACGAATATTGAACGAAAACAATATCCCTTACGAATATTGAACGAAAATAATATTCCTTACGAATATTGAACGAAAATAATATTCTTACGAATACGAAAAATAATATCTCTTCTGAATATGAAATAAATAATACCCCTTACCTTAAAAGGAGAGTACTTCTGACTGGTATAGCGGGGATATTCTTAAAAAAAACTTGTACTATTTTCTACACTCAAAGCTTCCTTAAACTCAAAAGAAATACGCTCAATATTATAGAAGAAGAATTCTCTGATTCTGGTGTGATTTTCATTTCTAAATTAAGCATCCTATTTATAGGAGAATGGCTGGGTACTATTTGAATTTAATCACGGGTGAACAAGAAAAGAATTCACAGGCGAAGTTCGGCTGAAATTCACGTGATTTTTACTATACAGCACTATACAAATACTATGCAACACTATATAGTACTATGCAAAAACTATACAGTACTATGCAAATACTCCCTCTATTCTTAAATAAGTGACGTTTTGGAAGAAAAAATTTATTCTAAATTTTCTGTCGTTTACAACTTTTTAGGAGAATAAATTATTTACTTTCCTATATCACCCTTACCTTCTCTCATTGTCCCAAGAAATTCTCACCATTAGTATTAATAGTTTTCAACTTTCCATAAATGGGTAGTGATGGAATTTTTCATAGATTTTAAGTATTAAATGATAGTATTAAATTACTTTTTTAATCCATGTGCAAAAACCTTAAATGACACTTATTTAGGAATGAAAGGAGTACTATGCAATATAAAACAAAAATTGAGATAACTTTCTACCGACGATTTTGAAAAATGAGTAAGTGGGGGTTCATGTAATAAGCCAAATTTATAATAAATACTTCATGGCATCCCCTTTTATTTATCATAATTCACTTGACTAATTACATTTTTAATCTTTCAACATTTATTTATCATTAATATTATAACTCACAATATTAACAACCAGATTATTCCCAGGAAATAGGGGATTTTCTGATAAGGACTTCTCCTTATTGGCGCACAATTAGATGACCAAGCCTCTTTTCTCGACAGAAATTTTTAGACATTAATGTCAATAATGCAAATAATAATATGAATAATTGTGTCGTCTCAATTATTGATTTAACAATATAAAATATTGTGCAGATGATACTGTGACAATAATTGAATCAATAATATGAGATACTATGCAACAACTACTATTGCAATAATTGAATAAAACTGAGTGACTTTTCACGTAAGCATCAATAATCAAAGATACTGTATAATACCGTATGCTACTGTGTAACCACGCGTATTACTATACTTTTATCACCAGGTATTTCAACGGTTAATAATAAATATTTTGTCGTTATTTCTGTCGCTTTCTAAATCCGACAGTAATTCCGTTGTGGGGTCCATCAATGATTTTATCATCGTACGAATATTCCCTGATAACATGAATATTCTCCAACCAAACGAATATTTTATGACACCTTGCTTAGTTTACAAATTTTGTAAATATTACCCACAACTATAACATTATATCAAATCCACACCTTATTATTCAAAATAATATTTAGAGAAAATTAAATATTTATTTATAAAAGTTAAGGTCTTATATATATATATATATATATATATATATATATATATAAAGAGAGAGAGAGAGAGTCTGGATCTTAAGCTCACCCCTTATCCAACTTATCCGAGTTCACCCCCTCTTTAGTGACGGACCCGGCGACGGTTCGGTCATACAACCGTCGTCTATACTTTTAGCGACGGATAACATATAGCGTCACTAAAAGTATAGACGACGGTTGTATGACCGAACCGTCGTCGGGTCCGTCGCTAAAGGGGGGTGAGTTAGATAAGGGGTGAGCTTAATATCCTGACCGTATATATATATGGGGAGCGATTCATAGCATCTATATGCTATGGGACAATTATTGGCATATAGGCTCTAAACTACACGTTTTATTGATTAACGGCTGGGATTTAATAGGGGAAAATACCGTCCGCTAGTATTACTAGCGGATGTAAATCCGGACAATTAAGCCCCTCCCTCGTTACTGAAATTAACTATGAAATATCAGTGCTAAAGGAGTCGCCATTCTCTCTAGGCGAATGTGGGGAAAATCATTGAACCCTAGAATGTTGTCTGCAAATCATCTATTGGGCTCAAGTTCGCACGAAAGCTTGTACATTACTCTTCAACGAAGGAAGATTTCTTGCTCTCTGTCGGCGATTTTGTGGGAAATCAATAGAACCCTAGAAGAGGCCATACGCAAATAAAATCCTGTTGTCTCTCATTCGGCGATTTTGGGGAAAACAATTGAACCCTAGACGACGTCATCTGTAAATCAACTATTGGGGTCGAATTCGCAGGTAAGATTGTAGATTAATCTCTAAAATACTAGCGATTTATCTTGCTGTTCTCCATTAATTTTGTTGAACCCTAGTTTATGTGATTTTTACAAGAGGAGGAGGAGTAAACAAAAATAAAAGGCATTCATAAGTGGGAGCTAGCTAGCTATATCTGATTTGTAATTGTAAACATTTGGGTTGTGTTGAATGTGATGCGAGGAGGCATGTTGGATTGTTTTGATCTGTCAATTTGTTCAAATATGCTACTAATATGCTTTAAGAAATTCATGTAAAAATACAAACACATATATGGATATCTATAAATTATTTAATACTTGACATTTTGTTGAATTTTTAGGGCCGATATGGATATCAATCCAGGACCTTTTGATCCTGTTATCTTATGGGACCAAAAAAATCATGTATCTTCTGACTTATGGCAAAATATTGTAAGTTTATTGTCCCATATCTCATATTTCTATTAAAATTTTGTAAAAAAATTTCATGTTTTGACAATTTATGCATGTATCCTCTGTTTAACTTGTAGGATAGGGGTGTGTTAGAAATATGTCAGATGTCTGCAAAATTAATTGAATGGAACTTGACTAAACAGCAAGAATATCTACTGGAACAGTTAGGTTTCGGTATATTTTGTCATCAAGATGTAGTGTCAAGGATTGATGCATCTCTTGTATCTACTTTTGTTGAGCGTTGGAGGAGTGAAACAAATACGTTTCACTTAAAATGTGGAGAGGTCGGAATTACTTTAGAGGATGTTGGATTTATATTAAGATTGCCCATATTAGGAAAACCTTTGACTTGCGGAGAACTAGAACATCCCAAAAGATTATTTGTAAGGGTTTTTGGGCAACAAGTATCAATAGAGGATTGAGAACAGTGCTATAAAAGGGGGGGCATAAGTTTGCCTTGGTTAAGACATAGATATGGACAATTACCTAAAGATGCTACTTTAGATGATGTGGTAAGACACACTAAGGCATACCTGTTGTATTTGTGTGGCGCTATTTTGTTTCCTACGAAGAGTAAAAATATTGTGCATCCTAAGTATTTATTGTTATTGGAAAGATTGGAAGACATTATTACATATGCTTGGGGGGCAGCAGTTTTAGGGCATTTGTATAGGGGTTTGCATGAGGCTACTCGGAAAATAACGAAAAAATTTGTAGGATGTGCAACCTTGCTTATGATGTGGGCTCACGAAAGGGTCAACATTGGTCGTCCTACCCCTAGGCCTAATTCCTAAAAGTTGATACCTAGAGCACTATCATGGGCATACTCTTCTTTTGATCCAAATTCAAAACAATATCAACACCGCAAAAATCCACATCACCATCTTGTGTTTTACCGAGGAGAGATTGATGACATGTTGGAAACAGATTGGGTGTGGCGTCCATATCAGATATTTGACACACGTTTGGGTTGGGACTTTTTTGAGGCAAGGTTAGGTGGAGCCGCTCGTTTACCTTTGATTCATTACGACATTGTTGAGTTTCAAATGCCTAACAGATTTATGAGGCAGTTTGGATATCTGCAGTCATATCCATCTAATGCTGAAAACATGGTGGAGTTGAGGACGGAACATAAATTGTTTGAGAGAATAAATTATGAAAATCATAGGGCCAGTTATATTAAGTTGTGGGAGGCCTACATGGAGAGTTTAGAAGGGCAAGTGTTGGAGGGTTTGCAGCATATATCTACCGAGGATTACATGACATGGTACAGACAAATTACTCAAAGACGGATACACCATCCTCGACCCTTTAGGCGTCAAGGGGATGATTACGAGCCACGGGTATTCATTGACCAATACGTGGCTGTAAACACTGTAAGTTTTTAAAGTTATAATTTTTATACATGCTTCTGTGTTATAATTTGATGTCCTTATTTTACTAATATAATTTTTGTTTTTGTTTTAATTTTAGATTAAGACTGCAAAAGCTATATTTGTGAAGTTTATGTCAATTGATCTGCCAGCTGAGTTAAGAACCATGTACGAGTCATGGTTCAATACACTGTACCAGCCGTTCATGAATGATTACAAAAAGGTTCCAGCCGAACAAAATCCAACACAACCCCAAGTTGGACAAATGGATATTGACATGACGGGACCCCAGCCTACGGCTCAAGAAACTCAGGGTAGCCTCGCTCCTCCTACTCAACACAGTAGGAAATTACCGGTTAGAAGAAGAGAGGGAACAAAGAACACACATCTGGTCAAGTATTTAAAGATTGAAAAAATCACTTGGTTAAATCTCTATTGGTTTAGTCCAACTACCGACCCATCATACTTTCCTCATATCCATCCAGGCGGTCTATACAAGTTAGAGTTTAAGGATGTGAACTGTCTGAGACCCAATGGTTGGTTATGGGCGCATGTATTAGATGCATATTTGTTGTTGTTGAGCGAAAGAGAAGCTAGGATGAGGAGTGACGGAATCCAACGATGGGCTACCTTTTATTTCATGCCAACGTACTTTGCAGGTTTGGGCATCCAATACTTACCAAGTGCCGGAGTAAGCAAATCAACAACACTTAAATTTTTAACAAGTTACATTAATCCTCCAATTGGTGCCCCAGTTCATGAGTGTGATTACATATTCGTTTCATTCATCAACGAAAGCAACAGCCATTTCTGCCTATTTATTTGGAGTGTGAACAAGTGGAAAATAATGCTTTTTGATCCTCTTAATGATGACAATCCCTTAATGCCATTGTCACAATTATACCAAAGCTACTTTGGTGTTGTGGTGAGTTCATTAATAAATTACTTATTTTTCATTCCGTCATACAAACATATGAGGTTTAGGGAATTAAATGAATGTTTTATGGTTTATAGGTGGAGTTAATTCCTTTGTTGCTTCGTATGGCAAATCCTAAAGCAAAGTGGCCAAGATCAAAGCCGAAAGTTGAAGTCTGCGTGAGTAGGCCGAGACAATAGAATTCAGACGATTGTGGCGTTTATGTTGCAAAATACGTAGATTTCTTTTTGCACCGGATAAACATCATGAAGGAACCGAGGTGGACTCCAAACGAGGCTTACAACTTTAGATTTAGAATAGGACATGAGATTAGGATGTGCAAGGCGAGGGATATTCCTTTAAAATATCTTTATATAGACCAAACTTTAGATTCGGATGTGGGTGAAGAGTAATCATTGTACATTTGACCAACTGTTGTAATACGTTATTTTATAAAGTTGGGTTAATAGTTTCAAAATGATTCCATTATTATACGTTAATGTATGGATTTTGATTTTATTTTCTTCGACTTGCATGTTAACTGCAAAAATTGTACTTGATGGATTATGATTTCTTAGTTGCATGTTAACTGCAACTAAGTGTTTATAGCTTATGTACTGCAGCAGTTTCATATTGGAGTTTTCTTGGTACGGTGTTATTGGTTTGGTGGACTCCTATATTCAGCCGGACAGCAGACAAATGAAGTTGTCCAGGAGCAGTTATCAACTTTCAGTTTTAACATGTTCAAGTCCCCCATGGTGCCAGTGTAAAATGTTTTTATTCTAGTTTATGTTCTGGATGAGAACTTATTACTATTCTAGTTCAGATTTAATGATTTGGATTACCAGATTTTTCTTTATCATTTCCGACCTGAATAGAAAAATTAACATTTCAAACACATTCTCTATGTTTGATTGGCAGATTAGGAAGAAATTTGATAATGAGTATGGTGTTTTTTGTTTTTTTGTCTTGCTGTAAAGCTTCCTACTTTTTGATAGTTAAAAAACCCCCAGGAACACTATGAAGTTACTGGTGACTGCAGTAATAGTGAATTGCTACAATTTCACTTTATTGGATATAAATTAGCATTTTCTTCTATGAATGTAAAGGAATTCTCATGTCTGCTCCAACATGAGAATTTTGATATCATTGCAGTAATACATATGGATGCAGTAAATGAGAAATACATTCCAGGTATGCTTTATTTAAATGTTTCTGGAGAAGTATTCTGCTTCTGGAGAATTGTTCTGTTAAATGTTGTTTTTCAAGGATTAACTGTTTCTTCTCCAAAATTTAATATTCATACAAGCAAATAAAAATTGTTACTTCAACCTAACTTGTCTTGTCCCAAAACTTTGTAGTGGTTCCGCTTATCATGATTGGTCATCATATTACATATTGCACACTTTCTCAATTGTTTACGACTTTCAGCCTCTTCGATCCCACTCTTTATTCTTGAAGCTTTTTTGCGCCCCTTTGTCTGGAAACAAATAGGATCCAATAACGGCTCATCTTGAACAGCCTCATCATCATCTATTGAAATTTCTGGCACGCCATTTACATTAACTTCATCGGGGTCAAACTTCTCAACGATGGGTTGATTGTCAATGCACAACTGTACACCATGCTTAAAACCATTAATGGAGCATGATCCCGTAGAAGCTAATTGTAGGAGCAGTGTGACCAAATAATTGTACCGCGTCGTCTGAGACTCCTCGTAGTTGGACATCTCATTCAAAATCTTTGGTAGTTCAGCGTTCACTTTGTTACCATCTCTACACCAGCGACTTAAAATGTATTTATTCGGTATCTGGGTAGTACTTTTTGCAATCATATGCCTTATAATGTGTCTACAAAGCATACAAGAATGTTCAAATTTTTGACAATTACATTGTATATCTCCAGTTTGAACATTACTGATAACAGTAAAGTACCTGTTGGATTCTTCGATGGCGGTTATCTTGTACACTGCGTACAACTTCGTATCCGATGTTGTTACATGTTGAAGTTTCTTCATTATGTACTTGTGGGATTTTACAATCTCAATCTGAAAGCGTCTAAACATTTCCTTTGTATAAACAGCAGCTCCATGCGTTTCCAACGGTGATTCAAGAGTCATAGTTCTAGTCCGATGACAGGTTGCGTAATCAGCTTGTCTCTCTCCCATTACCTGCTTCTCAATGGCTTTTTCTGAGTTTACGATGAATTCCTTTATACTCGTTGTCGTATTGACATACTCATCGAATAAACTATTCATCCCTTCACTCCTGGATGTAGTCGTCATTCCCGCAGCAAAAAAATCTCTTTGTGTACGCCATTATCCATTTGTGCTTGACCTCATAGAGTGATTGTAGCCAATCATGGTCATGCAGTTCGTAATCTGTCATCAGCTTTTCCCATCGCTCCTCAAATTCCGCAGCAGTCAATGATTTATACACACACCAGTTAAAATCATGTTTAAATGTAGGATACGCGTCATACAATGTATGAAATTTCTCTAGAAATTTGTTACTAATATGCCATGTGCAAAGTGCATGGTGTGTTTCAAGAAGAACCCTAGCAATCGCATTGGTCATGGCTTTGTCCTGATCAGTTATGATGGTAACCGGTGCCTTATTGCTCATTGCATTAAGCCAAGTCTCAAAGACCCATACAAATGTATCCTCTGTTTCATCCTGTATTAGTGCAAAACCAAACAAGACGGAATGGTAATGGTGATTTACCTCCGTGAACGGAACAAACGGCATAGAATACTTGTTCGTCCGATAAGTTGTATCAAATGTAACTACATCCCAAAAAATTTTGTAAGATATCATTGATCGGTAATCTATCCACAAAATGCATGCGATACGATGATCTTCATCTCGTTTGATATCGCAAAAAAATAGAGGATTTTCCACTGAAAGTTTTTTGAGATATTGCAGGGCTGCTTGGGCATCGTTAGAATCTATCGTGTCACGTCTTAAATCTCGCACAACATTCCGAATATCCATATCACTGAAACCAATATTTTCCCTCCCTCCTCCTATTTCACTAAAAACATTCATCATTGTACTTGGCCCAACTCCAGCACTGTTTAAAGTTTCGATTAAAGTTCGAGCAACAGGAGTTATATTTTTCCGTGTTTGAATGAAAATTTTCTTGCTCGGAGTTACCAAATCATGATTGTGAGTCAACTCAATTTTTGAAACTTTCCATGTATCTTCCTTTTGTAGATGAACAACAAACATTCTAGCTTTGCACATCGTGCGACCTATTGAATCCCTTTTTCTTTTGACCTTACTACCTTCAGCTTCATCAACATCCTGTTTCTTTCTTTCGATCGGTTTTCTTGCTTTGGTACACGTAAAAAGTCTGTTGGACAAATTGTTAGAGCGGGCATGTTTATGACTTGCCCCAATTTTTATTTCAAATCCACTACTTCGTGCATAGTTTCTATAAAATTCTTCCGCCTCTTGGATAGTAGAAAAAATCTGACCCTCGTATGGACTTTTTGAATGATTAATATGCGATTGGTTCATGTTATGAGCACCAATATTCTCCATGTCAATATTATCACGAGAAGAATTTGAGGAACTAGAATTAAACATATCTTCCGCCATAATTATAAACTTACCACGACGATTTGAGGTGCAAATACTAATCTCCTTAATTGTGTGGTTTTCTTCCTTGACGATTTGAGGTGCGAATACTAATCTCCTTAATTGTGTGGTTTTCTTTATTTGAATTTATGTTCTTGAGATCCCACTCTTTATTGCAGTGTTTTATCTTAATTGATGCAGGTATGTAATGGGATTTTCAGTGCAGGCAGGAAATCTTCCAGTTGGTTTAGATTTCCCAGTTGGTTTAGCAGTGTTGTAACCGAGTTGAAATAGAATGTGGGATTTTCTGATTTATACAATCTTGTGTAGTGTTGTAATTGAATTGAAATAACTACAGGGATTTTCTGTAGTAGCTACAATCTTGTGTAATCTATTTTTATAACAGGAAGGAAATCGTGTGTTATGTGGTATCTGTGCTGTGCAATCTATTTTTATAACAAGAAGGAAATCGTGTGTTATGTGGTATCTGTGCTGTATGACGATGGCCTTTCCGCTAGTATTACTAGCGTATTATGTATATCCGCTAGTATTACTAGCGGACCATGTTCTTTGATTGGACGATTTAACTCACGAGGGGCACGAGGAACATAAGTTCATGGATTTTGATTAAACACGTCCGCTAGTATTACTAGCGGACGGTAATTTGCCACTCTAGATCCCAGCCGTTAATCAATAAAACGTGTGGTTTAGAGCCTATATGTCAATAATTGTCCCATAGCATATAGATGCTATGGATCGCTCCCCTATGTATATATATATATATATATATATATATATATATATATATATATATATATATATATATATAAGGATCTCAAATATTATATCATTTGAATATTTAAATATTGTAGCACATCTGAAATGATTTGAACTATATAATTATTGCATCACGAATGCATAAATATAATATTACAATAAAAATCAGAAGCATTAGTTCAATACTATATCTCTTCCTGTTCCAAAATAATTGCCCCCTTTAATTTATTGATGTTTCAAAAACACAATTGTCTCTTTAGTTTCTAAATACTTAATTCCTCTCCATTTTACCCTAGACTTGAAAAGGGAGAGCTTTGAAGTTGGACCAATAAAAAAGAGTTTGTGAAGTTTTCATAAATCTTGTCATATTTTTAAAATATATAAAAGTTAGAGGAGAACAACAAAATTAGATCTAAAAAATAAAAATTAACACAAATTTATGGCAATATATACTTATAACTAATTGATACTCCATATTATATATGCATCATTGTCAAAGCTAGTGGATTGCGGTAATAATTTAAATAACATAATTTTGATAGAAATTATACATACATTTTGACTTTTTAAAATCAATTTGTGAAATCATAAAATTCAAAATTGATATAATTTCGATCTAGTTTTGAAAACAACAAATATGATACTTAGTAATAGTACTTTACAGTTAGTTTGCAATTGTTATATTAAAACTAAATAATTTCATATCAATTTTGAATTTCAATATTTCGCGAATTGACTTTAAAAAATTAAAATGTATCTCTAATTTTAAAACAAAAATAATATTTAATTTGTATTATACAAAACCTTGTATATATTTCTGAAATTAATTTAGTGGTGGCTTATATCCACATGGTCGTATCATATCTCCGATTCACATATAGTATTTTTATTTTATTTATTTTTTCTCAAATGAAATCGCCATTTGGTGATGAAATGGTGACAGAAAGGGACTTGACATTATTCTATAGTCAAAGTTGGAGTTCATTGATAAACCTGTCAATAGAAATAAGGGCCTGTTTGTTTATTCATATTTATTTGTCTTAATCCTTAATAGCCTGAGACGTACGTGGAAGGATCTCAGTGACTAAAATTAAGAGGACTATATATTAGTCGAAGCCAATGCCAAAACAGACTTTCATTTAGAATTAGAAGAGGTCATCCAAAGCTCCATCGCTTTCTTATTTTGTTTTTAGGCATCTGCCAAACTTCTCGCCTAGGCAAAATGCACATTTTCGTATCCTTAGGTCAGGAACGTAGAAGCTTTGATTCCATTCAAAATACCCAACACACAAATAATTCTGTTGTAACACTTCAAACTTCACAAAATTGACCACCACCAATTACATCACGAGGAATCTCCAAATCCGAAACTTATTAGAAGAATATGATCTCTATAGCTTTTTTGACGGGTCTCATCACAGTCCCACACCAACTGTCACTGTTAATGGTAAGGCTGCTCCGAATTCGACTTACAGAATATGAAAGCACCGAGATCATCTTCTCTTCAGTGCACTCCTGGTGTAGTCTCTCCACCTATCCAACCTCTTCTTGTCTGTACTACCACCTCTCAAGAAGCCTAGACCACCTTAGCTAATACTTATGCCAAACCTTCTCGTGAGGATCACATCAAACAGATCAAGGATCAATTGAAGCACTATGCCAAGGGTTCCAATTAAGACGATCTCCGAGTATATGCAATTTATCAAGAATCGGGCTGATGAACTTGTTCTTCTTGGCAAACCTGTTGATGATGAATATCTTATTGATAAGATTCTTGATGGCCTTGGCAAGGAATACAAAGGAATTTTTGACGTCGTTAATGCTCGTGAAACACCTATCTCCTTTGCAGAAATTCATGAAAAACTCATTAACAAAGAGGCACTCTTCAACAATCACATGCACCGCCATCATTATTTCCGGTCACCGCCAATACTGTCAATAAACGCAACTATCAATCTTGGAGACCATCTCCTCCTCCTTGGTGTCCTCCCACAACCGCCTTTCAAAATCAAGGACAACAATCCAATGCTCATCATAATGATCTGTTAGATGTCAGAGGTGACGTGGCCCAAGTTTTAGCGACCAAAAATAGTGACTGACGCAGTCGCTGACACCCTCGAGTCGTGTGCAGTCGCTAAAAAGTATTAACGACTGCATGCGGTCGTGAATAATTAATTTTAAAAAAATAAAATTTTGGTTGTTTTGTTGATTTCCCAAATTTTTTTTAACCTATTTTGTACCTGTTTTATATCTCAACACACAACAATATATATAAATAAACCAACATTCATATAAATCCATCGATATTCGTATATATATATATATATATATAATCTAATAAAGCCAACACAGTAATATAAACATCCACGCATACTTTGCTCATATATATAAACAAGTACCATCTGAGTAAAATTTATATACAAATGTCATAACGTACAATATAAACATGAATTTAATTATTCAGTGGGTAAAAATTATACTCAAATGTCAATTACCAATACAAAGAAGGAATATGAATGCCTTCACGGATCAATATCGTTCAGATGGGGCTGTAAAAAAAGAATAAAACATGTATTATTGAATGTAAAGTTAAACATGCAAAGTAGTACATAAAGCTAAAGTACATAAAGTTAAACATATATAAGATTACCTCCCTCTCATCATGCTGATGTATTGCTCTCGCCACTGCATCTGTTAACTCCTCAGGAGATAGAGATTGCAGATGCACGCCAAGTGTGAGCAGAAGAGTCTGATCCTGACATATTTCTTTCACACAATCAGCAGGAGTGTGCAACGTCAGATGGCAGGAGGTTTGAGTAAACTGACTAGCAGAACTGTTAGTGCCACTGATAGTCGGTCGTCGTCGTTGTCCTTGGCCTTTGACATAATTCTTCTTCAAAACTGACGCCATCTCTCACAATTCTTGATCAATCGACGGCTGCGGGGTGCCTTCAGGATATATTGATATCTTGATAGCCTCAGGTAAACCATCGGGGTGGCCACATATACATCCAGTCAATGGATGGGTTGACCCTGAGACGATGCCTCCTACAAAATTAATATGCTCATATATCAATAAGTAAACATGTGTGATGTACTAGAACTAAAACTGAAACTTTATACTCAATACGTACCCTAACAGTAATGTGTTGCACCTGTGATATACTTGTGCCCTTATAGGTCCCTTTTGCCTTTTCGCCTATAGGTACACCTGAGGATCTGTTCGCGGAGGCAGTCTTCCGTCTCTTATCCTAGTCTTTCGGCTCTCCACTGGGCACACATATCAGCCCATATGCTCTGTGTGCACCACCAGGGGCTATGCTCATGTATGTACTCCTCACCCTGTCCTGGATGGTCAATCCCTGCATTATGAATGGTTTTTTGTCTTTTCTTATTTAAATTGTCTTTGGTTCAGACGGCTCACTTCTGCCAGAATAGTATTTGAATAACTAATGCATGTGCGTCGTCCCATCTATATTTCTTCTACAAATAAAACAAACATTAATAATATTAGAAGAGTTATTAATTATATTGTGATGAGCATTGTTAGTTGATTTCATAATCAACTATTTAAGCAAGCATACACATTCAATGAATAGTAAAGCAGTAAAGTAAAGTGTCGTACCCACAAGGAATTCTAATTAATAAACTCCAACTACTAGTCCTTTATCAATTCAATTTTATTTAAACTTGTGATTTCCTAATTATGAAAACTAAAATTAACTAATTAAAAATGTCCTACTCTAGCAATTGATTCAAATAAATAAAAGTTAAGACTACAATATCCCCAATTATGTAATACAAATCAATTATCCAATTTCTCCAGTTATTATGTCACCCAGATTGTTAACAGGAATTCTAATTGTTAAAAGCCTTTTTCCAAGTGGTTAAATAACATTTATTTAATTCAATTAATTATACGATATCCCTATGCAAAATAATAAGATTAAATCTATTAAGTACCGAATCCCAATTGTTACATGCAGTGAAAAGAGATATTCCTATTCAATTCACAACCCTAATTATTTATCTTATGCAAATAATTAAGCATACATGTTATCACGTTCAGTTTTAACCCTAGATTTCATCTCCCAAATTTATCTAGTGTAACACAATAATTATTGGCCAAATAATTAATCTATAAGCACAAAACATGATAAACAATTCAATTTGACTTAATAACTGGATTAAACTGAATAATCAATTCGTAAACATAAAAGGTTCAATTTGCAGTCTTAATGAAAAAGTTAGTTCATACTGGAAAATAAAAATAGAAATCCCATCAAAATCATCTTAATAGAATTACAAAACTGAAATAGAGAAGAAGAAGAAAACTCTAAAAGAAATCCTCCAATCTTCAATCTTCAACTTCAATTCTATTCCCCGATTATATGTTGTTGTCTAATTAGTCTCCAGCTTTTGGTTGTCCCTTTTTGCCAACTCTTCCTTTCTTAAATACTTTCTTTTCTTCTAGACTCCTATTTCCAATCAACTTCTCTTGCCTTGCAAATTCCCCGGTCAATTTCTCATGCATCCCACCACCTCGGCATTGGGTTTAGTGTTGCAGATAGAGCCCCGGTGCTGGCCTATTTCCAAAAAATTACAGTTTTGCCATTATTGATGCTGAACTTCCCAATTTGTCCATGCTTAGCCTCAAACTGTAAAATAACAAATAAACACATAAAAACTATCCTAAAAGACTTGAAAACAACAATAAATAAAGCCCAAACATATCCAATTCATGGGTATATTACCCATTCATCAAGCATTAACAAAAAGTATACCTGAAATTTGGCCCAAATAGCATCATTGTGGGTGTTAGGTATGCTCGCCCACATAATCACTAGTGTAGGCCAGTTTTGTAAGCATAATTATGAAATGCACTTCACAATTTTGCCATCACAAAAATTACTATAATATACAACAATTTACATTAAATACGGACATTTGATTATAATATTTTAAGCAAGTTACATTAGTATATATATATCTTAAACAATTGAAATATAAAATGTTGATATATAAATGTTTAACATACATGTTGTCCGGAGGAGGACGGATTTTTTGAGGCCTTTGGCACGGGATTAGGAACCCTACCCAAGTCGCGCTTTCTTGCAGTTGGTTCAGATGTCATCTGTAAAAAAAATCATAATGTTAATACGATGAATATTTGAGTACATATACAAATAAAATTACAATAATTACATGTAATGGTATGAAATAGTTAACTACAACACAGTAGTAAATGAAAGATATATAAACACGACAATGATATATATAAAGAACATGTATATATGTATAATTGGATGTAATAAAAGTAATACTAAACATACATCCTATTTTTTAGTCAGAATTATCTTGTATACGGTTTAGAGATTCATAACGATCATGTTCTTCAGATTCAGTGTCAGTTAGTAACTCTTCTTCCTTAGTATCAATGTCATCTGGCACACGTACTGACTCATAACATAATTCTGTAGGTTTATCTCCACCCTCTAAATTTATTAGTTCAATGTCGTCCTCCACATTTATTGGTGTAGGTCTATGAAGCATCTCTTTTTGGTAGAACTCCCCATCTACTAATTGTACAAGACTGCGCGCGAGAGTATGAATTACTAATTGTCATTCTATAGGCGGTCTATCCCTTTTTCTAACAGGACTAGGAGTGTAGTATACTTGTACAGTTTGAGTTGGCAACACAAATGGTTCGTTGGCGTACGAATACCTATGGACATCAATATCAATGATTCCATGTCGATCGACACATATCCCTTTTTCTGTATCAAACCAACAACACTTGAATAAGTAAATCTGACCCCCGTAAATGCTCGTGTACGACAACTCTATGATTTCCTTCAACTCCCCATAAAAGGCACGACCAAACTCATTGTAACAATCTCCTTGGACACACACTCTAGTGTTCATTGTTCTTTTACCGCGAGCATATGCATTTGTATGAAATTCATAACCATTGATCTTGTAACCATTGCGGCTGACTTAGTCCCTGTCTGGGCCCATAGCTAGGACTTGTACATTATCCGGAATCATTCCCTCAGTAAGACCCTACAAAAAATCTATTACATTAAATGAAGTCATAAATTAATGGAGTATATATTAATGCTTAATATATTTAACTTACTTTTTCCCTTAGCCACCTTGTAATGTTTTTATCACGGCTGATTTGAACATCTTTATCAGTTATGTTGGGCTGATTCGCTTTTAAATCGTCATCGTATGATCTATAAAATTTTATAAACATTAACATATTGGAATATATGTCATTGCAGGTCAAGATATAGCTATCCATAAAAAATTGAAATTTTACATGTGTATCTCACAAATTCGCCGATCTCCTCGCAATTGAGAGGAATTTAAGTATGTGAAGCATGTAAATCTTGCTCAAAGAGGAATATACACTTCCCTTTTCCATAAGCACAACCCGATAGGCCAAATACAAAAAGCCGACCATTTAGTTCAACATTACACCCATCATCATGTCTCGGGACTCGATTTTCCTTTGTCAAGACTTCGTCAGGAAAATAGTCTGAGACGAACGTAGATATCTCATCGAAACTATATGCCTCACATATCGACCCCTAGACATAAGATCTATTTTTCACCTTCCTCTTAAGATTTCCCATCACCCTCTCGAAAGGGTACATCCATCTATATTGAAATAGATCCCCAATGTAAGACCCCGAATTTTATGAAATAAAAGTATTCAATTTTTCTTATAATTACTATTCAGTAAATGGTTAAATTGATAAAAGTTTAAAGTTATGGGTGAAATATGAATTTTTTTCAAAATAAGCAAGTGGTTATAAAATAATCATTGTTGTCGGGGAATATTCGTTTGGTCGTGAAATATTCTTTCTGTCGGGAAATATTCGTACGACGGCGCAGCTATTTGTGGGCCCCATAACGAATAACTGTCGGGTGAAGAAAATGACAAATTTGAGTTTTTACAAATAACGGCGTAGTTGTTACCGTTAACACTGTTGGAATACCCGGTGGTTAAAATACAGTAATACGCGTTATTGCACAGTAGCACACGGTATTGCATAGTATTTTTGAAATTATTGATTCTTACGTAAGAAGGCACTACTCAATAATTGTTACAGTAATTACTGTTCAATATTTTATTTTATTGATTCAATAATTGCTACGTTAAAATTTTATATTATTGTTGTTCAATAATTGTTGCTGCACAGTATTTTCCATTATCAGATCAATAATTTATATTATTTAAATAATATTATTAGATAGCATTATTGGCAATGCCTAGAAAGTTCTGTCTAAGGAGAGGTTTGGTCATCTAATTGCGCGCCAGTAAGGAGAAATTCTTATTGGAAAGCCCCCTCTTTTCTGGGAACGGCCTGGTTGTCATAAATGTGATTCTGTAATATTATTTGTGAATAATTAATTATTGATTCATATGATAAGAAAATATTTATTTTATGTGGATATAAATGAGGGATATATTTTTGTGGTTAAAAAATGAAGGAGTTAATGTTGAGATTTTTATCCGTATTTTTGTCGGAATGGAGGTATTAAAAATCAGGGTTTTTGAGATATTTTGCGGGGGTTATAATTTTTAATCCGACCGTTGGATCGTAGTAATATTTGGATATGTTATACATATATAAGTTGAGTATATGTCCACAAATTTTGAACCGTTAAAAATGAATGTATGATTTGTTATGAATTTTACGAGATGACTGGTTCAGAAATTATTGAATTTTCGGAGTTTATCATTTTGGTGGAAAATTCTAGAATTGGTGGGCCCCACTTGTGGTTGGTGAAGAAATGTGCTGAATTATATTTCAAATGTGGTGGGTGGGAATAGTAGCAGGTAAAGCCATCAGGTTGCAGGTCAAACCTACCAAAATTTTCCTATAAATAGAGGGCTAAGTTAGAATTGAAAATCACACCAGAAACATAAGCTTTCTCTCTTTCTCTCTCTAGATTATAGAGTGTATTTTGTGAGTATTTAGATACTTGGTGAGTTGCTATTCATCAGTGCAAGTTTCCTTCAGCCTTATACCGATCAGAAGTACTGCTCTTTTAAGGTAAGGGATAGTAAGAGATTTTAAGGGATTTTAAGGGTTGTTATGTTTTTCAGTTTCGTAATTTTTCTGAACTTCAAAAATTCTGGAAAAATTTGAAATGATATTTTGATGAGTTTTATTGATTGTGTCCAAAAATGGTGATTTTTGGATGTATAGATTGAGAGTTATGAATTTTATGAGAAAAGACTATTTTAAAAGTAACTGCTTATAATTTCTTGTGGTTAACTCCAAAATTGATAAAATTTTTATTGGGAGTACATGTATATGATGGAAGTATACTCTGTTAATTTCAGAATTTTTGGACAAAAGTACAATTTTTGATAAATGTCTAAATATTCGGCTGCTTTGACCATATGAAAAATAGTAAATGACTTTTAAAAATTCTGAGAAAAATATATGTTCACTATGGGACTATATTATGTTAAATCCCAGAAAAGAAATATTTTTGAAATTGATTTGGTATTTTTTATGAAAATGGTCTAGTTATGAGTTAATGAATTAAATATGTTTTGTGAAGTAAGAAAATTGGAAAATAGGATTTTATGACTTGAGAATCCTATATGAGGTATATGCAGATTTTTGATGAGGGTTTTGGTTATTGATGATGAAATCTTAAGAGTTGACATTTTATGATAATTAAATGCATTAATTAGTAAAGTGTAAACAATTTAAATAAATTGTTTATAAGCTTAAGAAATGTTATTCTTTCAATATCATTATACCGAAGTATTGGTATGAATTTTATTGTGGAATTTCTACCTTTTTGAGTCGGTGTTACTATTCACGAGTTACTATTCACGAGTTACTATTCATGAGTTACTATTCACGAGTTACTATTCACGACAAAATTGGTTTCTTTTACTAACCAAATTATAGTTGATTTATGAATATTACTCTTGAGATTAAATCTATATGTTGATTATATTGATTTTATTATCATATATAACATTTTTATAACTCTGATGTTGAATTTCTCTTTCACTGGAGTGTAAAGATGGGTAGATTATTGGTATGATCATGACTAGGGTTCTCTTTGGCCTGTAGTGCAAAGTTGAATTGTGACTGGTATGATCATGACCATTGAATTTATAATTGAATATCTTTAGCTTAAGTGTAAAGATGAATTGATTAACATGGTTATAATTATGGTGTATATAAATTCTGAAATGATTATATATTTCTTTGAGATATGAATATATTTGGCCTGTAGTGCAAATATGAATTGTTGAGGAATATCTTTGGCCTGTAGTGCAAAGATGAATTGTAGAGGAATATCTTTGGCCTGTAGTGCAAAGATGAATTGTAGATGAATATCTTTGGCCTGTAGTGCAAAGATGGTCTGTTGATGAATATCTTTGGCCCGTAGTGCAAAGATAAACTGTTGTTGAATATCTTTGGTCGTAGTGCAAAGATGGATTTATTAGTATGATTATGAACAGGAACTGTGATTTGGTATAACCATGATCTTTGATGTTTCAGGTAAAGACATGTGATGAAAATATTCTTCGTCCTGGGTGTGAAGAAAAATTTAGAATCACAATTATGATTATGAGTTATTCATATGATTGTGGAAAGGATCTGTTAATTGATGTTACAGGGATAAAACATTGTTGATGGATTTTTAACATGGAGAAGATAATAGACTTTATAGTCTATTTGACTCTTCTAATGGATTGCTCGTTCCGCTGTAACTATGGTTGAAATTTTTATCATTTACCATATGTTCTAAATCTCTGATTTATTATTGATGAAGGCTACTGATAATTTAATTATCTTTAGTCATGATATTCTTTACTGAGCTAGTTGTGCTCACCCTTTTGCTTCACAATTCTTTTCAGGTAATAAGAGTGTAGCTGGGTCGGGCGAGGGTAACGGAGAAATAGAACGGTGGTCTCTAGCTGTGGAGGTTCTCCCTAAGCAGTATAGAAAAGTGTTGTATACATCATTTAGTAGTTATATTTGGTGAATCAAATAGGGTGAGGCGAACCCAATGTTGGAAGGGTATTTTGTCACTATCATACAAGATGTCTAATGACATACAACCTCGTGTCATCATAAGACAGGGTTGTGCTCATCCACTTGCTGAGTATATCTATGGGCACTACCTATATAATCTTGGTATTTGTTTGAAGTATAATTCTCAATTAGAGACAGTGGAGATAATGATAAGTCAAGAGAAGACTCACCATTGGGAAGAATATGATAGTAATCTTTTCGTTTTTCTTTGGGGTCTATTGGGTCAACCAAGGATAATTCTGTGGCCATATGATATCTATCATAACCTAGACGCGTGGCCTCCCATATACGAAGGTTTCCTTGAGCACTTCCCAAAGATTCTAATTTCTAAAATAATTTTTGACTATACCTTTATGTAAGGTGTCATTGTGAGGTGATGTCCACGGTTGGAACATGAGTCACATTTGGTATATATTTGTATCCAAACTCACAGCATATGTGTTGTTGTATTTTGCACGACAATTGTTGTAATAAAGTTGTAGTTGTTTTCTGTACCATGTATTTGACGACTCAGAATGGGTTGGGTGGAATGAACCTATTTTGGGGTCGTCACAGTTGGTATCAGAGCTTGGGGATATGATCTCTGGCGGAGATCGGGAAATATAACTAGGAGGGGAGAGATGAGTAAATCCTTCGCTAGTGTGTCCTACCTAAGCTTATTTGTTGGTCAGTCATAATATCGGGATATTATGTGATATGTTAATTTGTTAAATTAACCCTTGTTTTGAAGCTGTATTCTAGAATGATATTTAAAATACAGGAGATGAGCAATGGAGAAATTATGATGGCAGGGAAGATGGAATCTAAAATGAAAGGAAGGTATTCTCAATTCTTTGAAATACCAGGTACGTAAATTTCGGGGACGAAATTTCATAAGGAGGGGAGATTGTAAGACCCCGAATTTTATGAAATAAAAGTATTCAATTTTTCTTATAATTACTATTCAGTAAATGGTTAAATTGATAAAAGTTTAAAGTTATGGGTGAAATATGAATTTTTTTCAAAATAAGCAAGTGGTTATAAAATAATCATTGTTGTCGGGGAATATTCGTTTGGTCGTGAAATATTCTTTCTGTCGGGAAATATTCGTACGACGGCGCAGCTATTTGTGGGCCCCATAACGAATAACTGTCGGGTGAAGAAAATGACAAATTTGAGTTTTTACAAATAACGGCGTAGTTGTTACCGTTAACACTGTTGGAATACCCGGTGGTTAAAATACAGTAATACGCGTTATTGCACAGTAGCACACGGTATTGCATAGTATTTTTGAAATTATTGATTCTTACGTAAGAAGGCACTACTCAATAATTGTTACAGTAATTACTGTTCAATATTTTATTTTATTGATTCAATAATTGCTACGTTAAAATTTTATATTATTGTTGTTCAATAATTGTTGCTGCACAGTATTTTCCATTATCAGATCAATAATTTATATTATTTAAATAATATTATTAGATAGCATTATTGGCAATGTCTAGAAAGTTCTGTCTAAGGAGAGGTTTGGTCATCTAATTGCGCGCCAGTAAGGAGAAATTCTTATTGGAAAGCCCCCTCTTTCCTGGGAACGGCCTGGTTGTCATAAATGTGATTCTGTAATATTATTTGTGAATAATTAATTATTGATTCATATGATAAGAAAATATTTATTTTATGTGGATATAAATGAGGGATATATTTTTGTGGTTAAAAAATGAAGGAGTTAATGTTGAGATTTTTATCCGTATTTTTGTCGGAATGGAGGTATTAAAAATCAGGGTTTTTGAGATATTTTGCGGGGGTTATAATTTTTAATCCGACCGTTGGATCGTAGTAATATTTGGATATGTTATACATATATAAGTTGAGTATATGTCCACAAATTTTGAACCGTTAAAAATGAATGTATGATTTGTTATGAATTTTACGAGATGACTGGTTCAGAAATTATTGAATTTTCGGAGTTTATCATTTTGGTGGAAAATTCTAGAATTGGTGGGCCCCACTTGTGGTTGGTGAAGAAATGTGCTGAATTATATTTCAAATGTGGTGGGTGGGAATAGTAGCAGGTAAAGCCATCAGGTTGCAGGTCAAACCTACCAAAATTTTCCTATAAATAGAGGGCTAAGTTAGAATTGAAAATCACACCAGAAACATAAGCTTTCTCTCTTTCTCTCTCTAGATTATTGAGTGTATTTTGTGAGTATTTAGATACTTGGTGAGTTGCTATTCATCAGTGCAAGTTTCCTTCAGCCTTATACCGATCAGAAGTACTGCTCTTTTGAGGTAAGGGATAGTAAGAGATTTTAAGGGATTTTAAGGGTTGTTATGTTTTTCAGTTTCGTAATTTTTCTGAACTTCAAAAATTCTGGAAAAATTTAAAATGATATTTTGATGAGTTTTATTGATTGTGTCCAAAAATGGTGATTTTTGGATGTATAGATTGAGAGTTATGAATTTTATGAGAAAAGACTATTTTAAAAGTAACTGCTTATAATTTCTTGTGGTTAACTCCAAAATTGATGAAATTTTTATTGGAAGTACATGTATATGATGGAAGTATACTCTGTTAATTTCAGAATTTTTGGACAAAAGTACAATTTTTGATAAATGTCTAAATATTCGGCTGTTTTGACCATATGAAAAATAGTAAATGACTTTTAAAAATTCTGAGAAAAATATATGTTCACTATGGGACTATATTATGTTAAATCCCAGAAAAGAAATATTTTTGAAATTGATTTGGTATTTTTTATGAAAATGGTCTAGTTATGAGTTAATGAATTAAATATGTTTTGTGAAGTAAGAAAATTGGAAAATAGGATTTTATGACTTGAGAATCCTATATGAGGTATATGCAGATTTTTGATGAGGGTTTTGGTTATTGATGATGAAATCTTAAGAGTTGACATTTTATGATGATTAAATGCATTAATTAGTAAAGTGTAAACAATTTAAATAAATTGTTTATAAGCTTAAGAAATGTTATTCTTTCAATATCATTATACCGAAGTATTGGTATGAATTTTATTGTGGAATTTCTACCTTTTTGAGTCGGTGTTACTATTCACGAGTTACTATTCACGAGTTACTATTCATGAGTTACTATTCACGAGTTACTATTCACGACAAAATTGGTTTCTTTTACTAACCAAATTATAGTTGATTTATGAATATTACTCTTGAGATTAAATCTATATGTTGATTATATTGATTTTATTATCATATATAACATTTTTATAACTCTGATGTTGAATTTCTCTTTCACTGGAGTGTAAAGATGGGTAGATTATTGGTATGATCATGACTAGGGTTCTCTTTGGCCTGTAGTGCAAAGTTGAATTGTGACTGGTATGATCATGACCATTGAATTTATAATTGAATATCTTTAGCTTAAGTGTAAAGATGAATTGATTAACATGGTTATAATTATGGTGTATATAAATTCTGAAATGATTATATATTTCTTTGAGATATGAATATATTTGGCCTGTAGTGCAAATATGAATTGTTGAGGAATATCTTTGGCCTGTAGTGCAAAGATGAATTGTAGAGGAATATCTTTGGCCTGTAGTGCAAAGATGAATTGTAGATGAATATCTTTGGCCTGTAGTGCAAAGATGGTCTGTTGATGAATATCTTTGGCCCGTAGTGCAAAGATAAACTGTTGTTGAATATCTTTGGTCGTAGTGCAAAGATGGATTTATTAGTATGATTATGAACAGGAACTGTGATTTGGTATAACCATGATCTTTGATGTTTCAGGTAAAGACATGTGATGAAAATATTCTTCGTCCTGGGTGTGAAGAAAAATTTAGAATCACAATTATGATTATGAGTTATTCATATGATTGTGGAAAGGATCTGTTAATTGATGTTACAGGGATAAAACATTGTTGATGGATTTTTAACATGGAGAAGATAATAGACTTTATAGTCTATTTGACTCTTCTAATGGATTGCTCGTTCCGCTGTAACTATGGTTGAAATTTTTATCATTTACCATATGTTCTAAATCTCTGATTTATTATTGATGAAGGCTACTGATAATTTAATTATCTTTAGTCATGATATTCTTTACTGAGCTAGTTGTGCTCACCCTTTTGCTTCACAATTCTTTTCAGGTAATAAGAGTGTAGCTGGGTCGGGCGAGGGTAACGGAGAAATAGAACGGTGGTCTCTAGCTGTGGAGGTTCTCCCTAAGCAGTATAGAAAAGTGTTGTATACATCATTTAGTAGTTATATTTGGTGAATCAAATAGGGTGAGGCGAACCCAATGTTGGAAGGGTATTTTGTCACTATCATACAAGATGTCTAATGACATACAACCTCGTGTCATCATAAGACAGGGTTGTGCTCATCCACTTGCTGAGTATATCTATGGGCACTACCTATATAATCTTGGTATTTGTTTGAAGTATAATTCTCAATTAGAGACAGTGGAGATAATGATAAGTCAAGAGAAGACTCACCATTGGGAAGAATATGATAGTAATCTTTTCGTTTTTCTTTGGGGTCTATTGGGTCAACCAAGGATAATTCTGTGGCCATATGATATCTATCATAACCTAGACGCGTGGCCTCCCATATACGAAGGTTTCCTTGAGCACTTCCCAAAGATTCTAATTTCTAAAATAATTTTTGACTATACCTTTATGTAAGGTGTCATTGTGAGGTGATGTCCACGGTTGGAACATGAGTCACATTTGGTATATATTTGTATCCAAACTCACAGCATATGTGTTGTTGTATTTTGCACGACAATTGTTGTAATAAAGTTGTAGTTGTTTTCTGTACCATGTATTTGACGACTCAGAATGGGTTGGGTGGAATGAACCTATTTTGGGGTCGTCACAGTTGGTATCAGAGCTTGGGGATATGATCTCTGGCGGAGATCGGGAAATATAACTAGGAGGGGAGAGATGAGTAAATCCTTCGCTAGTGTGTCCTACCTAAGCTTATTTGTTGGTCAGTCATAATATCGGGATATTATGTGATATGTTAATTTGTTAAATTAACCCTTGTTTTGAAGCTGTATTCTAGAATGATATTTAAAATACAGGAGATGAGCAATGGAGAAATTATGATGGCAGGGAAGATGGAATCTAAAATGAAAGGAAGGTATTCTCAATTCTTTGAAATACCAGGTACGTAAATTTCGGGGACGAAATTTCATAAGGAGGGGAGATTGTAAGACCCCGAATTTTATGAAATAAAAGTATTCAATTTTTCTTATAATTACTATTCAGTAAATGGTTAAATTGATAAAAGTTTAAAGTTATGGGTGAAATATGAATTTTTTTCAAAATAAGCAAGTGGTTATAAAATAATCATTGTTGTCGGGGAATATTCGTTTGGTCGTGAAATATTCTTTCTGTCGGGAAATATTCGTACGACGGCGCAGCTATTTGTGGGCCCCATAACGAATAACTGTCGGGTGAAGAAAATGACAAATTTGAGTTTTTACAAATAACGGCGTAGTTGTTACCGTTAACACTGTTGGAATACCCGGTGGTTAAAATACAGTAATACGCGTTATTGCACAGTAGCACACGGTATTGCATAGTATTTTTGAAATTATTGATTCTTACGTAAGAAGGCACTACTCAATAATTGTTACAGTAATTACTGTTCAATATTTTATTTTATTGATTCAATAATTGCTACGTTAAAATTTTATATTATTGTTGTTCAATAATTGTTGCTGCACAGTATTTTCCATTATCAGATCAATAATTTATATTATTTAAATAATATTATTAGATAGCATTATTGGCAATGCCTAGAAAGTTCTGTCTAAGGAGAGGTTTGGTCATCTAATTGCGCGCCAGTAAGGAGAAATTCTTATTGGAAAGCCCCCTCTTTCCTGGGAACGGCCTGGTTGTCATAAATGTGATTCTGTAATATTATTTGTGAATAATTAATTATTGATTCATATGATAAGAAAATATTTATTTTATGTGGATATAAATGAGGGATATATTTTTGTGGTTAAAAAATGAAGGAGTTAATGTTGAGATTTTTATCCGTATTTTTGTCGGAATGGAGGTATTAAAAATCAGGGTTTTTGAGATATTTTGCGGGGGTTATAATTTTTAATCCGACCGTTGGATCGTAGTAATATTTGGATATGTTATACATATATAAGTTGAGTATATGTCCACAAATTTTGAACCGTTAAAAATGAATGTATGATTTGTTATGAATTTTACGAGATGACTGGTTCAGAAATTATTGAATTTTCGGAGTTTATCATTTTGGTGGAAAATTCTAGAATTGGTGGGCCCCACTTGTGGTTGGTGAAGAAATGTGCTGAATTATATTTCAAATGTGGTGGGTGGGAATAGTAGCAGGTAAAGCCATCAGGTTGCAGGTCAAACCTACCAAAATTTTCCTATAAATAGAGGGCTAAGTTAGAATTGAAAATCACACCAGAAACATAAGCTTTCTCTCTTTCTCTCTCTAGATTATAGAGTGTATTTTGTGAGTATTTAGATACTTGGTGAGTTGCTATTCATCAGTGCAAGTTTCCTTCAGCCTTATACCGATCAGAAGTACTGCTCTTTTAAGGTAAGGGATAGTAAGAGATTTTAAGGGATTTTAAGGGTTGTTATGTTTTTCAGTTTCGTAATTTTTCTGAACTTCAAAAATTCTGGAAAAATTTGAAATGATATTTTGATGAGTTTTATTGATTGTGTCCAAAAATGGTGATTTTTGGATGTATAGATTGAGAGTTATGAATTTTATGAGAAAAGACTATTTTAAAAGTAACTGCTTATAATTTCTTGTGGTTAACTCCAAAATTGATAAAATTTTTATTGGGAGTACATGTATATGATGGAAGTATACTCTGTTAATTTCAGAATTTTTGGACAAAAGTACAATTTTTGATAAATGTCTAAATATTCGGCTGTTTTGACCATATGAAAAATAGTAAATGACTTTTAAAAATTCTGAGAAAAATATATGTTCACTATGGGACTATATTATGTTAAATCCCAGAAAAGAAATATTTTTGGAATTGATTTGGTATTTTTTATGAAAATGGTCTAGTTATGAGTTAATGAATTAAATATGTTTTGTGAAGTAAGAAAATTGGAAAATAGGATTTTATGACTTGAGAATCCTATATGAGGTATATGCAGATTTTTGATGAGGGTTTTGGTTATTGATGATGAAATCTTAAGAGTTGACATTTTATGATGATTAAATGCATTAATTAGTAAAGTGTAAACAATTTAAATAAATTGTTTATAAGCTTAAGAAATGTTATTCTTTCAATATCATTATACCGAAGTATTGGTATGAATTTTATTGTGGAATTTCTACCTTTTTGAGTCGGTGTTACTATTCACGAGTTACTATTCACGAGTTACTATTCATGAGTTACTATTCACGAGTTACTATTCACGACAAAATTGGTTTCTTTTACTAACCAAATTATAGTTGATTTATGAATATTACTCTTGAGATTAAATCTATATGTTGATTATATTGATTTTATTATCATATATAACATTTTTATAACTCTGATGTTGAATTTCTCTTTCACTGGAGTGTAAAGATGGGTAGATTATTGGTATGATCATGACTAGGGTTCTCTTTGGCCTGTAGTGCAAAGTTGAATTGTGACTGGTATGATCATGACCATTGAATTTACAATTGAATATCTTTAGCTTAAGTGTAAAGATGAATTGATTAACATGGTTATAATTATGGTGTATATAAATTCTGAAATGATTATATATTTCTTTGAGATATGAATATATTTGGCCTGTAGTGCAAATATGAATTGTTGAGGAATATCTTTGGCCTGTAGTGCAAAGATGAATTGTAGAGGAATATCTTTGGCCTGTAGTGCAAAGATGAATTGTAGATGAATATCTTTGGCCTGTAGTGCAAAGATGGTCTGTTGATGAATATCTTTGGCCCGTAGTGCAAAGATAAACTGTTGTTGAATATCTTTGGTCGTAGTGCAAAGATGGATTTATTAGTATGATTATGAACAGGAACTGTGATTTGGTATAACCATGATCTTTGATGTTTCAGGTAAAGACATGTGATGAAAATATTCTTCGTCCTGGGTGTGAAGAAAAATTTAGAATCACAATTATGATTATGAGTTATTCATATGATTGTGGAAAGGATCTGTTAATTGATGTTACAGGGATAAAACATTGTTGATGGATTTTTAACATGGAGAAGATAATAGACTTTATAGTCTATTTGACTCTTCTAATGGATTGCTCGTTCCGCTGTAACTATGGTTGAAATTTTTATCATTTACCATATGTTCTAAATCTCTGATTTATTATTGATGAAGGCTACTGATAATTTAATTATCTTTAGTCATGATATTCTTTACTGAGCTAGTTGTGCTCACCCTTTTGCTTCACAATTCTTTTCAGGTAATAAGAGTGTAGCTGGGTCGGGCGAGGGTAACGGAGAAATAGAACGGTGGTCTCTAGCTGTGGAGGTTCTCCCTAAGCAGTATAGAAAAGTGTTGTATACATCATTTAGTAGTTATATTTGGTGAATCAAATAGGGTGAGGCGAACCCAATGTTGGAAGGGTATTTTGTCACTATCATACAAGATGTCTAATGACATACAACCTCGTGTCATCATAAGACAGGGTTGTGCTCATCCACTTGCTGAGTATATCTATGGGCACTACCTATATAATCTTGGTATTTGTTTGAAGTATAATTCTCAATTAGAGACAGTGGAGATAATGATAAGTCAAGAGAAGACTCACCATTGGGAAGAATATGATAGTAATCTTTTCGTTTTTCTTTGGGGTCTATTGGGTCAACCAAGGATAATTCTGTGGCCATATGATATCTATCATAACCTAGACGCGTGGCCTCCCATATACGAAGGTTTCCTTGAGCACTTCCCAAAGATTCTAATTTCTAAAATAATTTTTGACTATACCTTTATGTAAGGTGTCATTGTGAGGTGATGTCCACGGTTGGAACATGAGTCACATTTGGTATATATTTGTATCCAAACTCACAGCATATGTGTTGTTGTATTTTGCACGACAATTGTTGTAATAAAGTTGTAGTTGTTTTCTGTACCATGTATTTGACGACTCAGAATGGGTTGGGTGGAATGAACCTATTTTGGGGTCGTCACACCCAACACAAGCTTTATAGAGCAAATGGATTTGCAAATGCTTCATGGAGTCAAAAAAAACTAGGCGAGATTATTTTTTCAAGCTTACACATGATCTCAATTATGTTCTTCTCAAGTACTGACATGTCCTTCTCATTTAATGTTTTGGAACACAAGTCTCTAAAATAATAACAAAGATCAGTCAAATCATCCCATATTGGTTTATCAAGCATATCCCGAAATGTTGTAGGTATGAGTCTCTCCATGAACACATCACAGTCATGATTCTTCATCCCTTACAATTTCCCACCCGTAACACACCTTGTAATTTTTGACGCATATCCATCTAGTAATTTGAGAGACTTAATCCATGTGCACACATCTTCAACCTACTTTTTGGAAAATGTGTACCTTGCATGCGGTTTAAACATCTTACCAATTGCAGATTTATAAAGTTCTAATCCAGGACGCTTACAAATATCTTTCATGTCCAACCGAGCTTTATCATTATCTTTCGTCTTGCCTGTAACACTCATCACGATGTTAATTAAACACATTTTCGAACACATTCTTCTCGATATACATCACATCTAGATTATGTCGAATCAAATTTGTAGACCAATAAGGCAGTTCCCAAAAGATGTTTTTGCGAAACCAATTATGAGACTCGTCAAACACATCAATTGTGTTTGAGGAGACAGTCTTTTCAAATGGGATAATCGATAATCTCCTCACGGTCATGCATCTCCGTCCCCTTCAATCACGGTGCAAGTATATCATTGTCTATTTTCTCTTTCCTGAAGTGTTCTCTATTTCTTCGAAATGGGTGATCTACCGGCAAGAAACGATGATGACAGTCAAACCATCAAGGCTTTCTACCTTTAGATAGATTAAAAGACTTTGTACGCTCCATACAATACGTACAAGCTAACTTACCATGTGTACTCCATCCAGCTAACATACCATAAGCAATGAAGTCACGTATAGTCCACATAACCACAACCTTAAGGTTAAAATTTATTTTTGACAAAAAACATCCCAAGTCTGTACTCCATCCTCCCATAATACCTTCATCTCGTCTATCAGAGGTCTTAAGTAAACATCTAGTTTCTTTTCAGGACTCTTGGGACCAGGAATCACAAGTGAAAGAAACAAGTATGGTTGTTTCATACACATCCAAGGAGACAAGTTGTACGGAGTAACAATCATAGGCCAACAGGAGTATGGAACAGCAGAGTGGCCGAACGGGTTGAAACCATTAGTGGACAATCCAAGCCTCACATTCCTAGGTTCCAATGCAAACCCAAGATGTTCTAAGTTGAAATCTTTCTAAGCATGCCCACCTGCGGGATGGTTTAGTTCCCCATCTTAAGCTTGACATTTTGCATACCAAGTCATATGTTCAGTTGTTCTGGAAGACATGTACAATCTTTTTAGCCAATGTGTAATTGGAAAATACGTTAAAATCTTAAAAGGTATATTTCTTTTTTTTATTGTCACACCTTCTTTATTAGGCCTAAACCGGTTATGACTGCAAAACTTGCACTTGTCTCATGTTCATTTTAGTTAAAAAAATAGCATGCAATCGTTCGGACATGCATCGATCTTTTAATATCCAAGACCCAACTTCTTCACCATTTTTTTACAATAGTAGTAGTTTTCTGGTAATTTTTCACCCTCAGGCAATATACTCTTAATGGTCTTTAAAAGAAACTCAAAACACTCATGGCACATGTTGTGATAAACCTTGATGTTAAGTAATGTCGTCACTGTAGACAATGTAGTGTGCTTAGTGCAACCATGCCACAACGGCTCACCATCATCGTCTAACAACTTAAAGAACGCGTTGGCATCAGAATTCATAGGTTGCTCTCTACCTTGTTCCCAACCAAAATTTGGCCCTACAATATTATGAATCATTTCATTCATACGATGGGTACTGCTATTCGTATAATGTACGTGTGTTGTACCACTATCTCTTCTCTGACCATGTGCCCACCAACATTCTTCGTAATTATTCATGAACCCAAAAATAAGTAAATGATAGTTGACAATGTTTATATCCATGTAATTTATAGTCTTACACCTCAAACAAGGGCATCTTATCTTGTTCTGACCATTCACACATTCCGGGTTACTATACGTATAATTCAAAAACACTTGGCAACCAGATCTCAATTCAGCTGAAGCAGTTATCTGGGAACCTGACTTTCTTCGACTCATCCTCCTACGGTCTAAATAGAGGTCCATGATATCACAGTACCTACTGCAGACAAAAATTATTGTATTCCCCTTGTTAGAGATTTATAATTCAGCTCAATGCCATTTATGATGCTTATAAATACATATAGATATATATGTACATATATAACATGAGTTGCATTATAACATGGTGTGCATCATTTGCGCACCAGTCTAAAGACAATAGATTCCTAAGAATATAATATGGATCATTAGTTCATGTATGGCCTGCATATGCATTGAGACAAGTCTACATCATTTGTTTTTGCATATACGTATGTATTATATAAATATACGCCTCTTTTTAGTTACCCGACCAATTCAAAAAAATTCGTTATAGTATCCCCTATAATATGGACTATCCACATGCACAAGGGCATGCATATATAGCCATTTGTAGGCACCCAACACACAACCCAAGAGAAATATACAAATTCAAAATATAATACTACCAAAACAAAATAAAAAATAGTCTATAAGACTATTAATCCCCTTTTATAAGAAAAACAGTCTGAAGTAATGTTAATTAAAATAATTAATAATTTAATCATTCACCTCTTTTCCCAGTAATGCTACATATATAATTACTCATCTTCTTCAAATTACAAATATTCTCTGAAATTTCAATGATTTCATACTCTGAAATTTAATCACAAAATTAACAGAACAAATATATCCCAATCAAACACCCTTATATATAAACATATAGACAATACTAATACAAACCAGTATCTAAGATTGAAAACTATACAAGTCACATTCAATACCAACAAAATAAATAATTACTAATCACTCAATCATATAGATTTCTTAATAATATTGTGCAAAATACATATAAATACATATAAATCCATAAAAAATATTACATGTTTGCGAGAGACCTAGGCGGTGGGTTGCGGCCATTCAGGCGGTCAATGGGGTGCGGCCTTTCAGACGGCGGTGGGCAGCGGTCGTTTAGGGGCGACAGGCGGTGGGCTTCTCCTTTCTCCCTTCTCGGCTCCGTTCTCCCGCTCTCTTTTCCCTCTGTTCTCCCACCCTTCTCCCTCTCTGAGTCGACTTCAATCTCCCTCTGTTATTCTTCTTCTTCTTCCTCTTCTTCTTTCTTCTTATTTTTCTTCTTCTGTTCGACTGAACTCGGTCTGTTCAGTTCTCTAGTATTAAAGAATCAGCGACCGCTATCCGCCACCGCATGCGGTCGCTATTTTTAATGACTTGGACTTATTAGCGACCGCAAGCGGTAGCTACAAACTTCCCCGCTAACATATTGCGCCAATTTTTGGGCAGCAAATAAACACCAGCGACCGTTTGCAGTCACAGTTATTATTTAGCGACTAGATTTAGTAACGGTTGCCAAAAGTGGTCGCTAATTCTTATATCGGTGACCGCATACGACGGTTGTTGATAGACCATTTTCTTGTAGTGACACTTCATATGCAGGGTCTGATGACGTTATGATCGGCGGTGGCTCGGGTCTTCACATTATCCATATCGGTTCCACCACTCTTCCTATATACCCCTACTCGTACCTTCAATTTACATAATATCCTTTGCATGCCTAACATGAAAAAGAATCTAATTTCTATCTATCAATTTTGCAATACTAATCATGTTTCTATTGAATTCTTACCCACTGTTTTTCATGTGATGGACTTGAGCAAGCACAGGGGCAATTCTTTTAACGGGAAAGGCTAAAGATGGTGTCTATGAGTGGCCAACCTCCTCTCCAAAATTGTCTTCTCCGTTCGTCTTTTCCAGCATCATGACCACTTCCTCCGAGTGGCGCTCTAGATTAGGCCATCCATCATCACATATTCTGCAGCATATTATGTCAACATTTTCTTTACCTTATTCTATGTCTCACAACTCTCATTGTAATGTATGTTTAAATAATAAAAGTCATAAGCTTCCATTTTTTACATCAACAATTATTTCCTCTCACCCTTACAAATTATATTCTCTAATGTTTGGACCTCTCCCATTTATTCTATTAATAATTTTAAGTATTATGCTATTTTTATCGATCACTTTACCCATTATATATGATATTACGAAGAAATCTCCTGTTTGTGATGTTTTTATACGTTTTAAAGCACTAGTAGAAAATTATCTCAAACAAGTCGTTGGTTTCTAATCTCTTTATGGTATGAAGAATGCTGAAAATTTTTTCTACTCTCTTCATGTCTGAAAATGTTTTTATGTTTTCATTTGTAGATTTGAGAAAGCATTAATAATTTATTTTTTTATATTAAATATCAACTTGTTTCTTTTTTAATATTTTTCAATAAAATTTTAAAAGACTAGTATCGAGATTATATAACTATTTTAATTAATTATATAAAATATTAATCGCATTTCTTAATTTTTATGTTTTTAGTTAGTATCTTATGTTACACAATATTTATTTTATGATATGATACAAGAACAAATCATACGGATATAGTATTACTAATATTAAAAAGTAAGTTGTATGTTAGATGCGACAAAGGTATCATATTATATGATACGATTTACGTTATAATCAATACACTTTTAATTTAAAGTTGCAAGAGTTAAATTGATATATTATCGTTTTATTTTTATTTTTACTTTTCCTGTTGAAGAGGTCTTCACTCAATCTATACAATAATAATTTTTAAAATACTTTCTAAAATTTCTTCTCTTTTCCTAAATGATTTTTGTTTTCAATTCTTTCTTTCTTCATGTCTCATCCTCATACGAAGACATAAATAAAATGGTGTCATTTATAAAAAAAAACGTATTTCACAAAAAGTGTATTTTAAATAATAGTAGTATAAAATGATAATATTCTTAAATTTTTCATTATAATTTAATTATCATGTCATTTTTACTAAACTAAAGTTTGTCTGTAGGTATATATATGGAATAAAATTACATCGTTTTTACTCTTTGTTCTTATTTGTAAATTTTCACGTGTATTTATTGTTGGAATTTGAGCCTAAATTAATGTGGGTGTCATTAATTATTTTTAATAATTCCATATTTTAATGTGTTCAACTCCATGAGTAGATTAAATTAAGTATTTGGAAGCTCAAATTCATAGAGTAATGAATGAAATATTAACTCCCAAAGATCACACTTAGAAATGATAAAAGATAATAAATACATGTGAGAAAAATCAAGTCCCACATAGGTTAGGAATTAAATTCTCAATATGTTTATATATAAGGAAAGTGCTATTTGGTTTAGACCCAAGGGGCACCCCACTTTTGTGGAAGGAAGAGGACTTAGTCAAGGCTAGATTCAAACCTGCGCACCTTCGCCGACCAGCCGACCTGGTCTGGCTCGGGCTAGTAGGTTTAGTCTTGTATATAATTCTTTAGACAAAATTTTTTTAATTAAATTTATTTAAATTTTATTTATTTAATTCTATTACCAAAACGGTGTCGTTTTGAAAAGCGGTATTTATTATATTATCAAAACTGTGTCGTTTTGAGAAGCGGTATCTGCTAAAAGGGTATAAGTCTGAACGAGCGACCCAAAACTACGTCGTTTTTGTCGCGCCTTTTCTACTGAGCCTAAAACTACGTAGTTTTAATTCTGTTAATGCTAAAACTACATCGTTTTATGGGTCCGAATAATTGCGCCTATTCTGTATATGATCAAAACTACGTCGTTTTGACCAAATGATGTCATCCATGCCTTTTCAGTGGCATATCATGCCTTTTCAAGGGCTAAGTGTCCATCCGAAGGGTCACCAATCCCTCCTATAAATAGATAGGAGGGGGCAGCCTTCAGAATCATTCAAGTCTCAAGCATTTTAAGCATATAGAGCATTCTAGTCTTTATTTCTTCATTAGTTTCTTTAAGTTAGTTTTGAGAGAGAGTTAGAGCTTTTCTTTTGGTTCAAAGAGTATACTTTTAGTAGTGCTGTTAAAGTGTATAATGTCATTGTATCCTAGGAGACAAGTGCTATCAATTCTGAGCATCATACGAAGGGCATAATTGTATTAAGGACATAGTACCAAGTACTAGCATTGACAAATATTTTCTACAATTCTGATTATTTGAGATAAGTCAATATATATATAATTTCCTTTAAGGATACTAACATTTATATATAAGAATTGATTAGATATTCGCTCTATACCGGCCTAAAAGAATTATACTTTGCACACATATCAAGAAAAATAAAAGTAGAACAAAGAGAGTAAAAAAATTAAATTTATTCTTATTGGCCTCACATGATATTATTAAAGTGATAAATATTTTATTTTTTTATACTAATACTCTACTAAATGACATATTTATCTTTCACTTTATATACTTTACTAGATACAAATCCGCGCGTTGCGACGATATTATTCAATTTTTTAATAATAAATGTGTACGTACAATTAATAATTTAAAATATAATAAAAAGATGGTAGATTATTGTGCGATGATCAAATTTTACACAAAAAAATAAATGAATATACATTGTAAGGGGTAGTATTGAGATAAAGTAATGATTTTATTAAATAATAATTAAATTACAAATGATAATATCAAAAAAGTTGATATTATCAAAACAGTTTAGATTTGTAGTGATTTAGGGGATTATAAATTTAAAAAATTAAGAGAATGACATTATGCTATTAACTGTTTAGATTTATAGTGATTTAGAAGATTATAAATTCAAAAAATTAATTAATAGCATAAAGTAGTGATTTTATTAAATAATAATTAAATTACAAATGATAATATCAAAACAGTTGATATTATCAAAACAGTTTAGATTTGTAGTGATTTAAGGGGTTATAAATCTAAAATTTAGGGGAATGAATTAGGGTTTGTTTTCATCCTCATTTGTTATGTTTGTGGGCAGTTTTGTTAAGGGCGTTAAGGAACATTAATTAGGCAGGACACGTGTTGAATTGTGGGATGACAGATGTCAAGTTATGGTATCATGTACTGCATTTTAGTATATTTAATAGATTTTATCCTTTTAAGAACAAAGGGGGTATATTTTTATTTCCTACTTATCTCAAAAAATTAACAAGTAATTTAAGTATTGATGGTATGATTATAAAATTCAATGACAAATTCATAGAAAATGTCATTTTATACCCTAATATCAATATAAAAAAAGACTCTTTGAAAATGAATTGGTCATCATAATTAATACTATAAATCATTTTTTGTATAAATTAATTTTTTTTAAAAAAAATTAAGCAATCGCGTGGGCCAGGTGCTGGGTTCCTAGTATTTCAGTTGGCCGTTGGGGTGGTTCCATGGACCGACCATTTGGACTAGAGTCATGTATGACGGTGATTGAAAAATGAAAAATAAAAAATAAAGATAATTAAATCTTCCAAACACCACCTTATAATATATTCAACTCTCAACCACAACCAAATCTTCTCATATCCCATTCATCAACCTATAAATCCGTAGAATATCAAAGTCGGCTAAAAATAACACTCCCAAATTCACCAATAATAAAATGCCACATCACCAAGCATAAAATAAATTCATAATTTATTTAAAATATCTTCAGTTACTTGCGTTTATAACGACAGTATTTAAAAGTTCAAACGAGTCGCGTTACTTTTAGATTGTTGTGTTTAGACCTCAAACGGAGTATTTATAAGTTAAATAAACTGCTGTGGACTTGTCGAACGGTTCAATCGACTCGATTATGCCTATATCGACCTTTCTAAACTAACCGAACTCAAAAATTACGGTGTCTAACTAGTTTAAGCCCAATTCGACTTGTTTAGCATTAGTTAAAAATATATTTTTTAATTTATAATGACAAAATTAAACCACTCAAATTTAAAGACTCGATTGAATTCGAACTTGATCGAATTTTAAATCTCAAATTTATTTAAAATTGAGTTTGATTCGGCTTATTTAACTTTTAAAATAAGTTAAATTTTAAACAAGTCAAAATTCGAGTTGAGCCGTTTAAAAATCGGTTGTCAACAAACGCGTCCTTTCTCTCCCTACAAATGTACTCCATAACTTGCATTTTCTTCACAAGGAAAATAAATTTACATTTTTTCTCTCTATAGAAATATATAATTAGCATTTCTCTGTATCTAAACGTTTTTCTCTCGTTAGACTTTAGCCATGGAAGCAGTCCAGATGGAGGAGCTAACATCCGGTGCTAGTGGTCGCATAATTCCGGTCTTTAAAAACCTCCGACGGTCCGTACTGTCCTACCAATCGCTTTGGCGATCGTTAATTTTCATCCAATCGGTTTTCTTCTGGTTCATACTCCTGCTTCGCCGCCACCGCCTCTCGCCTTCCTCCTCTCCGCCTCCGTCTCCGTCATCCGCCGCAGCCGTCTCCTCGAAGCGGAAGTTTGCTCTCAGGAGAGAGGAGGAGGACATTCTCCGGCGCAGAGCCCTTGCTGAGGGTTTGAAAATGGTTACCGGGGATGGGAGCGGTCGGTGCGCGTGGACCACTTCGCTTTTCTATGGAGTCAGGGGAAACGCGTTGTTTTGCCGGTCGTGGTTGCCGGTCGCCGGTGAAACCAAGTAAGGTCTTTTGTATATATAAACTTTGCTTGATTTTTTTTTTTTGGGTTTTGTTTATATAAATTATGAATTTTAGTATTTGCTTATGAGAATTTTTGTGTTGTTTTATTTTTGTGAAATTTGTGGAGAAGAAATTAAAATAAAATTTGGACTTGTAGACTTGTAGTTTAAGCTGCATTGCTTTTTAAAAGAGATAATTATGCATTACTTCTGCTTGGCTGGATGCTGACTTGCCAAGAAATGATTTTGATTTTAAAGTTAATAAAAATTACTGATTATAATTTTATGTTTGTTTTTCTGCATATGTGGTGTAGCTATTGCTTATCTATGAAAAATGCATGCTCAAGTGCTTGTCAATTATGTGTTTTCTTTCTACATAGTTACTGCACCAGCTGGATACTTGAAATAGAGTTAACTAAAATCTGTTTGATCACTTGTGAAATTAACCAATGGGGCAATTTTTAAGAGAGCACGCTATGCCGCTATTGAAAGAATAACTTGTCGAAATGCAGCATATTATCTAGTTAAACAATATTAACCCTAATCTGAATGATTGCTAAAAATTTAACCTTCGAAGAAATGTGATTTGTTTAAATTCTTGATGTTCAATGGTAATGAATACCTACCCAAAGAAAATTTTGTTTAGTCCTATAAAATACTTGGATTTGAGGGGTTTGATTCCCACTCATAGTCTCACCCCCAAAATCCTATCTCAACTCATTCCATGAACTAATGTTCCTTACAGCTTTCATTGGTATACACTTTACCTTTGAGATAGCAACTCTGGTGTTATAACCTGATAGTAGGAAATATTTAATTATTATTTGAATTGTTTAACTACATCTCATGCAATCAACCGGACAGTTCAAAGTTCAATGCTTAAACCTAGCTAAAACATCACATTGTAAACCTTCTGCTCACTGTCAATAGTTTGTTAAAAGTGTAAAATTCTCTAATCCGTTATCAAGGTTGCTTACTTAGTTAAGCTATGCTACAAAAGGTTTATAAAATAAAACTTCATTTTAGTTTTCAAACATGAAGTCTGGACACTCTTGTTGATTTCCTATTTTCCTTGGTTAACTTTCTTTGCTTGCTCCTACAATGTCTCATTCCTCTCTGTGCTTTGTTTGCATGTCCGCTGTTTGAAAATTTATGCAAAAAAGGCTTTCAATTCATGCTTGTCCTAGCATGAGAAACTTCTATCCTTCTCATAAAATTCTGGAACTCCAGGATTTGAACTAAAAGAAAGGATTAAGGGATTTTGGTGCTGGTAGTCTCTGATTTAGTCTGGTGTATAATTCCACACAGCAATAACATGTACAATTCTTTTTTTTCTGGGTATTGACCTTTCCTTTTGCGCTTCATTCATCACTCTTAAGAGTCGTTGTTTCGTTATTTCAGGGGTATTATGATCATAATACATGGGCTTAACGAGCACAGGTAATATTTGATGAATAAATTTTTCTCTCAGTTTGGTTTGATTGCTACTGTCTAAGCTCATCCATATCATTGCAGAATTATAGCTTTACATTCTTTCTGTGTTTTCTGTATTCAGTGGTCGGTATGCTGATTTTTCAAGACAACTAACCTCCTGCAATTTTGGCGTTTATGCAATGGACTGGATAGGTAGTTTTTCTTCATGATAGTATCAGATTTCTTAATTGGTGGAACATATTTTATAAGTTATTCGCATTCATATAGATATTTCTCCCTGTATATAGTCTACTTGAGCAGTTGACTGATTTGGTTTTTCATCTTATAGGTCATGGTGGCAGTGATGGATTGCATGGATATGTACCTTCACTGGATCACGTTGTGGCAGATACTGTGAGTTCAATTTTGTTGTTTCTTCTTCTTATCATGCAGCTTCTCTCAACTTCAAAGACAACAAATTTGTTGCCCTGTTACATTTAGTTTGGCATGTGAATATTGTTCTTCCATTCAAATTGAGTTTCTCTTGGATAACTTTTCATCAACCTTACTCATGCCAATAAATCAGGATTTGATCCCATATCTGTTTAGTCTTCCCCGATATTAGCACAAATTCACAAACATTATCCCGAGCTGTGTCCTTGGCTCCTTGCCACTTCCATCTGCAAGTTGCTTGATGTTTTTAAGGTAGCTTGTTTTGTAAAACTCCTTTTACAATGCACTCTTCATTTCTAACAGGGGGCTTTCCTGGAAAAGATTAAATCTGAGAACCCTGGGATCCCATGTTTCCTTTATGGTCACTCAACTGGAGGAGCTGTGGTTTTGAAGGTAACTAATAAATATATATGCAATATACATACTATCTGTGCACAGTAGGTCTTTTGTTGCTTATACATGTTAATTTCATTACTCTGCTCCTTTGATCAGGCAGCTTCATACCCGCACATAGAGGGAATGCTGGAGGGAATTATTTTGACTTCACCAGCTTTGCGGGTTAAGCCAGCGCATCCTATTGTTGGTGTAAGTTTTTATTGTTTAATGATGTCACCTATATAGCATGGATTGCTAACCTTTTAAAAGGTATCTCTGTTATGTGAGATCGTGCTCTACATTTCTGATAATATCTAATATAGCATATGTCATATGTGATATATTCTGCTTCTAGATTACTGATAATTTCTTTAAACAAAATTTTATATAATGTCAAACCAATTAGCAACTTGTAAGTTAAGGATTTTATGTTGATAAACTCCAGTAAACTCTTGTATGCCCATTTTTGTGCACTAAATAAAAACAATGGGCTTATATGTTGATTTGGATTAGAACACCAATCTGATTGTAATGCCCCCAAAAGGTAACAGACAACACGCATCAGGATTTTGTTACCCATTCCATTAATATTTTACTTCTGAGCTTATTGTTACACTTTCCTCGTTTTAATGACAACATTGGAACTAGCTATCAGAAGTTAGAGCTCTAGATATTGAGGCATATATAACTATTTTATATGTGTAATGATTATTATTTTCTTGTAATTTTGTGATGTGCAGGATCACAAGTAGAGAGAAAAAATACTAGTTTTAAGGATAATGTTCCACACCAGGAAGGAGGAACCTCTAACCCATTCTTTCCATCTATAACTATATGAATTGATCAATTAAATGTTGTATATAATACACACACACACACACATACATATATTTATAAATATCTCCCCGCGGGGGGGGGGGGGGGGAAGAACTCAACATTCCCCAGAAACCCTGAATATCTCCACCTAGACCACCAAATGGATCAGAAAGAACTTGCTAAGCCGGGAAGAAATAACGATATTTGGATTTTACTCGAGAGGAAATACATGGTTATATGCATAGGAACCTTATTGATATGAGATGGTTTACTTGGTATATGTACTTGTAGAAATACGATAAATGAAAATTACAATAATGTCCCATAATAAATGAGAAATGCAATGGTAGATTAGGGCACAAGTGCCATAATAGATGTTGAAGATGATCACTAGTGTCAAAATATGCTGATTATGGGTCAAAAATTGATTTTTTTTGCCTTTTTCCTTTGATGCTGACTTATCACAGTTGTCGTTCAATGGTTGTGAAACTTAATGTACAATTTGTTCATTGTGGTTACTGTTTTTGGTTGATACAGTTGAAAAGTTGACAATGAGGGTCACCATTGACATAAACAGTAGTTTGTTTACACTAGCTGCCGCTGCTTATACTTCTCAATAATAAAATCTGATACAATGAATTTCCAGTTTAGAAACATTTATCTAAAGGAAAAGAAAATGGAAAGTGTTGTGATCTAATCAGCTATGGCATGCAGAAATCAATTTTAACCTGCGGTAACATCTCATTGCAACATGTACTAGATTGCGGGGGGTTCCTCCTACCTGGTTTGGAGCCAAGTAGTATCCATTTTTAAATCTTAAATAGAAATGGTTTAGTTAGAACTTAGAATTAGGGAGAGACATTCTCAAAAAGATGTTTCCAATTCTTGTAGTTGCAGTGAAACTTTCATTGTTGAACCTTCAGAATGTCTTTCATTATGATGTTTCAAATGCTCTTCTTTTTGTTGAATTTTCAATGTTATAAAAAATTGAAATGTAGCAATCCTCTTTCTTATGGGATTGTTGAACCTTTGGAAATGTCTTTTATGCAGGCTGTGGCTCCATTGTTTTCACTGGTTGCTCCAAAGTACCAGTTCAAAGGTGCCAACAAAAGGGGCATTCCAGTTTCTCGAGATCCAGCAGCTCTTGTAGCCAAATATTCTGACCCATTGGTCTACACTGGACCCATAAGGGTCCGAACCGGACATGAGATTCTCCGCATCTCCTCGTACTTGATGCGGAACTTTAAGTTTGTAACCGTCCCATTCTTAGTCCTTCACGGAAGTGCTGACAAAGTCACTGATCCACTCGCTTCTCAGGATTTGTACAACGAGGCAGCTTCCAAGTTCAAGGACATAAAGCTTTATGACGGATTCTTGCATGACCTTCTTTTCGAGCCCGAGCGTGAAGAAATTGCTCAGGACATCATTGATTGGATGGAGAAGAGATTGAGTGCAAGCAACCTGAACAACATCAACAGTTTCTGGTGAAACTACAGTCAAAATACAACATAGACTTCGTGTGTATAGGTCTTCTCAAGAATTAGATTTATTTTAAGAAATTTGATTTAATTCATCTATTTTCTTGAAATGAATTACATGACTACGGAAGTTTATCGAATGGTTTATGGATTTGAATGGAATTATTGTATATCTTGAAAAAGACCTTTTGGAGCTTGTTTTTATATGAACGTTATGTTCAAAAGAATGGTACATATTTATTTTTTCTTCCCTTTTTCATAGAAATGATGCTATATTCTTCTAGCCATTCTCTATCAAGATATGGTCCAAATTGATGCTTGAAATTAGAATGAAGTTCAATGGACCAAATTGATATTCTTATTCTTAGTTGGAATAACATTAAGTGGATTAAACTTGCACGGAATAATTGTGTGCTATTACTAGCCAAGGAATATAAGTATCCTTAGATAGGATGTCATAATCTTCTCCCTTGGTTGGGGAACATATTCCCTTCTTTCTCTTGCAAGAGTCGGTTTAGGCTTCCTGAGCCAAGAACTAGAGGACCACAGAACAAGTTTGAAGGATTCTGCCTAATCCTCTGCCCTGTTTGCGTATGCATTTGAAGCACTCCAAACTTGAGGATTTTTATCATTCTTATACTCTTTCCCTTAACTTTCACACAAATTAAAATAGAGAGAATAATGGGGTGTTTGATAAATCAGATAAAAGTTTAAATTGAAAAGTGACGATAACCGTGTCCCTACGAAAGTTAGGGGGTGCCTAACACCTTCCCTCCGCTTAATTCTCACCTATAAACATATATGGCCCCTCAGATAAATTACCAAGTACAGACAAAGAGACGACATCATTCACTAAACATTAGAAACTACTTGTAACCACTCACAGTTTATATTTTGTCGTATTGTACACGACAGTTGTATTAGTAAGTTGTATTTGAATTCTGTACCATGTATCTGGCGACCCATCTAAATGATCTGAATCTGAATGAAAAATATTGTTTGATAATTGACATGTGTGAAATATTTCAGTTGCTTATTCTACCATTCAGCCAAAAAATTGGACTAAACCATTCAGCTCAAAATCGTCTGAATGGCTGACCGGTTCAACCATTCAGACGATTTTTTTCCAAAATAAACGCACTGAATGGCTGAATCAGTTAGCCATTCAGCTGCTATCAAGCAGGCCCTAAGTTGTAATTTATATGAGTTTGGTCAAAGTATTTCTCATTCATCTAAAGGGTAAAGACAAACTACTCCATACAATCTAAGCCAAGCCAGTATACTTGATAAATCTCAACTGCAATTAGAAAATAATGCAATGCAATTTCTAAAGCAAATAAATTACATAATGAGTCAATTAGAAGACTGCAGCGCTTTCTCCATTCTCTCTGCCATGCCTTGGAGAGATGATTCAATGTACCCCAACAAATCTTCAAACTTCCACCCTTCAACAGGATCAGCCACAAACCTCCACACGATCTGGCATCCCCCTTCATCAGGGCCCTTCATTGGCATTACTTTGACCGTCGATTTATACAACTTAAACCCCATATTATTGTCCACAACTTCATAGCTTAAACACCGTTCGATCGGATCAATCACCAACAACTTCTCATGACACCACATGATCGAAGACGATACGGTGGAGCCGCAGTACCGGATTAGGCCAGGCTGGCCATAAACTCCCTCAACCTTATAACATGTATCAATACTAGGCAGCCATTTGTTGAAGCTACAAAAGTCTTCAAACAGTGGCCAAATTTTCTCTGCTGTTGTCCCATTAAGCTTGGCACTAGCTCTGCCTTCCCAAATGGGCTTCTCTTCTTCTGCCATATGAAACAACGAAGAGTCACAAATACAGAAATATGTTAAGACCAAGTATCATTTATATATATATATATATAGGAAATTGTGTAGGTATTAAGTTGACCTCGAGTTGTTATTTATGTGAAAGATACTACTTTTTTAGCAAAGGGTGGTCCATTATGGCATCAGAATATTGGCCTTTAATACAAATTGATTGGGGGTATAGAGAGTAGTTTGGGTGGTGTTTCATAAAATTGAGCATTTAAGATCTGAATAGTTAGTAAGTACTCCCTCCATCTCAAATTAACTGTTCAGTTTTGACTTTTTAAAGTCAAATTGACTATTTTTAAAACTAATATTTTTACTATTTTTGCTAAAATATAGGTGAAGTGATTATAACCAAAAGAAAGTATATATAATTTATTACTAATCCCAATTTTTATAATTTTAGAAATATATTTATATATGCTTAATTATTAATTCTAAAAATAGTCAATTTGACTTAAAAAAGTCAAAACTGAGCAATTAATTTGGGACGGAGGGAGTATATGTTACTCCTTCCGTCCCAGGATAAAAGTTCTGGTTTACTTTTTACGCATATTAAGAAAGAGGATAAAATTGTCCATATTTAAATTCTCATTTAATTACATAATTTTCTGCACATTACTAGTGATGCTCCATAAATATACATAGTTCCTAAAAGATTGTCGTTTAAGGTTTTTGCACATGGATTAAGAAAGTCATTTAATACTACCATTTAACAATTAAAATTTGTTTGAAATTCCATCACTATCCCTTTATGAGAAAGGAGAGAATTTCTTGGGACAATGAAAGAAGGTAGGGGTAATATAGGAAAGTAAATAATTTATTCTCCTAGAAAATTGTAAACGACAAACATTTTGAAACAAATTTTTTCTTCTAAAACGACAATCTTTTAGGAACGGAGGGAGTAATTAATAATAAGGGTATTACAGGCAAATTTATATAAAAAATAGATCATTTAAGGTAAGTAGACATTTAACTTGGTACTACCTGAAATAGTAATAAAGATTTTTATCATGGGACGGAGGAAGTAATAAATTAGACCGTTTGAGTAAAATATTATCAATTTTAAATTTAAAAATATCTCAAATTGATTTTTCAAAAATCAATAATAATCTTAAAATTTGGAATGGATGGAGTACAATATTTATAGAGATTCTATAAATTTAAATTTTTCATTAAGAGACAACTCTTAATTATTTAAATTTATATATTTCGCTTACCGATTAAGAGACGATAACAGACAAACAAAATTTTATCAAATAACTTTATCATTTTACAAAATTAAATATGAAGTTATTAAAGTTATTAAAAGATAAACAAACACCGCCTTAATAGTCATATCACTCCAATTCTATAAAGGTTGCTTAGTCTAAATTTGTGTACCGCAATTAATATTTGTGCATAGTAATAGTCCACCAAAACAAATGACTAGTAATGACTAATCAATTGTGAAAATGAAGAACTACTTCCTCTATTCCTTAACATCTGCTGCTATCTTTTTCTTAGCGCCGACAATGTTGGAATAATAATTATATTATAAGAATAAAAATAATCGTTAAAAATTTGAAATATAATTTATTTATTTTTTTTGACAAACCCTGGAATAAGAACATGGGGTCGTTAAATTTAGATTTACTCTGACAACGTAAATATTATTTTGGAGTACTTTTACAGCGATATTTTTTTTTGACATTGAGTGGCGACATTTATTTTTGACATTAAGTAACGATATTTTTTTTTCTTTTTTTTCGGTATTTTTTTTTGTAGTACCTCTCAAAAAATATATAGTATTTATTCCAATTGAAATTTTTGTAAAAAACTGTGTTTTAAGTGTAATTTAGATACAGGAAAGAAACATGGATGTACAGACTGTACATACCCTGTTTCTTGTATGTATCCAAATTACACCTAAAACACTGTTTTTTATAAAAATTTCAGTTGAAATAAATACTATACATTTTTTTAGAGGTACTACAAAAAAAATCAAAAAAAATAAAAAAAAATAAAATTACTAACAATGTCAACAAAAAATATCTCCCTAGATTAATTCATTATTTTGACATTATCAACAATCATTTTCTTCTTATAGTTTTATTGCTTATGAGGGACTATTATGTTTTGAGATTTTTAGGAGAAATTGGTTACTGACTTTCCCAAATTACTCTTAATACTCCCTTTTTTTTGCTTCTAATTATCTTTTTCAAATAAAAAATTTGAAATTTGTTTCTTTTTTTCTATTTTTCTATTTTCAAAAGATTGTTTTTTTATAATAAAAAATTTGCAAAATAAAAATCTTTTTGTAAAATGGAAGGAATAAATAAAGATTTTCCTTAAACTTGGTGGAATTGGTGATAAGCGTGGTCATTAAATGGAAATGGTTAGCATGAAATTAATTTTGATCATTTTACTTTGCTCCTTCCCTGGCGGGAGAAATGTTAATTTATGTTATATAATATACCCAATATTTTTTTAGTAATTTGAAACTAAGTAAATGCTACTCCCTCGGTTCCATTTTATTAGTCGTTCTCTAACACTCCCTCCTATTCAGATTAAATGACATTTTAGAGTTAAGCACATTTATTAAGAAATAACACAAAATTTCTTTCGTGTCCCTAATTAATTATTTCTCTCTCCACAATTGTCTCTTCTCATTCTCCACAATTGCATTTACTAAGCATATTAAATAGAGGGGTAAATTAGGAAAAACAAGTGCAATATTGCATAGAGATTCCAAAACGACACTTATATATAATAAAATTAAACTCCCTAAAACGTCATTTAATCTGAATAGAAGGGAGTATGTAGAATAGAAAATTATCTAGTTTCCTATAATACCCCTAATTCCTCTCTACTTCCCAAGGAAATTTATTCCCATAAAAACACTGCACCTCATTCCTCTTAACTTTTCAAGAAAATTTATTCCCATAAAAACATAACTTACTCCATTATATTTTCTCTCTCTTATTTAAGGACAAATCACACATTAGTTTGTAGCTTAATTGGAAGACAGAGACTACCAACACATAAGAGCTAAATATGAAAATTGGGACCTATATTAATTACAAAGTAATGATATCCTTAATATATGTGTTTTATGTAATAGCGACTAATAAAATGGAACCGAAGGAGTAATTAGTTCAATTCAATATTAGAAACTAATTAAAATACATAAATATTATAATTAAGGGCCCACAAAATTTTACAATTGAATAATTCTGAAAGAAATTCCGTCAAGAATTTCGTCAGAAATATAACATATCACACTATTTATATCTCACCATCATAAACAATATATATATATTGCAGAATTATCAATTCTCAATCAAAATGAATTACACTTTACAAATATATATATATATATATATATATATATATATATATATATATATATATATACACACACACCAATTTTTAGCTCCAAATTAAAATGACAGTAACAAAAGCTCTACCAAGTTTCTTAGTCTAATCAAAATGACAGTAACAAATTTATGCTTACACAGTAACCAATTAATAAATTGAAGCTAAACCAAACTATTTTCAATCCCAAATCAAAATGGCAGTACCAAATCTTTACATACACGGTAATAGAGCTAACAAATTTTCAGCCCCAAATCTAATTGACAGTAACAAATTGATGCACACACAGTAACCCACTAACAAATTGAAGCAATACCAAATCAAAAACTCTACCAATTTTCAGCCTTAAATCAATATATATATATATATATATATATATATATATATATATATATATATATATCAGAAAAATATATGTAATGTAAGACCCCAATTTTTTATAAATAAAATTGATTTTCCTCTATTCATTATTTTAAAATAGTAAGGGGTGAATTTGATTAATGTGGTTAGTTATGGGTAAAATACACAAATATTTTAAAATAAGCAAGTGATTATAAAATATTCATTGTTGTCGGGGAATATTCGTTTGGTCGTGGAATATTCGTACGACAGCGCAGTCATTTGTGGGCCCCATAACGGAAAACTGTCGGATGAAGAAAACGACAAGTATGCGTTTTTTTTATAAATAACGGCATAGTTGTTACTGTTAACACTGTTGAAATACCTGGTGGTTAAAGTACAGTAATACGCGTGGTTGCACAGTAGCACACGGTATTGCACTGTATTTTTGGATTATTGATTCTTACGTAAGAATACACTACTCAATAATTGTTACAGTAATTACTGTTCAATATTTTATTTTATTGATTTAATAATTACTACGTTGATATTTTATATTATTATTGTTTTAATAATTGTCACTGTAAAACCCCGACTTTTATAAAATAAAAGTCTAATTTAATTTATGATTATTATTCTAAAACTGTAAAATGTTAAATTGATAAGTGGTCAAAAGGACAATTAAATGGATAAGTGAGTTAATAAAAGAGGAGAGGGATTTAATTCTTCTAGAAAGCAGCCCATGTAGGCGTCTAAGTGTTGATGTCTAATAATATGAGTAATGTGAGTGAAAAATTATGGGGGGAACAAAGAAATGGACATCTTGAAAATTAAGGAGGAAAGGAGGGGAGATGGGACCTTAGTGTTGGAAGTGATTAAGCCTAATAAGGCTAAGGCAAAATCAACATCTTACTCTTTATTTTTTCACACACTCCATTCCGTAGCCATGTTCAGAAGAAGAAAAGAAAGAAGAGAGAAAGAAAGAAAGAAAGAAAGAAGAAGATGAAACCATGGAAGCATGAAAGAAGAATAAGAAATCAAAAGATAAAACCAAAACTTTTCATCTCTTTAATTTTTCTAAGAGTTTGATTTGTTTAAAGTTGGGTTATAGGGGATCATGATGGATCCAAAGTAATAAGGAAGTATATGATAAAGATTTTATGTTTAATCCTTGTCATAATAGAATTTAAGTTCAAAAAGTTGGGCATATGTTTGAGGATGAACAAAAGTTATGTTGATGACTTAAATCAAATTTGTAAAAGTGTTGATGGTTGATTTATGTGTAAAATTTGAAGAGGAAGATCTATAGATTAAAAAGTTATGGAAATATTCTAATTTGAAAGAACTAAAAATAATTTAAATTGAAGTTGTGATGAAAGTTTTCGTAAAACATGTTAAACGATGAAAAACTTAGTCTTGGGGGACTTTGGAGCCAAATTTTAGAATAATTAATGAATCGAAAAAATTATGAAATCATGGGGGTTTTGTAGAGCATGTTACAAGCTTTCCATAGCCTCGAAAACAAACTAATTTCGATAACGGGTGAAGAAGTTATGAAGATTTGAAGTATGTGTGTCAAAAGTTACAAAATCTGAAAAATTGGAGTTAAGTGCCGAAGGTCGATCGCCTAGGCACTAGGCTCGGCGCTTAGAATCTGTTCTTGGGCGCCTAGGCGCTTGCCCAAGGCCAAATTTGGGCGCCTAGGCGCTGGTCAAGTGTTAAGCCAAAATCTGTTTAGCCATCCTTTAGTAAATTTGGCATAACTTTTTCATACGAACTCCGATTGAGGTGATTCAAGATGATTCGGAAAGATAACGAGTAGACCTAAAACTTTCATTCTTTATGTTTTGAGATTTGAGGTCGGTATCAAGGCCTAAAATGTTTATTTTAGTGACTGATGTGCATTCAGAGGCAATTGGAGGACGTCGGGCATGCACGTATGCAACGTGTAATGTTTTCGACGATAAAGAATGTTGTTCTAAGTTGTAAAACATGAACATTATTAAATATAATGATATTATGCGATAAATAAAGACAACCTAAATGAATAATGAATTATTAGTTGGTGTATATGTTATTTGAGATAATTATGATTTGATGTTGATCCTTACTTTTAATAGAATTATAATTGTTTATAAGTAAGGTATTGATTTGATTCTTACGTAAGAAGTCACTCGGTATTTATTTCAATAATTACCACAGTAATTATTACACAGTGACTCATATTATTTGATATGATTTAATTAAACCAGTTGGTAGTATTGAAAGTCTATGTTAATAATTGTGAATAATGGTTCAAAGATTGAAAAGGGTGTTGATTAAAGTTGAGTATGATATACATATGTTTGTTCAATTATTATTTTTTTACAAAAGTAAGTTTGGCAGGACTTGCCGATACTCTATTTTTTTCTAAAGTAGTATGGACCACAACTCTATTATTGAACAAATTTTATTAAAACGTGTACAAGTTGATTTAATTTTCTCTGCGGGACAATAAATTCCACTACCATTATTATATACCTCATTTGGTTATTTTGTCAAAGCAGGTGGCTAGTTGTTTACTAAATTTTTAGTATAAATAGGTTGCTCGATTGAGTAACTAAACACACATCATCACTACACTAAAAATATAGAATTCTTTTACTACAATATTGTGAGTATTTCTATTGAGTGTAATGTTACTTCAAGTGTAGATGAGGAATGCAAGCATTGTTTATGTTGATCAATTTCACAGAAAGCAGAATCAAGTCACATGCTAAGGTAAGGGATATCATTATTGTGGTAAGAGGGTATCATTTTTATGGTAAAAAGAATATCATTTTCTTTCATACTCCATGTTATGGTAAGATATTATTATTCGTTTATTCAGTTTATCATTAAATGATAAAAAGTCCTGAAAGGATTAGAATATCCTTAATAGTTTGTGATTCATCTATTATTATGTTATCAATTTGGACTCTGGATAATTAAGTTGAAAATCACTAAGATCTATGTTATCTTATTATTCTGATGATTTATGTTTATTCATTATATATATCATTGTCATCATTCTCATGCTTATATTGTATTGAAAGTCATCTATGGCCAGTAGTGCAAAGATAGACTGTTGGTTATTGGTTTTACAGTTATATATCTTTGGCCTGTAGTGCAAAGATGGACAATTGATTATTGGTTTTACAGTTGTATATCTTTGGCCTGTAGTGCAAAGATAGACTGTTGGTTATTGGTTTTACAGTTGTATATCTTTGGCATGTAGTACAAAGTTGGACTATTGATTTACTTGATTATAAATATGAATTGTGATTTAATTATAGTCTATGGTGGTTCAGGTGAAGACATGTGATGAGAGTTCTCTTTGTCTTGGGTATAACAAAGAACTGTTGATGAGTATTACATGAATGAAATATTAACGATGGACTTTTAATCTAGAGGAGATAGTAGACATTATGTTCTACTTGACTCTTCTAATGGATTGTTAATTCCGCTGCTATTATGGTTGAAAACTTTTATCTTCTACCATATGCTCTAAATATATAAATTCTTTTGATAATTTAATTATCTTAAGTCATGATATTCTTTACTGGGCTATTTGTGCTCACCTTTTTACTTCACCATCCCTTTCAGGTAATAAAAGTGTAACTGAAACTAGCAGAGAGAACATGTGTATAAAGTGGTGATACGAATTAGTCACAAGCCTAATCAAAATATGAAACGGTGTGGCATAATAATTTTATTGAGAATAATAAAATGTGTGTGACATATTTTATACATCATTTACTAATTGATTTTGGTGAACAACTATAGGGTGATGAGGACCCGACCTTGAAAGCGTCAAAAATACACCGCATTAGAATGAGGAGAATAGAAATCTTCTTGTATTCCTTTGGAGACTTGAAATATTTGCTGTTGTACTTTATATGGCATTGTAATAATTTGAGTATGAATATTGTCGTATTATATACGTTGCAATATTTGTATTGAAACTCATAGTATATGTGTTATTGTATTTTACACGACAGTTGTAGTAATAAAGTTGTCAGTAGTGTAATATCTGGCGACTCAGAATGGGTCGTGTAGACCTATTTTGGGGGCGTCACAGTCACTGCACAGTATTTTCCATTATCAGATTAATAATTCATATTATTTGAATAATATTATTAGATAATATTATTGGCAATGTCTAAGAAAGTTCTATCTAGGAAAGGAGTTTGGTCACCTAATTGCACGCCAGTAAGGAGAAATCCTTATCGAAAAGTCCCTTCTTTCCTAGGAACGACCTGGTTGTCATTATTGTGATTCTGTAATATTATTTGTGAATAATTAATTATTAATTTATATGATAAAGAAATATTTATTTTATATGGATATAAATGAAGGAATTAATGCTGAGGTGTTTTATCAATATTTTGTCGGAATGGAGGTATTAAAAATAATCCGTATGTGGATTTCGGTCATTTTTTGTTTAGAATTTAGAAAAACTTTCTTCTACAAAGTTGTAGAGAATTAAATTTTTTATGGAAAAGACATAGAATTCGTATTTTTTTTGATAAAAGGGCTATTTATTATGAATTATTGAAGTTTCAAAAATAAATATTTTTATTAAAAACATGGGTGGGCCCCACTCTTATCCTTTATTGGTGAAATGTGCTGAAAATTATTTCAAAAGTGGTGTGTTGCAACGTGTGGGAATTATTTTTCCAACATAGCATGCTTTCCATTTATTTTGTCAAACCTGGCGTGCTACCACTTTTCTATAAATATGTGCTTATGTTAGAATTAAAAATCACATCAGAATCTAAAATTTTCTCTCTCTATAATATCGAGCGTATTTTTGTGAGTATTTAGATATCTTGAGTGTTTCTATTCAATGCAAGTTTTCTTCAACATTATATCCGATATTTCATCTAGAAGTACTATTCTTTTGAGGTAAGGGATGCTATTTTTTTTGTAAATGATGTTATTTCGTTCAATATCATTATGCCGAAATATTGGTATAAATTTTATTATAAAATTTTTACCTTTTCATGCCGAGGTAACTATTCACGTATATGATACTATTCACGTATACAGCACTATTCACGAATACGGTACTATTCACGAAGTATGATTTTTCTTATGAAATTATTACCTTTTGTGTCGGGGTTACTATTCACGTGTACGACACTATTCACGTATACGGTACTATTAACGAATACGACACTATTCATAGAAAAAATTAAATTTTCTTTTCTTTGTCCAAGTTGTTTATTATGGTTACTATCTTTGATTGTATCCATGTTTTGATCTTCATTCTTAAATTTTGCTCCACAATTGATTATTATGAAATATTTTTAAAATGGGATAAACTGAAGTACGAATCCCTAATCTTTGTCCTTTTATCTCACTGGATTCGTTTTCTTTAAGATATTTTTCATCATCTTCAGTCCTAAATGGTGATATAACTGAATATCTTTGGCATGTAGTGCAAAGATGAATGATTACCTGATAAATATCTTTGGTCCGTAGTGCAAAGATGGACATGTGTTGAGATGAACATGACCAACTGGTGATACAAATGAATATCTTTGGCCCGTAGTGTAAAGATGGACATGCGTTGAGATGAACATGACCAACTGGTGATACAAATGAATATCTTTGGCCCGTAGTGCAAAGATAAATATTTGGTTCAAGATGTATATTGATTGATGTTACAGGGATAAAATATTGATGATGGACTTTTAAATCATAGAAGATAGTAGACTTCATTCTCTACTTAACTCTTTTAATGAATTGTTATTTTCGCTGCGAATATTGATCTAAAACTTGTTGTCCATTATATTTTATCTGATTTATTGAAGGCTAACGATAATTTATTCTACATTGTCTTAGTCGTAATATTCTTTACTGGGCTAGTTGAGCTCACCCTTTTTTTTGTTCCATTTTTCTTCTTAGGAGGCGAGAATATAGCGGAAATTAGTCGGGGTGTGGAGTGATGTTTCAAGTCAGTTGTTTTAGCAGTCCTCACTATTTTATAAAATAGTGTATGAATAATTGTAATGAGGACTTATTTGAGTTTGGATATTGTCTAGAAGATAATATTTGTATTTAAACTCATAGATTATGTGTTATCGTATTTTGCACGACAATTATAATAATGAAATTATAGTTATTTTCTGTACCATGTATTTGGCGACTCAGAATGGGTTGTGTGAACCTATTTTTGGGGCGTCACATGTACACAACTGTGTAGTACACAGTCGGCTATGGTAACAATTTTTTGGGCTATAGAAAACCGTCGCCATAACTATTCTGGGCTACGGTGAAGGGTGAACAGTCGTTATAGCCCAAAAAATCCGTCGTCATAGCCCGACTATATAATATATAACTATGTATATACATAGAACCCTATATATATATATATATATATATATATATATATAACATTCTAATGTATACGACATATAGGCTGAAATTGATGCACTAACAGTGTACTTAGGTTTAAATTGAAACAATATTTGAACTCATACATTCTTTTGGAGCTAATAGAGTGAGAAACAAAGGGAGAAGAAACCAACAGTGGAAGCTAACGTCGCGAGTGGTGGAGCGATGGGAGGTGGTGGTGGGTGGTGGTTAGTTGGTGGTTGGGCAGGGGCGAGAGGAAGAGAGAGAAGCTAAGAAAGACTGAAGAACTGTTGGTGGTTGGATCAGGTGGTGGTGGGTAGAGGTGTTCAACTGGTAAATACAGGCCCAAATCGGATCGGTACCAAACCGAACCGGTCATTTACCAAAATTAGCTAAATTTCGGTACCTATACCGGTACCGGTTGGACTGGTATACCGAACCGATTTACCAGTTATGTACTGATTTTTACCAAATAAATATCAAAAATTAATATAATTATTATTTTATTATTATTATTATTATTATTATAATTTTTTATTATTATTATAATCATTATTTTATTATTATTAATAATAATAAAAAAGAAATTGAAAAATCGGTATATACCGGTACGGTTCGATAATACTGAACCATAAAAACTCGATACTGAAAAACCGGTATATACCGATTTTTTTGTACCGAAACCGAACCGATTATACCGGCCGGTGCGGTCTGGTTCGAAAAATCAAAAATTCGAAAAAACCAAATTTTTTGCCCACCCCTAGTGGTGGGTGGTGGGTGGTGGGTGGTGGCAGGTGGGGGCGACGAGAGTTGACAGTGGGAAAGACGAGGGTTAGAGACGAGAGTGAGGGAGTGAGAGACTGCAGAGAGATGAGAGAGTGAGGAGAAGAGAGAGAGAGAGACTGAAGAAGAAGAAGTCTGACCAGATTTTATAAGTTATTTCTGACGGAATTTTCGTCGAACATAATTCCCTCGGAATTATGTTAATCTCGACGAAAATTCCCTCGAAAATAACTATCGTTCCGTCGAAATTAGGCTTTGTGCTGGCGGGAAACTTACCGCCAAAGAGGGGCTCCTACTTCCGACGGAATTACGTCGGAATTACATTATTTTATTAGGAAGTATCCTCGACAAAATATTCCATTGAAAATAAGTTAATTAAGACATATTACAATCCGTTGAGGATAATTCCGTCAATTTTAACCCTTTTTCTTGTAGTGAATCAACGAAATCGTAGAGTGGAATCAATGCAGTTGTAGAATAAGTCGAAGTCGTAGAGTGAATCAATGAAATCGTAGAGTGGAATCAATGCAGTCGTAATAATAATAATAATAACAATAACAATAATAGTAAAAAATAAGATGGGAAAGTTATATTGACAATGGGCACATGTATTGGGACAATGTGCACATGTATTGGGACAAATATGTTTGATTTGAATTGTTAACTATTTTTCATGTATGAATTGTTAGCTATGTCTAGTCAGCAAAAAATGTCCACGTGTCAGCCACATTTGTCTAGGTGGCATGTCAGTTAGCGCCAGGGACAGAGTTGACCCAAAAAATATAACGTTATAGCTACTTTTGGACAAAAAAAAAAGTATAAGGAGCACGTAGAACATCGGGAAAAATGTTAAGAGCATTTTTGCACCTTTGCCCAAATTTATATATATATATATATATATATATATATATATATATATATATATATTTGATTCTCATAATCCCGCCACACTAAAAGAACATCTAATCTTGCATAAAGTTGGAAGTGACATTTAAGTTCTCCAAACAAAATAACAAGATAAAAAGTAATTAAAAAAATTAAAGAACGTTCATTATTATGGCATCCTCCATTTTCTTAACCATCAACTGCAGCCCAACTTGATACTTCCTCACCAAATCCTTCAATCTCCACCCTTCCACCGGATCAACAACAAACGACCACTCGATCACACACCCACCATCACCTCCCGGAGAAATCCTGACCGTCGAAACGTAGGACTTAAACCCAATATTGCAGTCCACAATCTCATAGGTTAAACTTTGGTCCGTACAATCAATGGCTATAAGTTTCTCCTTCGACCAACGAACTGAAGAAACATTAGCATCTGTGTTGGTGGCGCTGCCATCGGAAGGGAGAGAGAAACCCGCGCAGTAACGGATACAACCCGGTTCGCCATTGGCTCCATGGATGCCATAGCAAGTTGAGAGACTTGGGAACCATTTGTGTAGGTTAAAGAAGTCTTGGAAAAGAGGCCATATTTGGTTTGGTTTTGCTTTTGTTAGTGTTGTTGACACCTCGGCTTCCCATTTGGGTTGTGAATGTTTTTGTTCCATCAGGGAGACAAAAACAGAGTTTTATTTTCTTCATCTATTATATCATACACATATTTATAAGGAATAATATATATATATATATATATATATATATATATATATATATATATATATAAAGCTTAAATATGGATTAGTACCCTAAACTATAGGTCATATTCCACTTCGGTGATTCACCTTTCAATTTTGTCAATCAGATGATTGAACTATTAATTTTTTCCAATTACAACAAATTGAGTCCGGCACGTCAGAAATTGCTGACGTGGCTATCTGGGTGGGTCATAATTAAGCTGATGTGTAACAAAATAATAATTTTTTAATTTCTAATTAAACATTTATGATATATTAAAGGCTAAAATTGTCAAATAACTTTCTATCAAACATTAATAATAATCAAAAACATCAAAAGCAAAACCCAACCATCAGAGCACCGCCGCCGCCGCCGTCGTCTCAGCCTTCCCTTCGGCCACAACCATAACCACCGCCACCATCTTCCCGACGACCTCATCCTCCATAGCCACCACCCCCACCATATCCATCTTCACAAGGTCTATCGCCGCCTGCCGCAAAATCCATCGCCGCCGCCACCACTTCTTTCGTAGCCACCACCTCCACCATACCAGATTTGAACTATTCTCCCTACCAAGGAGCTCCTTATGAAGTTCAAGATCATCCGCATCAACAAGAATGAAACCAAAACCCAAAACCCAAATGAATCCATCGAACCAAATCCCTCACATCATCATGCAATCTGTTTCGCCCCGCCAAGATACGGGCACATCAACACAGCCCCGATTCGCTCAAGAATCAAATCTTATCATCACAGCCTCCATTTAACTGTGTTTCTGAGTTTTGACTGCACATAAAAGAAAAAAGGAATGGAATTGAATAGAATGGAAAAGGAAAAGATATGTAAAAGGGTTAAACCCTTTACACACAATACATACATACATACGTATGTAGATATAGAGAGAGAAAGAGAGGTGGTTATGTTTGTTTGCAGGCAGAGATGCAATAAGGGTTATTGCTTTATCCAGGGGACTTGGTGAAATCATCGGCTAAGAACAGATGATCAGAGAAATCATAAGTTATGGCAGAGAAGGGCACATAAGAGTTATGGAATAAATCAATTAGATGTTTTATTTTAATTAGAAATATTGTTAAATTAGGTTTTGACCATTTTGCCCATGATTTAAAAAGATTTGTTTATGTAATGAATAAAATATAGTTTTTTTTGCCACATAAGAGTCTTAAGGCCCCACACAATTAGCCACGTCAGCAATTTCTGACGTGACGTGTTCAATTTATTGTAATTGGAAAAAATTGATAGTTTAATCATCTAATTAACAAAATTGAAAGGTGAATCACCGAAGTGGAATATGGCATATAGTTTAGGGTACTAATTCATATTTAAGCCTATATAAAATTCCGATATCTTTTATATGATTGTTCTAGAAACACTCACTTACACTCTGTTTCTGAGTTTTGAACAGAAAAGAAAAAAATAGAAAACTTAAATTAAAATAGAAAAGAAAAGAATAGAAAACTTGAAGTTTTCCTTTGTGTTGTTTCTGAGTTTTTAATAGAAAATGATAGAAAATTTAAAATTGAGGACATGAGTTATAATTTAAAATTTATTATATTAAAAGTTGAGGATAATATGGGAATTATAAAAATATTACTTATTCTAATTTCTTTTCCTTCCAAATCAGGCCAATTTTGGACGAAAAATTTTGGCAGAAAAAGTGGCTAAGTTTTTTATCTATTTCTTTTCTTTTCCGTTTATTAAAAAACTCATAAACATAAGAATTGGAAAGAAAACTTAAATTTTTCGTCCATTTCTTTTCTTTTATGTTCATTTTAAAACTCAGAAACAGAGCGTTAAAGTAATACTAGTAATACTATCACTATTTCAAAATTAAAGATAAATTTTGACTTTTTAAAATTAATTCGTGAAATTTTAAAATTTAATATTGATGTGAAACTATGTAATTTTAATACAACAAATATAACAATTACAAACTAATTATAAAGCACTACTACTTATCATATTTATTGTTTTCAAAACTTGAACGAAATTATATCAATTTTGAGTTTTAGGATTTTCTAATTTATAAATTGATTCTAAAAAATCAAAATGTATCTCTTATTTTGAAACGGAATGAGTATTTATTATCCAAGTTGTGAGAATAATATTTTTGCTCGGACAATATTAATTGCCATAAGAATGAGTTGATAAAAGATTTTCTCCTCAAAAAATGGACAAAGTCACAAATCAGCTACATAAATTTTTCTATCGAGGATGAATTACATATTCTATTACATTTAAAAAAATAATTACAACAATAGTGTACTCATAAAATATTTACACAATTAATACAATTTCATATTTATTTACAATATTAGTGCAATTAGGATTCCTTAATTTAGAGAATTAGTATGCAATTAGGATTCCTTAATTTAGGAATTAGTTATCCTCATGGCTTCTTCTCACTCTCCTCATCTAGAACAACTGCATTAGTTAGTCATCACCCTTCTTCTTCATTCAACGTATTCTTTCTATATTGCGTTAAGTCTTTGCTATCATTTATATGAACTTTGAATTCATTGGAGTTTGATTTCTTCTTCTAGTTGTTCGCACGCTCACTGGTCATCGATCAAACTGCATATCCTTGGACTTCCATCCTTTTGGTGAATTTTTTGCTTCTGGATCGTTGGACACAAATTTAAAGATATGGGATATCAGACGGGAAAGGATGTATTCACACCTACAAGGGCCACACCCGGGGGGTCAATGCAATTACATTTACGCTAGATGGTCGTTGGGTTGTTTTCGGTGGCGAGAATAACATTGTTAAGGTTGCAATTGATTATCTTCTTTGTTCACACTGCATCTAGTGTATATGGCAACATGGATATACATCCATTTGGGGAGCATATTGCTTCTGTTGGGTGGGTTAAAAGACATGCCTCTTTAAATTTTGTTCAACCGATGCCTGCACTTTGCATTGAATGTACAATAGATTTGATCAGAGGCAGGCAGGTATATCATGCATTGGGGCTCCTTGCCAATTGTTTCCTATATTTAAGTCATTAACTCCATGTATGCCCATGTCGTGCACCAAATCACCCTTATCATGTTGGTGACATTTTCGAGATGCTTGTGTTTTTGGTTCATGTAATGGTTTGGTGTTACTGGGTCATCAGGGTGATAATATGTTGGTATTGTTGGGTATGACGAAAGAGGTCAGTTGACAAAAACTGTCCGCAGGAAGCCATATGCAGTTATTTTGTTTGATGAGATTGAGAAAGCTCATTCTGACGTGTTCAATGTGTTCCTTCAAATACTGGATGATGGTAACCAAACATTCATACCAAGGTAACCAAACTGTCATATCAAAGTAACCAATCAACCTCCACACTTTCAATTTTTTTTTAGTACAGTTGGTAACCAAACCTTCAGATTAAGGTAAGCAAACCTTCATACCAAGGTAACCAATTCTTCATACCAAGGTAACCAATTCACATCCACACCAGCAATTTTTTCATAGTGCAGTTGGAAGCCAAACCTTCAGACCAAGATAACCAATTCAGTTTTATTAAGTTACCAATTTCGTTTGAATGTGATGCAGTTGGTAACCAACCATTCATACAAAGGTAATCATTTTAGTAATTATGAGTAACAAAATAGTCATAAAAAAAATTTTAGAACAGTAAAAGTTACATCTATTTATTTTTAAACTTTTTTATAGGGCGAATCTTCTTCTTCTTTTCATTGGCGTTTTGGACAACGGAGATTCGCGACGGTGTAGCGGAAGAGAAGCCGGCGGGAAGAGAGAACTAAAAAAGTAAAAACTGAAATAGAGCCCAATTTACATGTACAAATATTTTATTTATTTATTTACTTATTTGTTAACTATTATTTCAAAGTATATGTGAGGGAGATGATGATTTGAATTTGAATTATTATTTTGAATTTGAATTTATTTTTGTTGTTAGATCCCAAATATTTGAATTTGAATTATTAATTATGACAGTTATTTCTCCTTGATTTTAGGTTTCCATATTAATGTGAATTGTACTATTTTTGTAATATGAGTCCTAATTACACTCTTTTTATAATTATTTTGTTGATGCACTAATGGTGTAATTAATTTCTAATTGTTCTATATTTCTGTAAAGAACCCTTAATTTATCCTTAACTATACATCGCTCAAATCAAAATATAGTGGTTCACATTAATTCTCTCCCCAAACCCAAAACCCAAAACCCAAAAATAATTTAGGAAAAAAATTATACTCTTTTCTTTTTTGATTATCTTAATGCCTAATGGGGAGCGCTATTTCCAAATATATTTTTAATATTTCCACATAATTCATTTTTACATGAAGGTAAGACTCACTATATGCTCATGCGATATAAAAATATCAAAAATATATATAAAAATATCACTTCCCTATCTTAATTTGTATGAACATTGTCATTTTATCATCACTAAAAAATAATTTGCACCCCAAAATTTGTAGCATTGTTGAGATTTACATCCTAATATTTAAAACGTATCTAAGTGCATCCTAAACTTCTTTTTCCTTAAACAAAATGCACCTTCCTTGTAATTAACCAGTCACAAATAACTAGATATTATTGTAAACCCATTTTATAAAGGGCAAAATTGGTAAATCAAGTTTAAGAAAATTAAAAACATTAAAAAAATAATAATAAACCACACCAAGAAATATAACCCAAACCCCAATCCTAATCCCCAAATCATTTGTTTATCATCTTTCTCCACCTCCGCGGCCAATTCCGTCGGTGGCGCAGAAGCCGCCGTCTCATCCGCTCCTACGTCCCTTCCCCACCGGCGACATCAAATCGTTTCGCTATGACTCCGCCAGTTTTGATCCTGCCGATGCTTTCCTAATGCTCTCGCCGTACGGACTCGACGATTTGGCGATCAAAACGGTTCCTCTCTCAATTTTCACGAGGATCAAAATCTTCAATTCTCATAATTCATTCAGACATTATAATCAGAATCAAAATCCTAATTTCAATGTCTCAAAAGTAAAACAGACCTATTTACCTATGCACTGTCCGTACAAAGAAAGCAAATATTAGAACACATTAGGCCATAATCTTGCTTAATTATTTGCATTTCCATTCCATCTCCATCACCAACAAACACACCAAGTTAAAATACTTTCCAAAAGGCAAACCAGTATGGATCCCCAACTTACAAGAACTTATGTATGTATTCAAGTGATTGAATTTACTGACATGTAGCCGTATTTACATAGCCGTATTTTGTGCAGTTATTGCTTTATTTTGTATTTTCATTTACCTGGCCTCGGGTTGCAAGGAATAATGTAATATTAAAAAATTGTCGTTTTAAGAAATAATTTTTGTTCCAAAAAGATTGACGTTTTGAGTTTATCAATACACATTAACTATTGTTTTCCTACTTTACCCTTATTTAAAGTTTTCTCCTATTTAAAGTTTTTTTCCCTTCCCAATAATTCTTATTCAATTCAATGATATAATCCAAGTATTAATTGGTTGAATAAGAATGAGTAATTGGTTGATTTGAATTAGAAACTTTGGGAAATGAATAATTGGTTGAGACAATTAATAAGGATAGTATAGTATTTTCGCTAAGTATTAATTATATTACTTAATCTGTGTACATTAATCTTAAACGACAATATTTTAAGAACAGAGGGAATAGTACTTATCTAATTTTGTTTGTTATGATAAATGCAACCGTATTTCTCACGTGAAAAAGGTGAATTTTATTTATTTTTATGTCCGTTATAAATTTTAAGAGACTTGGTTTTTCATATTATTTTTGCATTAAATTAATTTATTTTTCTTTTCATTTTATTCAATAAAATTTAGAAGGGTGCGTTGTATTAATGTTTTATATCCAATTTTATCAGTTAGGTAAAACACTATTAATTATATTTTCAAAATTTTTTGTATTTTCTTTTAAAACATCCATTAAAAAAAGAAAAGGAAATCTAGATGTTAATTTATTATTTATTTATTTATTTTGCAAAAGGAATCCACTTTTTACTATTGATAATAATATACAATAACACAATACTCTTAAATTTGTTATCATAAATTTGTTATCATAAATTTATTAGAATACCATCACTACTAAACTAATAACTTATCAAATTTTACAAACAAGGCAGTTTTTGCAGCACATAGAGAATACAAAACACAATTTATAATCCAAATGTTAATCATCACCCTGAAAAAATGAAACACTAATCCTATGTTTGAATTGAATGAATGGAATTGGTAAAGAAATAGAATAGAGGAAATAATGGAATGATAGTGAGTGAAATGATTCATTTCATTTCGGGCTGGAATGAGTAGTTCCATACCCTCACCTAAAAAATTAAATTAAATTTAGTAGGAATGAGAATTCTAATGAAACAATCAAACACAATTTTTTCATTCTATGAGAATGAATCATTCCATTCCTACCTTCGTTCCTTCAATAGTTATATTACAAAATACAGCTAGTCCCAAATCACATGTATTATTTAAGAAGGGCCAGGTGGTGTATAAATAGTGTAGAGAAAATTCAACTTTGGCATTGCCATGACTCCAAAATAACAATCATACATCCATTTCAACACATAATGATCATAGAATCAACATGTCTAATCATAGCAAACTCTTCTTTATTCACCAAAATTCACAAAATTACAAACAAATCCACATATTGATTTCATGATTTGATATCGTAAAACTACATAAAATCCGCAGAGGCAAAATTCAGAAGAAAAAAATCCAAAAAAAGAAGCAAAATTTATCATACCAAATAAAGAAATAAAAATACTGAACTTTATATATGAACATGTTTTTGATGAAGCTTGTAGTAAATTCGCACATAACGCCACATGCACAGAGGTTAGAGACAAATGGAGAAGAAAGATAGAATTCTGACCTTGAAGTTCTGCAAGAACAGGGCTACATTTTCTGAGCTGAGCATCAATTGATAGATAGGACTTAAGAGATTACATGCCAATGCCACTACAAGAAAACCAAACACTTAGTTTGTACTGTGTTAATTGGCAACTGTAATGGAAATGCTAAAGAACTCTAATTCAGATTAAAAACTAAAATTTAAGAAATATGCCCAAAAGTTGTGATATATAGCTTAATTCAAACTAGATTTTTTGTCATGCAGGCAGTCAAGACTCAAGAGGGTGCAGTATCTCCAGCCTATATGGGTGAGCTTCGGCAAACTTCATGCAAAATAACTTACGAGGAGAAGTCAAGGTCATGTGCGTTGACAATAAAAACTATTCAAGGTGGCTTACATGAAGAAAAGAAAGATTTCATTGAAATTCATTTAGATCAATACATTTAGGAAATATGGGTTTCCTGATGGGGTATTCGGATCCAAGATTGTTCACATTCGTGTCACTGGTTCCTACAATGACGTGGTTTAACATTCCTGCAAACTAATGAATATAAAAGCTGAACAAGTCAGTAAAATTCCAACTACCAATACCAAAAGAACCTGCAATAAACAAGGGGAGAACAAGTATACCTGTGGCTACCCTTTCATTCCAAATTTGCTCAGATCACGCAACAATGTTGCCTCCATCTTGAGGAGCAGCTGCCTTAACAATAGGCCCAATATCACAATTTCAACTGTGCTTCCATGATAATCATCATTGATATATTATAAAAAAAAACTCATCGAAAAGGCAATAGATTTCAAATTGAAGCGCACTTGCATACATTTTTGCCCAGCCTTCAGTTAATAAAGCATCAGATTGATAATTATTCAACAAAATTATTTGTAGCACCCCAATGAAGTGTTCTTTCCTTCTGGTTTTCCTGCTATGTTTATAGTGGAATAATTATTTGCACAACATCTTAGTATGTAGCTCTTTAGGAATTAGGTTTAACTCTGAGCTCTTCATTGCATGGTCATGTTTGACCATCAGATGCCCCAAGGCAAGCTGTTAACAATCTAAAATACAAAGATTTAGGATTGAGCCACCACCTTCAAACACTTGTTGATCAGAAATCAATAACCAGCAAACATCACAACTAAAATCAGGATACATAAAACACAGGATATGAACAGTCCAAAAAGCGGTACAAGACCAAGGGAAGAAATTTAAACATCAAAAGGTGCATATAAAGTAAAGACTAACTCAGACTTACAGTCTCATCATAGGATTACGATCCTGAACAATCACAAAAACTGGCATTAGGTTACACTTGTTACAATTCAAATGTTAATTATTCCATGCCATAAGACACAACATAATTGCCCATAATGGAGAAAATGGCTTCCTTGCAAACAACCCAAATATTCATCACAAACACCACAAACAAAAAATATATATAAAAACAAACATAAATTGAATAGCAGATATTAATATTTCATTAGAATAAACTTGAGACAAAGAGAGAAACCAAATAATATTTCCATAACATATAATTGTACTAATAACAACTATAATGGCCATACTCAAGGGCCAAAAATATAACCAGACTATGAAAATATCATCAAAAACTGTAAAATCATCAAGCACTACGTACTTCATCCAAGATTAAGACTGTGTTAAAAAAAACCATCATTAAGACTAAGAAGACTTTATTCCATCCAACACCAAATTAATTTGCTCATTCATCAACTGTACCTTCTTAGCGTATAGCTCAAACTCTTCTAAGTGAAGATCATTCCACTTCCCCTCCAATTCATTTGCCTTTTCTCTCCCCATCAACCTAATTCTTTCCTTGACATAATTCTTCACATCATTGGGCAAAGACAAATGAAATGACATCTCTAACTCCAAAAACCGACTCAACTGTGGATACATAGAGCAAAAATCTTTAATTTCATTCCAAGATGCCTCTTGCACCCAATCTTCCTCTTTCACGTCTTCCTTTTTCACATTTTCAATCAATTTAGGCACATGATTATTAACTACTACTTTTCCCCTCTTCTTATCTTTCCTTTCCCTACTCTCAACATTGCTATTATCACTCACTGCATTAATAAAACTCATACCACCTCCCCAAGCCTTGATCTTTTTGGAAATCTCAAACAACCTGCTCTCATGTGGCTTAGAAAGAACAAACTCATTGTGCAAATACTTATTCTTGAACCTCCAGAGCTTATCAGTCACTTGTCTCCTCTTAACATCAAAGTGAATCGAATCCTTAACAAATCCAAAAAACCCAGCCATATCTGAATACGGGTCAACCCCTTTTTCCAACTGGTAATCAACCATCCCTTTCAAAAGAGCAATTTCATCATCCTCACTCCATACTGTGGCAGCCCTTTTCTTTTCTTCATCCCCATTTGAAACCACCTTACTCTTCTTCCTCCTTGAATTTTCCTCACCAGGGCGCTTACGCTTAGAGGAGGGTCTCAAATTGGACATGGGTTTATTGGGTTTAACTATGAAATCAACTGGGATTTCATCAGAATCTGAAAATGACCCATCCTTTGATTCAGATTCTGGGATTGATTTGGGCTTTTTCTGATGAACAACTTCTTCTAATCCATCATCTTCAAACTCTTCCTTTTTCACAGCTCCTGAATTTTGTTGCTTTGCCTCTTCATCAGATTCTTCTTGTTCAGATTCCAGTTGGATTTCTTCATGTTCTTGTACTTCATCAAGAGATGAAGAAGAAGAAGAATCATGGTTTAATGCCATTGTCCTGTCCCTAGGGTTTTAGAGGAGGTTGGATAATATATGGGTTTAAACAAATATGAAGATCCGGCGAATAGGCCTATATTGTGAGAGCATGAAACGATTGCGATCCTTGGCCTTCCCAAACTGAAATTTTTGGGCGTTTGCTTTTTCTAAAAAATTATTACTCCTAATTTTCTTTTTGTGTGTTTTAAGATTTTAAATAATTAAGAAAGAATAAAATAAAATATAATAACAATAAATAAAAAAAGAGTCGCAACCAGTTATTTGTAGATTCTTTTAAATGAAAGAGTATATAAGACTTAAAAATGGTAAAATAAATTATATTTTCTTCTCAGAATTTCCACTCCAAAAGTAAATTGATTTGGGTTGAAATTAAACTCCACTTAATGGTATTTTCCTTAATTTCAATATTACCCTCTTAAAAATGCATAATCTTTGTTTGAAATTATAATATTATGTAATGGCTTACTCTTTCCTTTCTTTATTTCATACTGTACCTACTAAAGAGAAAAAAAATTATTTTCTCTCTAAATTCATAAACAAAAATTAATACTCCCTCAGTTCTATACTAAGTGTCGTTATTACATAAAACACACATATTAAGGATATCATTACTTTATAATTAATATAGGTTCCAATTTTCATATTTACCCTCTTTCTCCTCCAATGTGTATCTCTCCTTAAATAAGAGAGAGATAGAATAGAATGGAGTAAGTAGTGTTTTTATAAGAATAAATTTTTTTGGAAATTAGAGAAGAATTAGGTGTAGTATTTTTATGAAAATAAATTTACTTAGAAAGTGTTGCACTTGAAAAGAGAGATATTTAGGGATAAATAAGGAAAATATGAGAGAATTTCTCCTAAAAATTTGCAAACGACATTTAATTAAGAATAAATTTTTTTCTCTAAAATAACACTTTATAGAACCGAGGGAGTAATAATTTATCAAATAACACGCTCATTTAAAGGCTTAATTAAAAAGAATGTTCAATACTAATCATTTGTTGGTCTAATGGTAGTTAAGTTTATTCGCAAAGAATTCATCAACTTAACTCTCGACATATGTGTAGTAAGAGCGCAGATTCTCTGTTCTCATTTTCCTTATTTTCTTTCTGTTCTACTCTTTTCGTCCCTATTTAAATTATTTTTTAGAGATAGACACAAGAATTAAGATAATGATTGGAAAGCATTAAATATAGTACTCAATTGTCTATAATACTTTTAAATTATTAATTTATTATAGCACAAGAGTTTAAAGTACTAAAAAAATAGGTAGAGTAATGAGGAGTAATTTTAGAAAAATTGTCATTAATTCTCCTAGATTTGAGCAAACGTCAATTAATTAAGGACAAATAAAAAATTCTAAAACGTCATTTAAATAGGAACGGAGGGGGTATATTTAAATGTTTAATTTTAAAATTAAATAAGAGCTCAGATATCAAATTTAAATAGAATACATAAAAAGAAACAGAAAAAATTAGGACAAAAGATCTGCTCTGGCGTATAATAGATTTCATCAAATTTGTGTCTAAAAAATAGTGTTCAAGGTAGAATCAGATCAATATCTCTTAGGAGTATTTTAAAGCGCGAGTTCCGAGACAGGTAATTTAGTAAATTTGATCACATCTTATCTTAAAAAGAATTTATTGTGCTTATAAAATAATTAATACAATTAAAAAACTGAAATGATTTTTTCTGCATATTATGCAGGCCAGGGTACTAACTGATATATTTTGGTATTTGTCTTTTCAACTCTCTCTTCCATCTCCATGGAGTATTATTTTGTCCTTTTTTAAAAAAAACATAAATTATTTTTTATAACACCAGCATTTGTTACGCATTCTTTTAAAAAATATAAATTATTTTTTTTTATAATACAAGTATTTGTTGCACGCGCATCGCTTGTGCACAATATTTAATAAATGATAAATATGCAATTTGGAACATTTGAACCCAAAATTATGCAGAAAGTTAGAAACTCTGGCTTGTAAAACTTAAAAATTAGATACGGGAAATTCTTTGTTCTTTTGGAGAGACCATCCCTTAAATCTTTGCCAAAACTAATAATTTAGCCACTGAAGTTGGCACGTTTTATTGAATATTTGATTGAACTTTTAATTTTTCAAATTAACTCACTGAACTAATTTTTATTTTCAAATTGGGTCATTTCGTTAAAAAAAATTGACAGACATTAATTTTTTATCTACGTAACGCTGACATGGACGTAAAAAAAAGGAAAAAAAAAAGAAAATGACGTGGAAAATACAGAAAACAGATCGAAAGTACAACATGTCTAAATATGGAATCTCCACAGAATCCTGAGGATAAACTTTGTAAATCCGTTTAGCCAAGGCATGAGCAAAATAGGTGGCCACTTTTCTCATTGCTCCGGCTTGAGACACGGCCAGTAAACTTATGTGTTTCAGTAGATTATCCGCCAACTTCATATTTTCTTACTGGATCGCTTCGGCGCAAGCCATGAGTATGTGTACGAGCCGAACTTCGGCCTCTTGAGAATCGACAAGTACCAACGGCCGCCCTGATCTAGCTATCATAGCCGGCGCCTGTAATATCCGAGAATTTCCAAATCTTATTAAATAGATATACTATTAGAAATGAATATTTATTTGAATATAAATATTGATATGTTGTGAAATGAATAATTCAACTAAGTTAAATTGAATTTATGTGAATGTGGATTGTGATGAATAATTGTGTGCCATAAGAAGGGAATTTAAGCGATTAAACCGAAAGGAAGATTAATTGTGTACGATTCTGTGATTCCATACAAGGAATGAATGCACTCTTAGATTAGCAATATCACTCATGTGGATATTAATTCATGACATGTAAAACTAGTATGGCGATGGAGATTGAAACTGCCTTAAAGCTAAACCAGTTTGGCACTGCTATGGTACGGCGCAGCTGCGCCCTCCCAACAGTACAAACTGGCGCAGCTGCGCCAGTGATCAGTTGGAGAAAACTAATTTTCTTTTGTAGAAATAAAATAGAATACTTTTATTATATGTGTGACATTAATAAACTATAGGATAAAAGTGCGTTATGTTGATATTAATCAACGAAGGAATTATTGAGTGGACAACTAATTTATATTAATTATTGTAGAGATTGATAATTACATTAATCAATGAGCAATGGATTAATTAATATTATTGTTAATTAATTAATAAATAAATAATTTATCTGTTTGACATAAAACAAATAAGTAAATTATTAATATAATAAAGATTATATTAACTGTTGGGTGCAAATATGCAATAATTAAATATTTATGTATTCTAGAAACTGGGAAGAAAATTAAATGTTTAAATAAACATTAATATTAAATAATATTATAATGTGGTTATGTGAGTAGTAAAAATAATTATGGGGGGATACCCGGACAATAATGCCTAACTACGTTATTTTATTGCGTTTATTTAATGTACATAGATTATATAATGTGAGTATAAAATTATCTTTAAATTCCTAATATGGTAACAATTGTACATTAATATTACATTGTGGGAATTAAAAGAACCAAACCAAGCCTTAGATATTTGCTCTTGTCCCAAATTGAGCGTCATAAAGGTATATGAACAGTAACGTGAAGCTAAAATACATATTCTCCAAAAGGCTATGGAATACATGATCATTTGCTAAGAAGAGGGCTGGTAAGGGTGGTTGATCAACTCTCAATTAACCAATGTATTCTTCCATTACACCATGAACCCAACCTTAGTGTAATGTCAATGTCTAGTCCAAGTTCCTTCTATAAATATAAGCTCATTTTCAGTTTTTGTGATTGCTAGAAGTTGTTTGATAGTATAATTGGAGAGTATAGATTGCTGAGCTACTATAGAAGCATACTTAGGGTGTAGGAAGTCCAATTTAAGCTAAAGAAGGTATAAATTCTAACTATGTTCTTGAAATGGGTCTAGTTTAGTTCTTGAAATTTCTTGATGGCAATTGATTTGAATTAACATGTTATAATGTGTTTAAGAAGTTTACTAACATATATGAACTCTTTAATAATGGTTTGGAACATGTTTGAATCAAGGGAAATGAAGTTAGGTAACACTCTGCAAAACAGAGTCTGTTTACTGCTTCTGAACTCGACGTGGCGTAGCTGTGCCCTGTTTGTACTAGGGTGCAGCGCAGCTGCGCCGTACCTCAGAATCATTTCTGATTTCTATTATGCTACATGTTGTAAACTTGGTATTATGACTTATATATATACCTAAAAAGGGGTATAGCATGAGGTATAAGGTTCTCTTATGTAGTATGAAGTGTCCAACATGATTTAGTAGAAGATCTTTAACAAGGACTTTAAGTTTTGAAAACAAACTTTGTTAAAGTTCATGTTCTACAGATTTTGAGCTTAGTAGTCTACACATGTGACGCCCCCAAAATAGGTATACAACACCCATTCTGAGTCGCCAAATACATGGTACAGAAAGCAAACTACAACTTCAATAATACAATTGTCGTGCAAAATACGACAACACATACTGTGAGTTTAAATACAAATATTGTCTTCTAGACAATATCCACACTCAAATAAGTTCTCAATATAATTATTCAAACACTATTTTACAGAAATAGTGAGGACTGGTAAAACATCTTTCTAGAACCATCACTCCATACCCCGACTAGATCCTGCTATGTTCTCACCTCCTGAGAAGAAAAATGGAACAAAAAGGAAAAATGTGAGCTCAACTAGCCCAGTAAAGAATATTATGACTAAGATAATATACAACAAATTATTATTAGTATTCAACAGGGAAAAATCTGATAGAATATAATCGACAACAAGTTTTAGATCAACAACTGCAGCGGAAACAGCAAACCATTAGAAGAGTCAAGTAGAGAATGAATTCTATTATCTTCTAAGATTTAAAAGTCCATCATCAATATTTTATCCCTGTAACATCAATTAATAATCATCTTTATCCAAATATTCATCTTTGCACTACAGGACAAAGATATTCATTCGTATCACCTGTCAGTCATGTTCATCTCAACACCTGTTCATCTTTGCACTATAGGCCAAAGATATTCATCAAGTAATCATACATCTTTGCACTACAGACCAAAGATATTCAGTAATATCATCATTTAGGACTGAGGATGATGAAAAATATCTTAAAGAGAACGAATCCAGTGAGACAGAAGGACAAATAGTAGGGATTCGTATAACAGTTTATCCAAGATCAATAATACTTCATAATAATCAATTGTGAAGTAGAATTCAAAAATAAAGATCAAAACATGGATACAATCAAAGATAGTAACCATAATAGACATCTTGGACAAAAAGAAAAAATTTTATTTTTCGGTGAATAGTGCCGTATTCGTGAATAGTGCCGTATACGTGAATAGTAACCCAGACACAAAATATCAATACTTCTGGTCGGAATATCGGTATAAGGCTGAAAGAAACTTGCTCTGATGAATAGAAACTCTCAAAGTATCTAAATACTCACAAAATACACTCAATAATCTAGAGAGAGAAAGAGAGAAAACTTGTTTCTAGTGTAATTTTCAATTCTAACTTAGCCCTCTATATTTATAGGAAAATGTTAGCACGCCGAAGCAAACTTAACCTGCAACCTGATGGTTTTACCTGCTACTATTCCCACCAACCACATTTGAATAAAAATCTCAGCACATTTCTTCACCAACCAAGAGTGGGGCCCACCAATTCTAGAATTTTCCACCAAAATGATTAACTCCGAAAATTCAACAATTTATGAACCAGTCATCTCGTAAAATTCATAATAAATCATACGTTCATTTTTAACGGTTCAAAATTTGTGGACATATATACTCAACTTATATATGTATAACATATCCAAAAATTATCATGATCCAACGGTCGGATTAAAAATTATAACCCCCGCAAAATATCTCAAAAATCCTGATTTTTAATACCTCCATTCTGACAAAAATAATGATAAAAACTTCAGCGTTAACTCCTTCATTTTTAACCACAAAAATATATCCCTCATTTATATCCACATAAAATAAATATTTCCTTATCATATGAATCAATAATTAATTATTCACAAATAATATTACAGAATCATATTTATGACAAGCAGGCCGTTCCCAGGAAAGAGGGGGCTTTCCAATAAAGATTTCTCCTTACTGACGCGGAATTAGATGACCAAACCTCTCCTTAGACAGAACTTTCTAGACATTGCCAATAATGTTATCTAATAATATTATTCAAATAATATGAATTATTGATCTGATAAAGGAAAATACTGTGCAACAACAATTATTGAAACAATAATAATATAAAATATCAACGCAACAATTATTGAATCAATAAAATAAAATATTGAATAATAACTACTGTAACAATTATTGAGTAGTGCCTTCTTACGTAAGAATCAATAATTGGTGCAATACCGTGTGCTACTGTATTTTAACCACCGGGTATTCCAACAGTATTAACGGTAACAACTACGCCGTTATTTATAAACAACTTATACTTGTCGTTTTCTTCATCCAATCGCTTTCCGTTATGGGGCCCACACAAGGCTGCGCCGTCGTACGAATATTCCCCGACAGCAAGAATATTCAACGACCAAACGAATATTCCCCGACAAAATGAATATATTATAACCACTTGCTTATTTTGCAAAATTTGCACATTTCACCCATAACCAAAGTATTATATCAAATTAACCCCTTATTATTCACAATAATATTTAGAGAAAATTTGATTTTATTCATTAATAAGCTAGGGTCTTACAATCTCCCCTCCTTATGAAATTTCGTCCTCGAAATTGACGTACGAACCTGATATTTCGAAAAGGTGAGGATACCTCGCTTTTATTTTTGATTCCAACTCCCAGGTCATTTCTTCAATAGCATGGTTTCTCCACAAAACCTTAACTTGTGGTATAACCTTTGTGCGTAGGACATGCTCTTTCCTATCCAAGATCTTAACAGGTACCTCCTCGTACGTTAAATCTTCAGCTATCTCGTCTGGTTCTAACTCAATAATGTGGTTCGGGTCTTTAACATATTTACGAAGTATCGATATGTGAAAAATATTATGAACACGAGACATGCTTGGAGGTAATGCGAGTCTATATGCCACATTTCCTATTCGCTCAAGAATCTCAAATGGACCAACAAATCTTGGATTGAGCTTTCCTCTATTCCCAAATCTTGTAACTCCCTTCCATGGTGCAACACGTAACAATACATGATCCCCAATATTAAATTCCACGTCCTTCCGATAAAGATCCATATAACTCTTTTGTCGATCCTGTGCCGTTTGTATACGTTGTCGAATCGTTTGGATCTTCTCTGTAATCATGCGTACCAACTCTGGTCCCAACAATGTTGCTTCACCCACCTCGTCCCAACATACTGGAGAACGACATTTTCTTCCATACAATGCCTCGAATGGAGCCACACCTATGCTTGCCTGATAACTGTTGTTGTAGGAGAATTCCACCAATGCTAGGTAATTATCCCAACTCCCTTTGAGATCTAGGACACATAGTCTTAATAGATCTTCAAGAGTTTGAATAGTCCTCTCTGATTGTCCGTCCGTTTGAGGATGGTATGCCGAACTGAATCGTAAATCCGTGCCCATAGCTTTCTGCAAGCTAACCCAAAATCGTGAAGTGAATCTTGGGTCACGATTCGAAACTATAGATACTGGCATGCCATGCAATCTCACAATCTCGTTCACATACATACTAGCAAGACGTTCAAGGGAATAAGTCTCACGTATCGGTAAGAAATGAGCAGACTTGGTTAATCTATCAACAATAACCCAAATCGCATATATGCCTTGAGAAACCTTGGGAAGACCTGTAACGAAATCCATGGTAATGTGTTCCCACTTCCATTTCGGGATCTCAAGTGGTTGCAATGGACCCTTTGGCACTTGATGCTCCGCCTTTACACGTTGACAAGTTATACACCTCGAGATAAACTCCGCGATCTCTCTTTTCATATTGCTCCACCAAAATGTGTGTCGAAGATCGTGATACATTTTGGTACTCCCAGGATGGATTGCAAACGGTGTGTTGTGTGCCTCCATCATTATTCTATGCTTCAAGTCAAAATCGTTAGAAACACAAAGTCTGGAGTTGACTCGAAGTATTCCTTCTTCATCGATTCTTGCTTCTAGAATAGCACCTTCTTGCACTTTCTTCTTCATACGCATCAGCTCTATGTCCGTAGCTTGAGCAGCTTTAACTTTATCGATTAAAGTCGGTTCTACTCGTATATTTGATATCATCATGTGGGTACTTGGAGCCTTCATCTCTATCTCCATCCTTTGCAAGTCATACAAAATGGGCCTTTGTGTTAACAACATTGCACTCGTACCCGCATATGATCTTCTACTCAATGCGTCAGCTACTACGTTTGCTTTTCCAGGATGATATTGGATGGTATGATCGTAATCTTTCAACAGCTCGAGCCAACGTTGCCGCATGTTGAGTTCCTTTTGGGTGAAGAAATATTTGAGGCTTTTATGATCTGTATAGATCTCCACTTTCTCCCCATACAGGTAGTGTCTCCAGATCTTCAACGCAAAAACGACTGCTGCCAACTCCAAATCATGAGTAGGATAATTCCTCTCATATTCTTTGAGTTGTCGCGAGGCATAGGCTATGACTTTCCCATGTTGCATGAGAACACATCCTAACCCTTTGCCTGAAGCATCGCTGTAGATAACAAATCCATCCGAACCAGATGGTATTGTCAGAACAGGTGCCGAAATGAGTCTCCTCTTGAGTTCTTAGAAACTCTTCTCGCATTCCTCACTCCATACGAATTTTGTATCTTTCCGAGTCAGCTGAGTTAACGGAGTAGCGATTCGAGAAAATCCTTCCACAAATCTCCGATAATAACCAGCTAAGCCCAGAAAGCTACGTACTTCGGTTACCGACTTCGGTTGCTCCCAACTTTGTATGGCTTCAATCTTCGCCGGGTCGACAGATACTCCATGTTTTGATACCACGTGCCCAAGGAATGTTACTTCCTCAAGTCAGAATTCGCATTTCTTCAGTTTGGCATATAGCTTGTTTTCATGAAGCCTTTGCAATATCAGCTTCAAATGGCGTTCATGATCTTCACGGCTTTTGAAATAGATGAGGATGTCATCAATAAAGACAACAACGAACTGATCCAAATATTCTTTGAATACACGGTTCATCATATCCATGAAGGCAGCATGAGCATTAGTCAATCCAAAAGACATGACTAAGAATTCATAATGCCCGTACCGAGTTCTGAAGGCAGTCTTTGGAATATCCTCAGTTTTAATCTTCAGCTAATGATATCCAGAACGAAGATCGATCTTTGAAAAGAATTGTGCTCCTTGCAACTGGTCAAACAGGTCATTAATGCGAGGTAGCGGATACCTATTCTTGATAGTGACATGATTCAATTCTCGATAGTCGATACAAAGTCGCATACTCCCGTCTTTCTTCTTTACGAATAACACAGGAGCACCCCAAGGAGATGTACTAGAACGAATAAAACCGATGTCCAACAACTCCTGTAGTTGGACTTTTAACTCCTGAAGTTCAATAGGAGCCATTCGATATGGGGTTTTAAAAATGGGCTTTGTACCGGGTTCAAGGTCAATAAAAAATTTAACTTCACGTTCTGGGGGTAGACCAGAAAGTTCTTCAGGAAATACATCGGAAAATTCTCTAACAATAGAAATATTATTCAAATCTGACTTGTCTTTGTTCAAATCTATAACATGGGCTAAGAAAGCTTGACATCCGTTTTTCAATAAACGAATAGCTTTGTGGCTTGATATGACAGTGACTGATTTTAGTGGTTTAGTAGTTTGAATTCGTATGACAGGTTTGTTAGGAATATGAAAACTAACAACCTTACGAAAATAATCAATTTTAGCATGATGAGTGGTTAACCAATCAATTCCTAAAATCACATCAAAAGAAAGTATCTTTAAAGAGATAAGATCAACAGGTAATGTGATAGTGCCAACTTGGATCATGCAAGATTTATAAACTGTAGATGTAACGAAGGTTTCACCTAACGGAGTTTCAACAGATAAGTCAAAGTCCAATTTCTCCGAAGTCAAGTTTAAACGTTGAGCACAAGCAGGAGAGATAAAAGAATGGGTAGAACCGGTATCTAATAAAGTATAAACTTCGTAAGAATTCAAGATTAGTTTACCCGTGATCACCTCGTTCGGGTTTCTCACGTTTTGGCCAGTCACGACAAACGCTCTTCCAAGAACCGCTGATTTTGACTTATCCGGGACAGCTTTTGGAGTCACCATCCCCGCTGAACTTGGTTTTGCTACAGAACACTCTCGAGCTATATGACCCTCCTTTCCACAGTTATAACATACCTTAGATTGTTGTGGGCAGTTTGGGCTGATATGTCCCTCTTTCCCACATTTGTAACATACGACGTGTAAGACCCCAACTTTTATAAATAAAGATAAATTTTCTATAAATATCATTTTTAAATATTATGGAGTTAATTTGATATAATGTTATAGTTGTGGGTAATATTTATAAATTTTGCAAAGTGCGCAAGTTGTTATATAATATTCGATTGGTCGGGGAATATTCGTTTTAATAGGGAATATTCGTACAACGGCACAATCATTGGTGGACCCCACAACGGAATTATTGTCGGATTGAGAAAACGACAAAAATATTTTATTAAAAATAACGGCAGAAGTTTTACTATTGATACTGTTGAACTACTCGGTAGTAAAAGTACAGTAATACGTGTGGTTGCATAGTAGCACACGGTATTAATTATTAATGCTTATGTGAGAAGTCACTCAGTTTGATTCAATTATTGTCAGTTAATAATATGAATTATTTAGCGATAATGACGTTTTGTTTTATTCATATTATTAACGTAATAAAACAGAAACATCTTTTTATATAAAACAGAATACTTTATTAAAGTTATTCTATAAATAGAATATATTATATTTTATTTAAAAGATTTTTCTTTAAATATGGACCGTCAGATTAAAGTAATCAATCTGGACCGTTCATGGATTAGTTACTATGCATTCTATTTTTCTATAAATAGCAGCTCATTCCTTCATTATTTCTTACAAATTCACTGAACTCTAGAGAGAGAAACTATAGAGAGAAACTATAGAGAGAGAGAAGAAAAGTATTCTGCTACTTAACTACTTCCTTATTTCAGCTCTTCTTTAAAATGGTAAGGGGTGTTATTCTTTCTTATTTAAGAAGAGAACTGTTGTTATTCCATTTCTAATTATTTTGTTGGAATAACCTGTATACGCGGTCTACCCAATACTTGGTGACATTCTTCTATTATTCTGTTGGAACATCCTGTCTGTGTGTTTTACACCGGACCTGGTTCCGTCTTTATTATTATTCTGTTGGAACATCCTGTCTGTGCGTTTTACGCCGGACCTGGTTCCGTCTTTATTATTATTCTATTGGAATATCCTGTCTGTGCGTTTTACGCCGGACCTGGTTCCGTCTTTATTATTATTCTGTTGGAATATCCTATCTGTGCGTTTTACACCGGACCTAATTTTATTATTTATTATTCTATTAGAATAACATGTCTGTGCGGTCGATCGCATGTATGGTGATTTCTTTTGTTATTCCATTCTTTATTATACTAAGTTGGTTAAGTTTTGACTTCTATACTCCATGAAATTTGTGAAATATCCTTGATAATTGCGTTTCATCCAATATCTTTTCATGAAAATATTCTTCTAAGCATTCTTGAATTTTACTCCACAAAGCAGTATCATGTTGACAATTTGGACGTTGTTAATTCTTGGATAAATTAATTCTTAAACTTGTTTTATTGAATTCTTATATTATTGTCATCATCCTCATGTTTATAAAATGTTGAAAGTTATCTGTGGCCTGTAGTGCATAGATGGACTTGGTATGATTATGACCAGGGATTATTCGGTATAATCATGACCATAATGTTATAAATGATGTGGTAAAAGTCCTCATTGGCCCGTAGTGCGTTGATGGACAGTTGTTGGCATTATCATGACCATTAATGAATACACGAATATCCTTGGCCGTAGTGCAGGGGTGATTCGATGATGTGGATTATTTTATTAAGCTGAGTCCCAACGATCACAGTATTGAATAACCTTTTAAATCATAAAAGATAGTAGAGTTTATTTTCTACTTGACTCTTTTAATGGATTGCTTGTTCCGCTGCAGTTAAACTTGATGTCTATTATATTTTATCAGTTTAACATTGTTGAAGGCTAATGATAATTTATTCTGCATTATCTTAGTCATAATATTTCTTACTGGGCTAGTTGAGCTCACCCTTTCTTTCACTGTTCTCTTCAGGAAATGAGAACGTAGCTGGGGCAAGTCGGTGAACGGAGTGATGGTCCGAATGATAGTATTAGTTAGTAGTCATCACTATTCTATGTAATAGTGTGTTAATAAATGTAATGAGGACTCCTTTTGAGTATGAATACTCTCTAGAAGATAATATTTGTATTCAAACTCACAGTTTATGTTTTGTCGTATTGTACACGACAGTTGTATTAGTAAGTTGTATTTGTATTCTGTACTATGTATCTGACGACCCAAGATGGGTGATGTATACCTAATTTTGGGGGCGTCACAGTTGGTATCAGAGCCTAGGAATATGATCCCTGGCTAAAATGTGAGAATAGAACTAGGAGGGGAGAGACGGGAAATTCCTTCGCTAATATGACCTACCTAAGTTTATTTGCATGGTATTTAATTGGTCGGTCATAATATAATGATAATATATGACATATCAATTAACTTTTATTTTGTGGCAGTATCTGAAAATGGCATCTGAGAATGTTGAGAATAGCAATGGAGCACAGGCGACTGTTGATTCACCACATATCAATAATCAGGATAATGTGCATCAGGAAGGTGACAATCCTCATGCAAAAAACAACACTGACCAGATGATGAATGATGGAATGTTCAGAAACTTTATGCAGTTCATGCAACAGCAGGCGAGAGCGGCTCCTATCCAAAATATAGGTGGAAACACTGAAAACTCTCGGACGGTCACCGCTAAATAGTTCAAGGAGCTGGGACCACCAGAGTTTAAGGGAGAGCCAAAACCACTTATAGCGAAAACATGGATAAAGTAGATTACCAAGATATTTGATGTATTGGGATGCTCCGAGGAGTAAAAGGTTCCCTTTGCCGCCTTTATGTTGCGAGGAGAGGCAGACTACTGGTGGGAATCGATTAAGCGTACTCAACCTGCCGCACTGAAGATGTCTTGGGAGAAGTTCCAAGAGCTGTTCAATGACAAATACTTTCTCAAAAGTGTTCGTCACATGAAGGAGGTGGAGTTCATCAAATTGGAGCAGAATAATATGACCGTGTCGCAGTATGAGGCTAAATTTGCTGAGTTGTCCCGGTTTGCGTCCCACTTGGTGGATAATGAAGAGCGAATGATGCGAATGTTTTTGCCAGGTTTGAAACCTGAGATACGTCAACATCTTATTTCTCATAAACTGTGTTTTATTCAGATGTTGTGAATAGGGCTCAGTTAGTGGAGCACGATAACGAGTCAACGCAACTAAAAGAGAGCAGTCGGCAAAATGATAATACTAGTCAGAGCAGTCATCGATGCGGTGACAACAATCGTGGAGGGAATCAACAGGCCAGAAATGGTAACCACTTCGGTGGTAATCAGGGCCAAAACAATAAGAATGGTCATTTCAAGAAGAGGAGATTCAACAATGATGGAAAGACGTCAGCACCAACACCCGTTGTTAAGGAAGGAGAACGACCACCTATCATATGTTTCAAATGCGGAGGGGAGGGGCACATCATTCCAAACTGCGCGATGCCGTCTAAAGCATGTTATAATTGTGGAAGAGAAGGTCATTTAGCTCGATTTTATCGTTTACCAAAAACAAGTTCAGCCAAGATGGAGACACCAAAGGCCGTCCCAGAAAAGTCAAAACCGGTAGTGCAAGGGAGAGCGTTTGTTGTGACCTCCCAAAAAGTAAGGAACCCGAATGAGGTTATCACGGGTAAGCTTATCATAAACTCTAACGAAATCTATACTTTATTTGATACCGGTTCTACCCGTTCTTTTATTTCTCCTACTTGCGCTCATCGATTAAATTTGACTCCGGAGAAATTAGACTTTGATTTATCTATTGGAACTCCATTGGGAGAAACCTTCATTACATCAGCGGTTTATAAGTCTTGTTTGGTTCAAGTTGGTACCCACACATTACCTGTCAATCTGATTACATTAAAAATACTTGCACTTGACGTGATTCTAGGGATTGATTGGTTAACTACTCATCATGCAAAAAATTGATTGTTTTCGTAAGGTTGTTAGCTTTCATATTCCTAATCGACCTATTATGTGAATTCAAGCAACCAAACCATTAAAATCAATCGCTGTCATCTCAAGCCATAAAGCTATTCGTTTATTGAAAAACGGATGTCAAGCTTTCTTAGCTCATGTCACGGATCTAAACAAAAATACGTCAGTTTTGAATGATATTTCTATTGTTAATAAATTCCCTGACGTATTCCCTGAAGAACTTCCTGGCCTACCCTCAGAGCATGAAATTGAATTTTGTATCGACCTTGAACCCGGTACAAAACCCATTTCCAAAGCCCCATATCGAATGGCTCCTATTGAACTTCAGGAGTTAAAGATCCAACTGCAGGAATTGTTAGACATTGGCTTTATTCGTCTTAGTACTTCTCTTTGGGGTGCTCCTGTGCTATTCGTGAAGAAGAAAGATGGAAGTATGCGACTTTGTATTGATTATTGGGAGTTGAATCATGTCACCATCAAAAACAGGTACCCATTGCCACGTATTGATGACCTGTTTGACCAGTTGCAAGGAGCACAATTCTTTTCAAAGATCGATACCATGTGCTACTATGCAACCACACGTATTACTGTACTTTTACTACCGAGTAGTTCAACAGTATCAATGGTAAAACTTCTGCCGTTATTTTTAATAAAATATTTTTGTCGTTTTCTCAATCCGACAATAATTCCGTTGTGGGGTCCACCAATGATTGTGCCGTTGTACGAATATTCTCTGTTAAAACGAATATTCCCCGACCAATCGAATATTATATAACAACTTGCATACTTTGAAAAATTTATAAATATTACCCACAACTATAACATTATATCAAATTAACTCCATAATATTCAAAAATGATATTTATAGAAAATTCATCTTTATTTATAAAAGTTGGGGTCTTACAACCTCCCCTTCTTATGAAATTTCGCCCTTGAAATTAGGGTACGTACCTGGTATGTCGAAGAGGTAAGGATACCTTGATTTCATTTCAGATTCTAACTCCCAAGTCATTTCCTCAACATCGTGGTTTCTCCACAAAACTTTGACTTGAGGTATAACCTTGGAGCGTAGAATATGTTCCTTCTTATCTAAGATTTGAACATGAACTTCTTTATACGTCAAATCATCCGCTATTTCGTCCGGTTCTAACTCAATAATGTGGTTCGGGTCTTCCACATATTTGCGTAACATGGATATGTGAAAAACGTTATGAACACGAGACATACTTGGCGGTAAAGTGAGTCTATAAGCCACAGTTCCTACTCGATCGAGGATTAAAAATGGATCGATGAATCGAGGATTGAGCTTTTCTCTCTTTCCAAATCTCGTAACTCCTTTCCATGGAGCAACACGTAAGAACACATGATCTCCTACATCAAATTCCACGTCCTTTCGATGAAGATCAGCATAACTCTTTTGTCGATCTTGTGAGGTTTTTATACGTTGTCGGATCGTTTGAAACTTTTCTGTAGTCATACGTACCAACTCCGGTCCCAACAACGTTGCCTCACCCACCTCATCCCAGCATACTGGAGAACGACATTTTCTTCCATACAATGCTTCGAATGGAACCATGCCAATACTTGCTTGATAACTGTTGTTGTAGGAAAACTCCACCAATGGTAAGAACTTGTCCCAACTTCCCTTGAAGTCAAGGACACAGAGTCTTAATAAATCTTCTAGAGTTTGAATAGTCCTCTCTGATTGTCCGTCCGTCTGAGGATGATATGCCGAACTAAATCGTAAATCTGTGCCCATAGCTTTTTGTAAACTAACCCAAAATCGTGAAGTGAATCTTGGGTCTCGATCAGAAACTATGGATACTGGCATACCATGCAGTCTTACAATCTCGTTTATGTACATACGAGCAAGACGTTCAAGTGTATAAGTTTCTCGTATCGGTAAGAAATTAGCAGACTTGGTCAATCTATCAATAATGACCCAAATCGCATCTATACCTTGAGAAACCTTAGGAAGACCGGTAACAAAATCCATGGTAATGTGCTCCCACTTCTATTCTGGAATTTCAAGTGGTTGCAATGGACCTTTTGGTACTTGATGCTCCGCTTTGACTCGTTGACAAGTTAAACACCTTGAGATAAACAACGCTATCTCTCTCTTCATATTGCTCCACCAAAATGTATGACGAAGATCATGATACATTTTGGTACTTCCAGGATGGATTGCAAACGGTGTGTTGTGCGCCTCCATCATGATTTCATACTTTAAATCAGGGTTGTTAGGAACACAAAGTCTGGAGTTGACTCGAAGTATTCCTTCTTCATCGATTCTTGCTTCCGGCATAGCACCTTCTTGCACTTTCTTCCTCATACGCATCAGCTCCAGGTCTGTAGCTTGAGCAGCTTTAACTTTATCGATTAAAGTTGGTTCTACTCGTATATTCGTCATTATCACATGGGTCCCTGGAGTCTTCAACTCTATCTCCATCCTTTGCAAGTCACACAAAATGGGCCTTTGCGTTGTTAATATTGCACTTGTACCCGCATATGATCTTCTACTCAATGCGTCAGCTACCACGTTCGCTTTTCCAGGATGGTATTGAATGGTATGATCATAATCTTTCAACAGTTCAAGCCAACGTCGTTGTCGCATGTTGAGTTCCTTTTGAGTGAAGAAATATTTGAGGCTTTTATGATCCGTAAAGATCTCCACTTTCTCCCCATACAAGTAATGCCTCCAAATTTTAAGTGCAAAGACAACAGCTGCCAACTCTAGATCATGAGTAGGATAATTCCTCTCATATTCCTTGAGTTGTCTTGATGCATAGGCTATGACTTTTCCATGTTGCATGAGAACGCATCCCAACCCTTTGCTCGAAGCATCACTGTAGATGACAAATCCCTCCGAGCCAGATGGTATTGTTAGAACAGGTGCTGAAATGAGTCTCCTCTTGAGTTCTTGAAAACTCTGCTCACATTCTTCGCTCCAACCAAACTTTGTATCTTTCCGAGTCAGCTGAGTTAATGGAGTAGCGATTCGAGAAAATCCTTCCACGAATCTCCGATAATAACCAGCTAAACCAAGAAAGCTACGTACCTCGGTCACTGATTTAGGTTGCTCCCAGCTTTGAATAGCTTCAATCTTTGTCGGGTCAACCGATATTCCACGACTTGATACTACGTGCCCAAGGAATGCTACCTCCTCCAGCCAGAACTCGCATTTCTTCAACTTGGCATAAAGCTTGTATTCACGAAGCTTTTGGAGTACCAGCCTCAAGTGTTGCTCATGATCTTCACGGCTTTTGGAATAAATAAGGATGTCATCAATAAAGACGACCACAAAGTGATCCAAATATTCCTTGAATACCCGGTTCATCATATCCATGAAGGCAGAAGGAGCATTAGTCAATCCAAAGGACATGACTAGGAATTCATAATGCCCGTACCGAGTTCTAAAAGCCGTCTTTGGAATATCCTCAGTTCTAACCTTCAGCTGATGATATCCAGAACGAAGATCGATCTTTGAAAAGAATTGTGCTCCTTGCAACTGGTCAAACAGGTCATCAATACGTGGCAATGGGTACCTGTTTTTGATGGTGACATGATTCAACTCCCGATAATCAATACAAAGTCGCATACTTCCATCTTTCTTCACGAATAGCACAGGAGCACCCCAAGGAGAAGTACTAGGACGAATAAAGCCAATGTCTAAAAATTTCTGCAGTTGGATCTTTAACTCCTGAAGTTCAATAAGAGCCATTCGATATAGGGCTTTGGAAATGGGTTTTGTACCGGGTTCAAGGTCGATACAAAATTCAATTTCACGCTCTGGGGGTAGGCCAGGAAGTTCTTCAGGGAATACGTCAGGGAATTTATTAACAATAGAAATATCATTCAAAACTGACGTATTTTTATTTAGATCCGTGACGTGAGCTAAGAAAGCTTGACATCCGTTTTTCAATAAACGAATAGCTTTATGGCTTGAGATGACAGCGGTTGATTTTAATGGTTTGGTTGCTTGAATTCGCATAATAGGTCGATTAGGAATATGAAAGCTAACAACCTTACGAAAACAATCAATTTTTGCATGATGAGTAGTTAACCAATCAATCCCTAGAATCACGTCAAATACAAGTATTTTTAATGAAATCAGATCGACAGGTAATGTGTGGGTACCAACTTGAACCAAACAAGACTTATAAACCGTGGATGTAATGAAGGTTTCTCCCAATGGAGTTTCAACAGATAAATCAAAGTCTAATTTCTCCGGAGTTAAATTTAATCAATGAGCGCAAGTAGGAGAAATAAAAGAATGGGTAGAACCAGTATCAAATAAAGTATAGACTTCGTTAGAGTTTATGATAAGCTTACCCGTGATGACCTCATTCGGGTTCCTTACTTTCTAGGAGGTCACAACAAACGCTCTCCCTTGCACTACCGGTTTTGACTTTTCTGGGACGGCCTTTGGTGTCTCCATCTTGGCTGAACTTGTTTTTGGTAAACGACAAAATCTAGATAAATGACCTTCTCTTCCACAATTATAACATGCTTTAGATGGCATCGCGCAGTTTGGACTGATGTGCCCCTCCCCTCCGCATTTGAAACATATGATAGGTGGTCGTTCTCCTTCCTTAACAACGGGTGCTGATGCTGACGTCTTTCTATCATTGTTGAATCTCCTCTTCTTGAAATGACCATTCTTATTGTTTTGGCCCTGATTACCACCGAAGTGGTTACCATTTCTGGCCTGTTGATTCCCTCCACGCTTGTTGTCACCGCTTCGATGACTGCTCTCACTGGTATTATCATTTTGCCGACTGCTCTCTTTTGGTTGCGTTGACTCGTTATCGCGCTCCACTAACTGAGCCCTATTCACAACATCTGAATAAAACACAGTTTATGAGAAATAAGATGTTGACGTATCTCAGGTTTCAAATCTCGCAAAAATATTCGCGTCATTCGCTCTTCATTATCCGCCAAGTGGGACGCAAACCGGGACAACTCAGCAAATTTAGCCTCATACTGCGACACGGTCATATTATTCTGCTCCAATTTGATGAACTCCACCTCCTTCATGTGACGAACACTTTTGGAAAAGTATTTGTCATTGAACAGCTCTTGAAACTTCTCCCAAGACATCTTCAGTGCGGCAGGTTGAGTACGCTTAATCGATTCCCATCAGTAATCTGCCTCTCCTCGCAACATAAAGGCGGCAAAGGGAACCTTTTGCTCCTCGGAGCATCCCAAGACATCAAATATCTTGGTAATCTGCTTTATCCATGTTTCCGCTATAAGTGGTTTTGGCTCTCCCTTAAACTCTGGTGGTCCCAGCTCCTTGAACTGTTTAGCGGTGACCGTCCGAGAGTTTTCAATGTTTCCACCTATATTTTGGACAGGAGCCGCTCTCGCCTGCTGTTGTATGAACTGCATAAAGTTTCTGAACATTCCATCATTCATCATCTGGTCAGTGTTATTGTTTGCATGAGGATTGTCACCTTCCTGATGCACATTATCCTGATTATAGATATGTGGTGAATCAACAGTTGCCTGTGCTCCATTGCTATTCTCAACATTCTCATATGCCATTTTCAGATACTGCCACAAAATAAAAGTTAATTGATATGTCATATATTATCCTTATATTATGACCGACCAATTAAATACCATGCAAATAAACTTAGGTAGGTTATACTAGCGAAGGAATTCCCCGTCTCTCCCCTCCTAGTTCTATTCTCACACCTTAGCCAGGGATCATATCCCTAAGCTCTGCTACCAACTGTGACGCCCCCAAAATTAGGTATACATCACCTATCTTGGCTCGTCAGATACATAGTACAGAATACAAATACAACTTACTAATACAACTATCGTGTACAATACGACAAAACATAAACTGTGAGTTTGAATACAAATATTATCTTCTAGAGAGTATTTATACTCAAAAGGAGTCCTCATTACAATTAGTAACACACTATTACATAGAATAGTGAGGATTACAAACTAATACTATCATTCGGACCATCACTCCGTTTCCCGACTTGCCCCAGCTACGTTCTCATTTCCTAAAGAGAACAGTGAAAGAAAGGGTGAGCTCAACTAGCCCAGTAAGAAATATTATGACTAAGATAATGCAGAATAAATTATCATTAGCCTTCAACAATGTTAAACTGATAAAATATAATAGACATCAAGTTTAACTGCAGTGGAACAAGCAATCCATTAAAAGAGTCAAGTAGAAAATAAACTCTACTATCTTTTATGATTTAAAAGGTTTTTCAACATTGTGATCGCTGGGATTCTGCTTAATAAAATAATCCACATCATCGAATCACCCCTGCACTACGGCCAAGGATATTCGTGTATTCATTAATGGTCATGATCATGCCAACCACTGTCCATCAATGCACTACGGGCCAATGAGGACTTTTACCACATCATTTGTAACATTACGGTCATGATTATACCGAATAATTCCTGGTCATAATCATACCAAGTCCATCTATGCACTACAGGCCACAGATGACTTTCAACATTTTATAAACATGAGGATGATGACAATGATATAAGAATTCAATAAAACAAGTTCAAGAATTAATTTATCCAAGAATTAACAACGTCCAAATTGTCAACATGATACTGCTTTGTGGAGTAAAATTCAAGAATACTTAGAAGAATATTTTCATGAAAAGATACTGGATGAACCATAATTATCAAGGATATTCTACTAATTTCATGGAGTATAGAAGTCAAAACTTAACTAACTGAGTATAATAAAGAATGGAATAACAAAAGAAATTACCCGGCATGCGATAGACCGCACAGACAGGTTATTCCAATAGAATAATAAATAATGGAACCAGGTCCGGCGTAAACGCACAGACAGGATATTCCGACAGAATAATAAATAATGGAACCAGGTCCGGTGTAAAACACACAGACAGGATGTTCCAACAGAATAATAACAAGACGGAACCAGGTCCGGTGTAAAACACTCAGACAAGATGTTCCAACAGAATAATAATAAAAACGGAACCAGGTCCGGTGTAAAACACACAGACAGGATGTTCCAACAGCATAATAGAAGAATGTCACCAAGTATAGGGTAGACCGCGTATACAGGTTATTCCAACAGAATAATAAGAAATGGAATAACAACAGTTCTCTTCACGAATAAGAAAGAATAACACCCTTACCGTTTTAAAGAAGGGCTGAAATAAGGAAGTAGTTAAGTAGCAGAATACTCTTCTTTTCTCTCTCTATACTTTCTCTCTCTAGAGTTCAGTGAATTCGTAAGAAATAATAAAGGAATGAGCTGCTATTTATAGAAAAATAGAATGCATAGTAACTAATCCATGAACGGTCCAGATTGATTACTTTAATCTGACGGTCCATATTTAAAGAAAAATCTTTTAAATAAAATATAATATATTCTATTTATAGAATAACTTTAATAAAGTATTTTATTTTATATAAAAAGATATTTCTGTTTTATTACGTTAATAATACGAATAAAACAAAATGTCATTATCGCTAAATAATTCATATTATTAACTGACAATAATTGAATCAAACTGAGTGACTTCTCACATAAGCATTAATAATCAATACCGTGTGCTACTATGCAACCACACGTATTACTGTACTTTCACTACCGAGTAGTTCAACAGTATCAATGGTAAAACTTCCGCCGTTATTTTTAATAAAATATTTTTGTCGTTTTCTCAATCCGACAATAATTTCGTTGTGGGGTCCACCAATGATTGTGCCGTTGTACGAATATTCCCTGTTAAAACGAATATTCCCCGACCAATCGAATATTATATAACAACTTGCTACTTTGCAAAATTTATAAATATTACCCACAACTATAACATTATATCAAATTAACTCCATAATATTCAAAAATGATATTTATAGAAAATTCATCTTTATTTATAAAAGTTGGGGTCTTACAACCTCCCCTTCTTATGAAATTTCGCCCTCGAAATTAGGGTAGGTACCTGGTATGTCGAAGAGGTAAGGATACCTTGATTTCATTTCAGATTCTAACTCCCAAGTCATTTCCTCAACATCGTGGTTTCTCCACAAAACTTTGACTTGAGGTATAACCTTGGAGCGTAGAATATGTTCCTTCTTATCCAAGATTTGAACAGGAACTTCTTCATACGTCAAATCCTCAGAAACATCCTTGTCATTCGTTCCTCATTTTCGACCAAATGAGGTGCAAACCTGGATAACTCTGTAAACTTTGCCTCGTACTGGGACACCGTCATGTTATTTTATTCCAGTCTGATAAACTCCACCTCCTTCATATGACGAATACTTTCAGGAAAGTACTTGTCATTGAACAGTTTTTGAAATATTTCCCAAGACATGTTGAGTGCGTCAGGCTGGGATCGCTTCACAGACTCCCACCAGTAGTCTGCCTCACCGCGGAACATAAAAGTGGCGAATGGAACCTTCTGTTCCACCTTGCATCCCAAGACATCGAATATCTTGGTAATTTACTTGACCCACATTTTCGCCATGATCGGATCCGGCTTTCCCTTAAATTCTGGTGGTCCCAATTCTTTGAACTGCTTGGCTGTAACAAACCGCGCGTTGTTATCATTTCCACCTGTATTCTACACACGAGTCTCCCTCATCTGATTTTGCATGAACTGTAAAAAGCTCCTAAACATTCCATCATTCATCGTTTGCTCGGTAACGTTGTTTACAGGAGGAATATTGCCTTCCTGTTGCACGTTCCCCTGGGTGGTGATCAAAGGTGTCTCCACGGTCTGATTTACTCCATTATTAACGTTCTCAGCTGCCATTCTTAAATACTGTCATAAAACAAGGGTTAATAGTCATGTCATATATTATCCATATACTCTGACCGACCAAATAAACACCAAATAAACTTAGTCAGGTCATACTAGCGAAGGAATTCCCCGTCTCTCCCCTCCTAGTTCTTGTCTCACATCTCAGCCAGGGATCATATCCCTAAGCTCTGATACCAACTGTGACGCCCCCAAAATAGGTATACAATACCCATTCTGAGTCACCAAATACATGGTATAGAAAGCAAACTACAACTTCAATAATACAATTGTCGTGCAAAATACGACAACACATACTGTGAGTTTAAATACAGATATTGTCTTCTAGACAATATCCACACTCAAATAAGTCCTCAATACAATTATTCAAATACTATTTTACAGAAATAGTGAGGACTGCTAAAACATCTTTCTAGAACCATCACTCCATACCCCAACTAGATCATGCTATGTTCTCACCTCCTTAGAAGAAAAATGGAACAAAAAGGAAAAAGGTGAGCTCAACTAGCCCAGTAAAGAATATTATGACTAAGATAATATACAACAAATTATCATTAGTATTCAACAGGGAAAAATCTGATAGAATATAATCGACAACAAGTTTTAGATCAACAACTGCAGCGGAAACAACAAACCATTAGAAAAGTCAAGTAGAGAATGAATTCTACTATCTTCTAAGATTTAAAAGTCCATCATCAATATTTTATCTCTGTAACATCAATTAATAATCATCTTTATCCAAATATTCATCTTTGCACTACAGGCCAAAGATATTCATTTGTATCACATGTCAGTCATGTTCATCTCAACACCTGTTCATCTTTGCACTACAGGACAAAGATATATTCATCAAGTAATCATACATCTTTGCACTACAGGCCAAAGATATTCAGTAATATCATCATTTAGGACTGAGGATGATGAAAAATATCTTAAAGAGAACGAATCCAGTGAGACAGAAGGACAAATAGTAGGGATTCGTATAACAGTTTATCCAAGATCAATAATACTTCATAATAATCAATTGTGAAGCAGAATTCAAAAATAAAGATCAAAACATGGATACAATCAAAGATAATAACCATAATAGACATCTTGGACAAAAAGAAAAAATTTTATTTTTCGGTGAATAGTGTCGTATTCGTGAATAGTGCCGTATACGTGAATAGTAACCCAGACACAAAAAGTTTCAAATTTGATAAAAACTAATGTTAATATTTCAGCATAATGATATTGAAGAAAATAATATCCCTTACCTCAAAATATCAGTACTTCTGGTCGGAATACCAGTATAAGGCTGAAAGAAACTTGTTCTGATGAATAGAAACTCTCAAAGTATCTAAATACTCACAAAATACACTCAATAATCTAGAGAGAGAAAGAGAGAAAACTTGTTTCTGGTGTGATTTTTAATTCTAACTTAGCCCTCTATTTATAGGAAAATGTTAGTACGCCGAAGCAGACTTAACCTGCAACCTGATGGCTTTACCTGCTACTATTCCCACCCACCACATTTGAATAAAAATCTTAGCATATTTCTTCACCAACCAAGAGTGGGGCCCACCAATTCTAGAATTTTCCACCAAAATGATTAACTCCGAAAATTCAACAATTTCTGAACCAGTCATCTCGTAAAATTCATAATAAATCATACATTCATTTTTAACGGTTCAAAATTTGTGGACATATACTCAACTTATATATGTATTGTAACGACCCCAAAATAGGTCCATTCCATCCAACCCATTCTGAGTCGTCAAATACATGGTACAGAAAACAACTACAACTTTATTACAACAATTGTCGTGCAAAATACAACAACACATATGCTGTGAGTTTGGATACAAATATATACCAAATGTGACTCATGTTCCAACCGTGGACATCACCTCACAATAACACCTTACATAAAGGTATAGTCAAAAACTGTTTTAGAAATTAGAATCTTTGGAAAGTGCTCAAGGAAACCTTCGTACATGGGAGGCCACGCGTCTAGGTTATGATAGATATCATATGGCCACAGAATTATCCTTGGTTGACCCAATAGACCCCAAAGAAAAACGAGAAGATTACTATCATATTCTTCCCAATGGTGAGTCTTCTCTTGACTTATCATTATCTCCACTGTCTCTAATTGAGAATTATACTTCAAACAAACACCAAGATTATATAGGTAGTGCCCATAGATATACTCAGCAAGTGGATGAGCACAACCCTGTCTTATGATGACACGAGGTTGTATGTCATTAGACATCTTGTATGATTGTGACAAAACACCCTTCCAACGTTGGGTTCGCCTCACCCTATTTTCTTCACCAAATATAACTACTAAATGATGACCACCGTTCTATTCCCTTGTTACCCCCGCTCGACCCAGCTACACTCTTATTACCTGAAAGGAATTGTGAAGCAAAAGGGTGAGCACAACTACCTCAGTAAAGAATATCATGACTAAAGATAATTCAATTATCAATAGCCTTCATCAACAATAAATCAGAGATTTAAAACATATGGTAAATGATAAAAATTTCAACCATAGTTGCAGCGGAACGAGCAATCCATTAGAAGAGTCAAATAGACTATAAAGTCTATTATCTTCTCCATGTTAAAAATCCACCAACAATGTTTTATCCCTGTAACATCAATCAACAGTTCTGGTCCACAATCATATAAATAACTCATAATCATAATTATGATTCTATATTCCTCTTCTCATCCAGGACAAAGATAATTTTCATCACTTGTCTTTACCTGAAACATCAAAGATCATGGTTATACCAAATCACAATTCTTGTTCATAATCATACTAATAATTTCATCTTTGTACTACGGGCTAAAGATATTTGTCAACAGTTTATCTTTGCACTACTGGCCAAAGATATTTAACAACAGTTCATCTTTGCACTACAGGCCAAAGATATTCAACAACATATCATCTTTGCACTACAGGCCAAAGATATTCATCAACAGTTCATATTTGCACTACAGGCCAAATATATTCATCAACAGTTCATATTTGCACTACATGTCAAATATATTAATATCTCAAAGAATTATAATCATTTTAGAATTTATATAAACAATAATTATAACCATGTTGATCAATCCACCTTTGCACTTAAGCTTAAGATATTCAATTATAAATTCAATGGTCATGATCATACCAGTCACAATTCAACTTTGCACTACAGGCCAAAGAGAACCCTAGTCATGATCATACCAATAATCTACCCATCTTTACACTCCAGTGAAAGAGAATTTCAACATCAGGGTTATAAAAATGTTATATATGATGATAAAAATAATATGATCAACATATAGTTTTAATCTCAAGAGTAATATTCATAAATCAACTATAATTTGGTTAGAAAAAGAAACCAATTTTGTCGTGAATAGTAACTCGTGAATAGTAACTCGTGAATAGTAAATCGTGAATAGTAACTCATGAATAGTAACCCCGACACAAAAGATAGAAATTCCACAATAAAATCCATACCAATATTTCGGTATAATGATATTGAAAGAATAACATTACTTAAATTTATAAACAATTTATTTTAATTGTTTACACTTTACTAATTAATGCATTTAATCATCATAAAATGTCAACTCTTAAGATTTCATCATCAATAACCAAAACCCTCATCAAAAATCTGCATATACCTCATATAGGATTCTCAAGCCATAAAATCCTATTTTCCAATTTTCTTTCTTCACAAAACATATTTAATTCATTTACTCATAACTAGACCATTTTCATGAAAAATACCAAATCAGTTCCAAAAATATTTCTTTTCTGGGATTTAGCATAATATAGTCCCATAGTGAACATATATTTTTCTCAGAATTTTTAAAAGTCATTTACTATTTTTCATATGGCCAAAATAGCCGAATATTTAGACATTTATCAAAAGTTGTACTTTTGTCTAAAAATTTTGAAATTTACAGAGTATACTTCTATCATATACATGTACTCCCAATAAAAATTTCATCAATTTTGGAGTTAACCACAAGGAATTATAAGCGATTACTTTTAAAATAGTATTTTCTCATAAAATTCATAACTCTCAATCTATACATCCAAAAATCACCATTTTTGGACACAATCAAGAAAACTCATCAAAATATCATTTCAAATTTTTCCAAAATTTTTGAAGTTCAGAAAAATTACGAAACTGAAAATCATAACAACCCTTAAAATCCCTTAATATCCCTTACAATCCCTTACCTCAAAAGAGCAGTACTTCTGACTGGATATCGGATATGATGCTGAAGGAAACTTGCACTAATGAATAGCAACTCACCAAGTATCTAAAAACTCACAAAATATGCTTCATAATATAGAGAGAGAAAGAGAGAAAGCTTATGTTTCTGGTGTGATTTTCAATTCTAACTTAGCCCTCTATTTATAGGAAAATTTTGGTAGGTTTGACCTGCAACCTGATGACTTTACCTGCTACTATTCCCACCCACCACATTTGAAATATAATTCAGCACATTTCTTCACCAACCACAAGTAGGGCCCACCAATTCTAGAATTTTCCATCAAAATGATAAACTCCGAAAATTCAACAATTTCTGAACCAGTCATCTCGTAAAATTCATAATAAATCATACGTTCATTTTTAACGGTTCAAAATTTGTGGGCATATACTCAACTTATATATGTATAATATATCCAAAAATTACCACGATCCAACGGTCGGATTAAAAATTATAACCCCCGCAAAATATCTCAAAAATCCTGATTTTTAATACCTCAATTCCAACAAAAATACGGATAAAGACCTCAACATTAACTCCTTCATTTTTAACCACAAAAATATATCCCTCGTTTATATCCACATAAAATAAATATTTCCTTATCATATGAATCAATAATTAATTATTCACAAATAATATTACAGAATCACATTTATGACAATCAGGCCGTTCCCAGGAAAGAGGGGGCTTTCCAATAAGAATTTCTCCTTACTGGCGCGCAATTAGATGACCAAACCTCTCCTTAGACAGAACTTTCTAGACATTGCCAATAATGCTATCTAATAATATTATTCAAATAATATGAATTATTGATCTGATAATAGAAAATACTGTGCAGCAACAATTATTGAAACAACAATAATATAACATATCAACGCAGCAATTATTGAATCAATAAAATAAAATATTGAACAGTAATTACTGTAACAATTATTGAGTAGTGCATTCTTACGTAAGAATCAATAATTTCAAAAATACTATGCAATACCGTGTGCTACTATGCAATAACGCGTATTACTGTATTTTAACCACCGGATATTCCAACAGTGTTTACGGTAACAACTACGTCGTTATTTGTAAAAACTCAAATTTGTCATTTTCTTCAACTGACAGTTATTCGTTATGGGGCCCACAAAGAGCTGCGCCGTCGTACGAATATTCCCCGACAGAAAGAATATTCCACGACCAAACGAATATTCCCCGACAACAATGATTATTTTATAACCACTTGCTTATTTTGAAAAAAAATTCATATTTCACCCATAACTTTAAACTTTTATCAATTTAACCATTTACTGAATAGAAAAATTGAATACTTTTATTTCATAAAATTCGGGGTCTTACATGTATAACATATCCAAAAATTACCACGATCCAACGGTCGGATTAAAAATTATTATCCCGCAAAATATCTCAAAAACCCTGATTTTTAATACCTCCATTCCGACAAAAATACTGATAAAAACCTCAACATTAACTCCTTCATTTTTAACCAGAAAAATATATCCCTCATTTATATCCACATAAAATAAATATTTCTTTATCATATGAATCAATAATTAATTATTCACAAATAATATTACAGAATCACATTTATGACAATCAGACCGTTCCCAGGAAAGAGGGGGCTTTCTAATAAGGATTTCTCCTTACTGGCGCGCAATTAGATGACCAAACCTCTCCTTAGACAGAACTTTTTAGACATTACCAATAATGTTATCTAATAATATTATTCAAATAATATGAATTATTGATCTGATAAAGGAAAATACTGTACAGTAACAATTATTGAAACAACAATAATATAAAATATCAACGCAGCAATTATTGAATCAATAAAATAAAATATTGAATAATAACTACTGTAATAATTATTGAGTAGTGTCTTCTTACGTAAGAATCAATAATTGGTGCAATACCGTGTGCTACTGTATTTTAACCACCGGGTATTCCAACAGTATTAACGGTAACAACTACATCGTTATTTATAAACAATTTATACTTGTCGTTTTCTTCATCCAATCGCTTTTCGTTATGGGGCCCACACAAGGCTGCGCCGTCGTACGAATATTCCCCGACAGCAAGAATATTCCAGGACCAAACGAATATTTCCCGACAAAATGAATATTTTATAACCACTTGCTTATTTTGCAAAATTTGCACATTTCACCCATAACCAAAGTATTATATCAAATTAACCTCTTATTATTCACAATAATATTTAGAGAAAATTTGATTTTATTCATTAATAAGCTGGGGTCTTACAACACACATGACTGATTTCACACATAAATGAGCATGATATATGATTCATAGTTCCTTGTTCATGACCACCTTATTAGGCTTTATATTAGAGAAGTTTTTCAAGAAAAAACTTAGTATAGTAAGCTAACATGCATGACTACTACATGATTTACATCCTGATCTTGCGAGCATGTTAACATGACTTGACTACATATGATTAGAGCCTTAAAGTTGTTTTGTATGTGTTAAATTACATTGTTCTAGTTTAAAATAGCTTCAAAAGTAAACTTGAACATCTTTTCAAAATCTAGTTGCATCACATGAATATCTAGATTCTAAAGGGTTAAGATGTCATGTTATGTCTATAATATCCCTATACATGATCCATATGTATTGAACATGATGATAACTAAACCAAACATGAGTTTAAAGCATGATTCGAAGTGTTAAACAGTGATAATTGTGAATAAGCAATACGAATACTATAAGCGTGAGTATTATCAGAATGTATGACATCATTATGTAGACATATAGCCAAAGTTATAAAGTGTGGTGGTTGTATGACCTTTTTAGCTTTAATTCCATGAAAAGCCATAAACTAAGAACTTGTAAAGACGAACTTAAGGATGGTCATGTGCTATGTGAGAGCTTCTAACGTGCACGTATATTAAAGTATAAATGTAGTGGCATGTTAGAGTGGGACTGAAGCTGGGAATGCAAAGCACAACCTTGGTCTGGCCAGGGGACGGTGTAAGACCCCAAATTATTAATAAATAAAATTTAATTTCTTCTATTTATCATTTTGAAATAGTAAGGGTTGATTTGATTAATGTGGTTAGTTATGGGTAAAATGCGCAAATATTTTAAATAAGCAAGTGGCTATAAAATATTCATTTTTATCGGAGAATATTCGTTTGGTCGTGGAATATTCTTGTTATTGGAGAATATTCGTACGACGGCGCAATCTTGTGTGGGCCCCATAACGAAAAGTGATTGGATGAAGAAAATGACAAGTATAAGTTGTTTATAAATAACGGCGTAGTTGTTACCGTTAATACTGTTGGAATACCCGGTGGTTAAAACACAGTAATACGCGTTATTGTACAGTAGAACACGGTATTGCACCAATTATTAATTCTTACGTAAGAAGACACTACTCAATAATGGTTACAGTAATTACTGTTTAGTATTTTATTTTATTGATTCAATAATTGCTGCGTTGATATTTTATATTACTGTTATTTCAATAATTGTCACTACACAGTATTTTTCATTGTCGGAGCAATAATTCATATTATCTGAATAATATTACTGGATAATATTATTGGCAATGTCTAGAAAGTTCTGTCTAAGAAGAGGTTTGGTCACCTAATTACGCGCCAGTAAGGAGAAATCCTTATTGGAAAGCCCCATCTTTCTTGGGAACGGCCTGGTTGTCATTATTGTGATTCTGTAATATTATTTATGAATAATTAATTATTGATTTATATGATGAGAAAAATATTAATTTTATGTGGATATAGATGGAAAAAATTTTTAAAGTGACAATTGTTGAAAATTGATATTTTATCTTTTCTGATAAAATAATATTTTATCATATTATTATAATATAATAATGATTATATTTTTACAATGAATGTGGGATATATGAGTATATGAGGAGGAAGAGTATTTTTGTTACAAAAGTTGTTTAAAACATGTTAAACATGTCTGTGGGCCCATTTCTTGACTGAAATTTGATTATAGCCTGTAGAATCGTCCGTTTGTGAATTTCGGTCAATTTTTGTTTGAAATTTAGAAAAACTTTCTTCTGCAAAGTTGTAGAGAATTGAATTTCCTATAAAAAGTTGCGAGATTCGAATTTTCTGAAAAAAGGGCTATTTATTATGAATTATTGAAGTTTCAGAATTCCAAAATAATTATTTTTTGGAAGTTTAAAATTTTTTAAATAACAAAAACGTTTTTTTCATTATGGTGTGTTCCACATGTGTGTTGAATGGGCTGATTTCAGATTTTCTACGGTTGGCTTGAAAATTTATATAAATATATTATTAATTTATTAAATTTTCTGCTTTGGTGTTCTAAGCATTTTCCTATAAATAGGGTGCTTAGGTTAGAATTGAAAATCACACCAGAAATTAAAGATTTCTCTCTCTTTCTCTCTCGATATATTGAGTGTATTCTTGTGAGTATTTTAATAATTTGAGTGTTGCTATACGGTGCAAGTTCAAGCCATAGCCTATATCCGGTGTTTCAACTAGAAGTACTGTCTTTACCAGGTAAGGGATGTTATTTTATTCAAAAATGATATTATTTCTTCAATATTATTATGCCAAAATATTGGTTGGAATTTTTTTATCAAATTTGAAACTTTTCATGTCAGAGTTACTATTCACGTATACGGCACTATTCACGAATACGGCACTATTCACCGAAAAATAAAATTTTCTTCTTTTCGTCCAAAATATCTATTCTAGATACTAGCTTTGATTGTATCCATGTTTTGATCATTCTTGAATTTTACTCCACTATGATTATTTATGAGGTATTTTTAGACATGGAATAGCTGAAATACGAATCCTTAATATTTATTCTTTTGTTTCATTGGATTCGCTTTCTTTAAAATATTTTTCATCATCCTCAGTCCAAAATGATGATATAACTGAATATCTTTGGCCTGTAGTGCAAAGATGAATGATTTCTGATGAATATCTTTGGCCCGTAGTGCAAAGATGAACAGGTTTAGATGAACATAACCAACTGATGAATATCTTTGACCTGTAGTGCAAAGATGAATATTTAATTCTAGATATATATTGATTGATATTACAAGGATAAAAGATAGACGATGAACTTATAAATTCATATATATAAGATAGTAGATTTCATTCTCTACTTAACTCTTCTAATGAATTATTATTTTCGCTGCGAATATTGATTTAAAACTTATTGTCTATTTTATTCTATTAGATTTTTCCCTGTTGAAGACTAACGATAATTTATTTTATATTATCTTAGTCATAATGTTCTTTACTGGGCTAGTTGAGCTCACCCTTTTCCTTGTGTTCCATTTTTTTTCACAGGAGGCGAGAATGTAGCGAGTACTAGTCGGGGTATGGAATGAAGGTTCTAGGCAGTCGTTTTAGTAGTCGTCACCATTTTTGTAAAATAATATATCAATAATTGTAATGAGAACTTATTTAAGTGTGGATATTGTCTAGATGGCAATATTTATATTTAAACTCACAGTTTTTATGTTGTATTAATAAAGTTGTAGTTGTTTCTGTACCATGTATTTTGACGACTCAGAACGGGTGTTGTATACCTGACGCCCCCAAAATTAGGTATACATCACCCGTTCTGAGTTGCCAAATATATGGTACAAAATTCAAATACAACTTCATTTATACAACTGTTGAGCTGTCATATAGGATACGACCACAGTTAACTATGAGTTTTAATACAAATATATGTAACTCTCATGGTACCTCGACCACAACCTTACAATGATACTTTACATAAAAGTATAGTCAAAAACTGTTTTAGAAATTAAAATCTTTGGAAAGTGCTCAAGGAAACCTTCGTACATGGGAGGCCATGCATCTAGGTTATAATAGATATCATATGGCCACATAATTATCTTTGGTTGACCCAATAGACCCCAAAGAAAAACGAGAAGATTACTATCATCTTCTTTCCAATGGTGAGTCTTCTCTTGATATATAACTATCTCCACTGTCTCCACGTGTGTATTATAATTCAAATAAACTCCAAGATCATATAGGTAGTGCCCATATATATACTCAGTAAGTGGATGCGCACAACCTTTTTTTATAATAACATGAGGTGGTATGTCATTAGACATCTTGTATGATAGTGAAAAAATACCCTTCCAAAGTTGGGTTCACCTCACCCTATTTGATTCACCAACTATAACTACTAAATGTTGTATAGAATACAATACACTTTTCTATACTGTTTAGGGAGAACCTCCACAGCTAGAGACCACTGTTCTATTCCCCTGTTATCCCCGCTCGACCCAGCAACACTCTTACGGCAACAATCTTATTACTTGAAAAGAATTGTGAAGCAGAAAGGGTGAGCACAACTAGCCCAGTAAAGAATATCATGACTAAAGATAATTAAATTATCAACAGCTTTCATCAATAATAAATCAGAGATTTAGAACATATTGTAGATGATAAAACTTTTCAACCATAGTTGCAGCGGAACGAGCAATCCATTAAAAGAGTCAAATAGACCATCAGGTCTATTATCTTCTCCATGTTAAAAGTCCACCAATAATGTTTTATCTCTGTAACATCAATCAACAATTCCTGTCCACAATCATATGAATAACTCATAATCATAATTGTGATTCTGAATTCCTTTTCACACCCAGAACGAAGATAATTTTCATCACCTGAAACATTAAAAATCATGGTTATACCAAATCACAATTTCTGCTCATAATCATACTAATTAAATCATCTTTGCACTACGGTAAAAGATATTCATTATTATCACCTTCATGAATTAATATTTTATTGCTGAGACTCAGCTCAATAATTAATCCACGTCATTGAATCATCCCTGCACTACGGCCAAGGATATTCATTAATATCACATCCATGAATTAATATTTCATTGCTGGGACTCAGCTCAATAATTAATCCACATCATCGAATCATCCCTGCACTACAGGCCAAGGATATTCTTTAGTATCACGACCACGAATTATCCATGCACTACGGGCCAAAGATAATCGTGTTTTTTTATCAACGGTCCATATCATGCCATAAAACAATTCATCTTTGCACCACGGCCAAAGAGAATCCATAGCCATAATCATACCAAAAACTGTCCATCAATGCACTACGGGCCAATGAGGACTTTTAATTTTCACATCATTTGTAACATTACGGTCATGATTATACCGAATAATCCCTGGTCATAATCATACCAAGTCCATCTATGCACTACAGGCCACAGATGACTTTCAATAAATATAAACATGAGGATGATGATAATGATATAAGAATTCAATTAAACAAGTTCAAGAATTAATTTGTCCAGGAATCAATAACGTCCAAATTGTCAACGTGATACTTCTTTGTAGAATAAAATTTAAGAATACTCAGAAGAACATTTTCATGAAAAATACTAGATGAAACGCAAATATCAAGGATATTCCACTAATTTCATGGAGTATAGAAGTCAAAATTTTAACCAACTTAGTATAATAACGAATGGAATAACAAAAGAAATCACCATGCATGCGATAGACCGCACAGGCAGGTTATTCCAACAGAATAATAAATAATGGAACCAGGTCCAGCGTAAAATGCACAGACAGGATATTCCAACAGAATAGTAATAAAGACGGAACCAGGTCCGGCGTAAACGCACAGACAGGATATTTCGACAGAATAATAAATAATGGAACCAAGTTCGGCGTAAAATGCACAGACAGGATATTCCAACAGAATAATAATAAAGACGGAACCAGGTCCGGTGTAAAACACACAGACAGGATGTTCCAACAGAATAATAATAAAGACGGAACCAGGTCCGGTGTAAAACACACAGACAGGATGTTCTAACAGAATAATAATAAAGACGGAACCAGGTCCGGTATAAAACACACAGACAGGATGTTCCAACAGAATAATAATAAAGACAGAATAATAGAAGAATGTTACCAAGTATAGGGTAGACCTCGTATACAGGTTATTCGAACAGAATAATAAGCAATAGAATTACAACAGTTCTCTTCATGAATAAGAAAGAATAACACCCCTTACGGGTACAACAAATAATATCCCTTACCTTTAAAAGAAGAGTATTCCGACTGGTAGGGCGAGGATATACTCGAAGAAAACTTGCACTACGCTCAAAGATTTCTTAAACTCTAAAGAAATACGCTCAAGATTATAGAGGAAGAACTCTCTCTATAGTTTCTCTCTCTAGAGTTTCAGTAAATTCATAAGAAAATAATGAAGGAATGAGCTTCAATTTATAAGAAAATGGAATGCATAGTAACTAATCCATGAACGGTCCAGATTGATTTACTTTAATCTGACGGTCCATATTTAAAGAAAAATCTTTTAAATAAAATATAATATATTCTATTTATTGAATAACTTTAATAAAGTATTCTGTTTTATATAAAAAGATATTTTTGTTTTATTACGCTAATAATACGAATAAAACAAAACTTCATTATCGCTAAATAATTCATATTATTAATTGACAATAATTGAATCAAACTGAGTGACTAATCACGTAAGCCTCAATAATCAATACCGTATGCTACTATGCAACCACACGTATTACTGTACTTTTACTACTGAGTAGTTCTACAGTATCAACGGTAAAACTTCCGTCGTTATTTTTAATAAAATATTTTTGTCGTTTTCTCAATCCGACAATAATTTCGTTGTGGGGTCCACCAATGATTGTACCGTCGTACGAATATTCCCCGACTAATCGAATATTCTCTGTGAATAGTAACTCGTGAATAGTAACTCATGAATAGTAACTCGTGAATAGTAACTCGTGAATAGTAACTCATAAATAGTAACTCGTGAATAGTAACTCGTGAATAGTACTCCGACACAAAAAGTGTCCCAAATACTCGAATGAACAATACTTGAGTGAATAGTAACCGGGTATTTTATGACAACTTGTTTACTTTGAAAAATTTTCACATATCACCCTTAACTTTAACCTTTTATCAATTTAACCATTTACCAAAATAGAATAATTATAAGAAAAATGAATACTTTCATTTCATAAAATTCAGGGTCTCACAATCTCCCCTCCTTATGAAATTTCGCCCTCGAAATTTACGTACGTACCTGGTATTCGAAGAGATGAGAATACCTTGCTTTCTTTTCGAATTGTACCTTCCCGATAATTTTCTCTCTATCATGATTTTCCATTTCTCATCTCCTGTATTTCAAATATCATTCTAGAATATAGTTTCAAAATAAGGGTTAATTGACATATCACATAATACCCCTATATTCTGACCGACCAATTAAATAACAATTAAACTTAGGTAGGTCATACTAGCGAAGGAATTATCCATCTCTCCCCTCCTAGTTTTAGTCTCACATCTCAGCCAGGGATCATATCCCTAAGCTCTGATACCAACTGTGACGCCCCCAAAATTAGGTATACATCACCCGTTCTGAGTTGCCAAATATATGGTACAAAATTCAAATACAACTTCATTTATACAACTGTTGAGCTGTCATATAGGATACGACCACAGTTAACTATGAGTTTTAATACAAATATATGTAACTCTCATGGTACCTCGACCACAACCTTACAATGATACTTTACATAAAAGTATAGTCAAAAACTGTTTTAGAAATTAAAATCTTTGGAAAGTGCTCAAGGAAACCTTCGTACATGGGAGGCCATGCATCTAGGTTATAATAGATATCATATGGCCACATAATTATCTTTGGTTGACCCAATAGACCCCAAAGAAAAACGAGAAGATTACTATCATCTTCTTTCCAATGGTGAGTCTTCTCTTGATATATAACTATCTCCACTGTCTCCACGTGTGTATTATAATTCAAATAAACTCCAAGATCATATAGGTAGTGCCCATATATATACTCAGTAAGTGGATGCGCACAACCTTTTTTTATAATAACATGAGGTGGTATGTCATTAGACATCTTGTATGATAGTGAAAAAATACCCTTCCAAAGTTGGGTTCACCTCACCCTATTTGATTCACCAACTATAACTACTAAATGTTGTATAGAATACAATACACTTTTCTATACTGTTTAGGGAGAACCTCCACAGCTAGAGACCACTGTTCTATTCCCCTGTTATCCCCGCTCGACCCAGCAACACTCTTACGGCAACAATCTTATTACTTGAAAAGAATTGTGAAGCAGAAAGGGTGAGCACAACTAGCCCAGTAAAGAATATCATGACTAAAGATAATTAAATTATCAACAGCTTTCATCAATAATAAATCAGAGATTTAGAACATATTGTAGATGATAAAACTTTTCAACCATAGTTGCAGCGGAACGAGCAATCCATTAAAAGAGTCAAATAGACCATCAGGTCTATTATCTTCTCCATGTTAAAAGTCCACCAATAATGTTTTATCTCTGTAACATCAATCAACAATTCCTGTCCACAATCATATGAATAACTCATAATCATAATTGTGATTCTGAATTCCTTTTCACACCCAGAACGAAGATAATTTTCATCACCTGAAACATTAAAAATCATGGTTATACCAAATCACAATTTCTGCTCATAATCATACTAATTAAATCATCTTTGCACTACGGTAAAAGATATTCATTATTATCACCTTCATGAATTAATATTTTATTGCTGAGACTCAGCTCAATAATTAATCCACGTCATTGAATCATCCCTGCACTACGGCCAAGGATATTCATTAATATCACATCCATGAATTAATATTTCATTGCTGGGACTCAGCTCAATAATTAATCCACATCATCGAATCATCCCTGCACTACAGGCCAAGGATATTCTTTAGTATCACGACCACGAATTATCCATGCACTACGGGCCAAAGATAATCGTGTTTTTTTATCAACGGTCCATATCATGCCATAAAACAATTCATCTTTGCACCACGGCCAAAGAGAATCCATAGCCATAATCATACCAAAAACTGTCCATCAATGCACTACGGGCCAATGAGGACTTTTAATTTTCACATCATTTGTAACATTACGGTCATGATTATACCGAATAATCCCTGGTCATAATCATACCAAGTCCATCTATGCACTACAGGCCACAGATGACTTTCAATAAATATAAACATGAGGATGATGATAATGATATAAGAATTCAATTAAACAAGTTCAAGAATTAATTTGTCCAGGAATCAATAACGTCCAAATTGTCAACGTGATACTTCTTTGTAGAATAAAATTTAAGAATACTCAGAAGAACATTTTCATGAAAAATACTAGATGAAACGCAAATATCAAGGATATTCCACTAATTTCATGGAGTATAGAAGTCAAAATTTTAACCAACTTAGTATAATAACGAATGGAATAACAAAAGAAATCACCATGCATGCGATAGACCGCACAGGCAGGTTATTCCAACAGAATAATAAATAATGGAACCAGGTCCAGCGTAAAATGCACAGACAGGATATTCCAACAGAATAGTAATAAAGACGGAACCAGGTCCGGCGTAAACGCACAGACAGGATATTTCGACAGAATAATAAATAATGGAACCAAGTTCGGCGTAAAATGCACAGACAGGATATTCCAACAGAATAATAATAAAGACGGAACCAGGTCCGGTGTAAAACACACAGACAGGATGTTCCAACAGAATAATAATAAAGACGGAACCAGGTCCGGTGTAAAACACACAGACAGGATGTTCTAACAGAATAATAATAAAGACGGAACCAGGTCCGGTATAAAACACACAGACAGGATGTTCCAACAGAATAATAATAAAGACAGAATAATAGAAGAATGTTACCAAGTATAGGGTAGACCTCGTATACAGGTTATTCGAACAGAATAATAAGCAATAGAATTACAACAGTTCTCTTCATGAATAAGAAAGAATAACACCCCTTACGGGTACAACAAATAATATCCCTTACCTTTAAAAGAAGAGTATTCCGACTGGTAGGGCGAGGATATACTCGAAGAAAACTTGCACTACGCTCAAAGATTTCTTAAACTCTAAAGAAATACGCTCAAGATTATAGAGGAAGAACTCTCTCTATAGTTTCTCTCTCTAGAGTTTCAGTAAATTCATAAGAAAATAATGAAGGAATGAGCTTCAATTTATAAGAAAATGGAATGCATAGTAACTAATCCATGAACGGTCCAGATTGATTTACTTTAATCTGACGGTCCATATTTAAAGAAAAATCTTTTAAATAAAATATAATATATTCTATTTATTGAATAACTTTAATAAAGTATTCTGTTTTATATAAAAAGATGTTTTTGTTTTATTACGCTAATAATACGAATAAAACAAAACTTCATTATCGCTAAATAATTCATATTATTAATTGACAATAATTGAATCAAACTGAGTGACTAATCACGTAAGCCTCAATAATCAATACCGTATGCTACTATGCAACTACACATATTACTGTACTTTTACTACTGAGTAGTTCTACAGTATCAACGGTAAAACTTCCGTCGTTATTTTTAATAAAATATTTTTGTCGTTTGCTCAATCCGACAATAATTCCGTTGTGGGGTCCACCAATGATTGTACCGTCGTACGAATATTCCCCGACTAATCGAATATTCTCTGTGAATAGTAACTCGTGAATAGTAACTCGTAAATAGTAACTCGTAAATAGTAACTCGTGAATAGTAACTCATGAATACTAACTCGTGAATAGTAACTCGTAAATAGTAACTCGTAAATAGTAACTCATGAATAGTAACTCGTGAATAGTAACTCGTAAATAGTAACTCGTAAATAGTAACTCGTGAATAGTAACTCGTAAATAGTAACTCGTAAATAGTAACTCGTGAATAGTAACTCATGAATAGTAACTCGTGAATAGTAACTCCTGAATAGTACTCTGACACAAAAAGTGCCCCAAATACTCGAGTGAACAATACTAGAGTGAATAGTAACCGGGTATTTTATGACAACTTGTCTATTTTGAAATATTTTCACATATCACCCTTAACTTTAACTTTTTATCAATTTAACCATTTACCAAAATAGAATAATTATAAGAAAATTGAATACTTTCATTTCATAAAATTCGGGGTCTCACAACAGTTGGTATCAGAGCTTAGGGATATGATCCCTGGCGAAGATCGAGGAATAGAACTAGGAGGGGAGAGACGAGTAAATCCTTCGCTAGTGTGTCATACCTAAGCTTATTTGTTGGTCGGTCATAATATAGGGATATTATGTGATATGTTAATTGCTTAAACTAACCCTTGTTTTATGGCAGTATTTGAGAATGTCGACTGAGAATGTTAACAGTGGAGTGAATGAGAACGTGGAGACACCTGTACTCACCAACGAGGAGAACGTGCAACAGGCTGGCAATGTTCCTCCTGTGAACAACACCAATGAGCAGATGATGAACGATGGGATGTTTAGAAGCTTTTTGCAATTCATGCAAAACCAGACGAGTGAGACTCGTGTTCAAAATATAGGAGGAAATGATAGCAATTCACGGTTTATCACAGCCAAGCAGTTCAAAGAACTGGGACCACCAGAATTTAAGGGAAAGCCGGATCCGATCATGGCGGAAACGTGGGTCAAGCAAATTACCAAGATATTCGATGTCTTGGGATGCACGGAGGAACAGAAGTTTCCATTCGCCACCTTTATGTTCCGTGGCGAGGCAGACTACTGGTGGGAGTCTGTGAAGCGTACCCATCCAGCCGCACTCAGCATGTCTTGGGAGACATTTCAGAAACTGTTCAATGACAAGTACTTTCCTGAAAGTATTCGTCATATGAAGAAGGTAGAGTTTATTAGACTGGAGCAGAATAACATGACGGTGTCCCAGTACGAGGCGAAGTTTGTAGAGTTGTCCAGGTTTGCACCTCATTTGGTGGAGAATGAGGAACGTATGACGCGGATGTTTCTGAGAGGTTTGAAACCCGGCATACGTCAATATCTCATTTCTCATAAATTTTCTCTCTATTCAGATATTGTCAACATGGCTCAATTATTAGAGCGAGATAACGAGTACGGTCAACCGAGGGACCACAACCATGATCATACCGGTGACAGCAGTCATCAGAACAATGATAACCAGTGGAGAAAGAAAAATACAGACAAGAACGGCAACCACTCTGGTGGTAATCGTGGCCATGAAAATAGAAGAAGCGAGTCGGGAGGAGATTTAAAAAAGAGGATATTCAACAATGACAATACGAAGACGTCAACACCAGCAGCAACTGGTTCCAAGGACATATCAGCCCAAACTGCACACAACAGTTTAAGGTATGTTATAATTATGGAAAGGAAGGACATATCGCTCGAGATTGCACTGTAGCGAAACCAAGTCCAGCGGGGATGGAGACTCAAAAAGCTGTCCCAGAAAAGTCAAAGTCAACGGTTCCTGGAAGAGCGTTTATCGTGACTGGTCAACATGCGAGGAACCCAAACGAGGTGATCACGGGTAAGCTAATCATAAATTCATGCGAAGTTTATACCTTACTAGATACCGGTGCTACCCATTCATTTATTTCTCCTGCTTGTGCTTAACGTTTAAACTTGACTCCGGAGAAGTTAGACTTTGATTTATCTGTGAAGACTCTATTAGGAGAAACTTTCATCACAACCACTGTTTATAAATCTTGTTTGATCCAAGTTGGCACCATCACCTTACCTGTTGACCTTATCTCTTTAAAGATACTTGTTTTTGATGTGATTTTAGGGATTGATTGGTTAACTACTCATCATGCAAAAATTGATTATTTTCGTAAGGTTGTTAGTTTTCATATTCCTAACCAACCTGTTGTGCGAATTCAAGCACCTAAGTCATTAAAATCAACCACTGTTATATCAAGCCATATAGGCATTCGTTTATTAAAAAATGGATGTCAAGCTTTCTTAGCCCATGTTATGGATTTGAATAAAGACACGTCAAATTTGAATAATATTCCTGTTGTTATTGACTTTCCTGACGTATTTCCTGAAGAACTTCCTGGTCTACCCCAGGAACGTGAAGTTGAATTCTTTATTGATCTTGAACCTGGTACAAAGCCCATTTTTAAAACCCCATATCGAATGGCTCCTATTGAACTTTAGGAGTTAAAGATCCAACTACAAGAGTTGTTGGACATCGGTTTCATTCGTCCTAGTACATCTCCTTGGGGCGCTTCTATTTTATTTGTAAAGAAGAAAGACGGGAGTATGCGACTTTGTATTGATCACCGGGAATTAAACCATGTCACTATTAAGAATAGGTATCCGCTACCTCGTATTGATGACCTGTTTGACCAGTTACAAGGAGCATAGTTCTTTTCAAAGATCGATCTTCGTTCTGGATATCATCAGCTGAAGGTTAAAACTGAGGATATTCCGAAGACTGCCTTCAGAACTCGGTATGGGTATTATGAATTCCTAGTCATGTCTTTTGGATTGACTATTTTGGATTGACTAATGCTCCTGTGGCTTTCATGGATATGATGAATCGAGTATTCAAGGATTATTTGGATCAGTTCGTTGTTGTCTTTATTGATGACATCCTCATATATTCCAAAAGCCGTGAAAATCATAAGCACCATTTGAAGCTGGTACTCCAAAGGCTGCGTAAAAACAAGTTATATGCTAAGTTGAAGAAATACGAGTTTTGGCTTGAGAAAGTAGCATTCCAAGGGCACGTGGTGTCAAAACATGGAGTATCTGTTGACCCGGCGAAGATTGAAGCAATAAAAAGTTGGGAGCAACCAAAGACGGTGACCGAAGTACCTAGCTTTCTGAGCTTAGCTGGTTATTATCGGAGATTCGTGGAAGGGTTTTCTAGAATCGCTACCCCGTTAACTCAGCTGACTAGGAAAGATATCAAATTCGTATGGAGCGAGGAATGCGAGAAGAGTTTTCAAGAGCTTAAGAGGAGACTCATTTTGGCACCTGTTTTGACCGTACCATCTGGTTCGGATGGATTTGTTATCTACAGCGATGCTTTAGGCAAATGGCTAGGATGTGTTCTCATGCAACGTGGGAAAGTTATAGCCTATGCCTCGTGACAACTTAAAGAATATGAGAGGAATTATCCTACTCATGATCTAGAGTTGGCAGCAGTCATTTTACGCTAAAGATCTGGAGGCTCTATCTATATGGGGAGAAAATGGAGATATATTCAGACCATAAAAGTCTCAAATATTTCTTCACCCAAAAAGAACTCAACATGCGACAACGACGTTGGCTCGAGCTGTTGAAAGATTACGACCACACTATTCAATACCATCCTGGAAAAGTAAACGTGGTAGCTGACGCGTTGAGTAGAAGATCATATGCAGGAACGAGTGCGATGATGTCAAGTATACGCATAGAACCAACTTTAATCGATAAAGTTAAAGTTGCTCAAGCCACAGACCCGAAGTTGATGCGTATGAAGAAGAAAGTACAAGAAGGTGCTATTCCAAAAGCAAGAATCGATGAAGAAGGAATAATTCGAGTCCACTCCAGACTTTGTGTTCCTAACGATTCTGATTTGAAGTACAAGATCATGATGGAGGCACACAATACACCATTTGCAATCCATCCTGAAAGTACCAAAATGTATCGTGATCTTCGACATACATTTTAGTGGAACAATATGAAGAGAGAGATTGCAAAGTTTATCTCGAGGTGTTTAACTTGTCAACGTGTAAAGGCGGAGCATCAAGTGCCAAAGGATCCATTGCAACCACTTGAGATTCCAAAATGGAAGTGGAAACATATTACCATGGATTTCGTTACAGGTCTTCCCACGGTTTCTCAAGGCATAAATGCTATTTGGGTTATTGTTGATAGACTAACCAAGTCTGCTCATTTCTTGCCAATACGGGAGACTTATTCCCTTGAATGTCTTGCTAGTTTGTACGTAAATGAGATTTTGAGGTTGCATGGCATGCCAGTATTCATAGTTTTGGATCGTGACCCAAGATTCACTTCAAGATTTTGGGTTAGCTTGCAAAAAGCTATGGGCACGAATTTACGGTTCAGTTCGGCATGCCATCCTCAAACGGAAGGGCAATCAGAGAGGACTATTCAAACTCTTGAAGATCTATTAAGATTTTGTGTCCTAGATTTCAAAGAAAGTTAGGATAAGTACCTACCATTGGTGGAATTCTCCTACAAAAGCAGTTATCAGACAAGTATAGGTGTGACTCCATTTGAAGCATTGTATGGACGAAAGTGTCGCTCTCCAGTATGTTGGGATGAGGTGGGAGAAGCAACATTGTTGGGACCAGAGTTGGTACGAATGACTACAGAGAAGATCCAAACGATTCGACAACGTATACAAACGGCACAGGATCGACAAAAGAGTTATGCGGATCTTCATCGAAAGGACGTGAAATTTGACATTGGGGATCATATATTGTTGCGTGTGGCTCCATGGAAAGGAGTTACAAGATTTGGGAAGAGAAAAAAGCTCAATCCACGATTTATTGGTCCATTTCAAATTCTTGACCGAGTAGGAAATGTGGCCTATAGACTCGCGTTACCTCTAAGTATGTCTCGTGTTCATTATATTTTTCATATATCTGTGCTACGTAAATATGTGAAAGACCCAAACCACGTTATTGAGTTAGAACCGGACGAGATAGTCGAAGACTTAACGTACGAAGAGGTACCTGCCAAGATCTTGGATAGGAAGGAGCATGTCCTACTCACGAAGGTCATACCACAAGTTAAAGTTTTGTGGAGAAACCATGCTATTGAGGAAATGACCTGGGAGTTAGAAACGGAAATGAAAGCAAGGTATCCTCATCTTTTTGAAAAATCAGGTACGTACGTCAATTTCGAGGACAAAATTTCATAAGGAGGGGAGGTTGTAAGACCCCAAATTATTAATAAATGAAATTTAATTTCCTCTATTTATCATTTTGAAATAGTAAGGGTTGATTTGATTAATGTGGTTAGTTATGGGTAAAATGCGCAAATATTTTAAATAAGCAAGTGGTTATAAAATATTCATTTTTATCGGAGAATATTCGTTTGGTCGTGAAATATTCTTATTGTCGGAGAATATTCGTACGACGGCGCAGCCTTGTGTAGGCCCCATAACGGAAAGCGATTGGATGAAGAAAACGACAAGTATAAGTTGTTTATAAATAATGACGTAGTTGTTACCGTTTATACTGTTGGAATACCCGATAGTTAAAACACAGTAATACGCGTTGTTGCACAGTAGCACACGGTATTGCATCAATTATTGATTCTTACGTAAGAAGGCACTACTCAATAATGGTTACAGTAATTACTGTTCAGTATTTTATTTTATTGATTCAATAATTGTTGCGTTGATATTTTATATTACTCTTGTTTCAATAATTGTCACTACACAGTATTTTTCATTATCAGAGCAATAATTCATATTATCTGAATAATATTATTAGATAACATTATTGGAAATCTCTAAAAAGTTCTGTCTAAGGAGAGGTTTGATCACCTAATTGCGCACCAGTAAGGAGAAATCCTTATTGGAAAGCTCCCTCTTTCCTGGGAACGACCTGGTTGTCATTATTGTGATTTTGTAATATTATTTATGAATAATTAATTATTGATTTATATGATGAGAAAAATATTGATTTTATGTGGATATAGATGGAGAAAATTTTTAAAGTGACAATTGTTGAAAATTGATATTTTATCTTTTTTGATAAAATAATATTTTATTATATTATTATAATATAATAATGATTATATTTTTACAATGAATGTGGGATATATGAGTATATGAGGAGGAAGAGTATTTTTGTTGTAAAAGTTGTTTAAAACATGTTAAACATGTCTGTGGGCCTATTTTTTGACTGAAATTTGATTATAGCCTGTAGAATCGTCCGTTTGTGGATTTCGGTCAATTTCTGTTTGAAATTTAGAAAAACTTTCTTCTGCAAAGTTGTAGAGAATTGAATTTTCTATAAAAAGTTGCGAGATTCGAATTTTCTGACAAAAGGGCTATTTATTATAAATTATTGAAGTTTCAGAGTTCCGAAATAATTAATTTTTGGAAGTTTAAAATTTTTTGAATAACAAAAACGTTTTTTTCATTATGGTGTGTTCCACATGTGTGTTGAATGGGCTGATTTCAGATTTTCTACGGTTGGCTTGAAAATTTATATAAATATATTATTAATTTATTAAATTTTCTGCTTTGGTGTTCTAAGCATTTTCCTATAAATAGGGTGCTTAGGTTAGAATTGAAAATCACACTAGAAACTCTCTCTTTCTCTCTCGATATATTGAGCGTATTCTTGTGAGTATTTTAATACTTTGAGTGTTGCTATATGGTGCAAGTTCAAGTCATAGCCTATATCCGGTGTTTCAACTAGAAGTACAGTCTTTACCAGGTAAGGGATGTTATTTTATTCGAAAATGATATTATTTCTTCAATATCATTATGCCAAAATATTGGTTGAATTTTTTTTTATCAAATTTGAAACTTTTCATGTCGGAGTTACTATTCACGTATACGGCACTATTCACCGAAAAATGAAATTTTCTTTTTTTCGTCCAAAATATCTATTTTGGATACTAGCTTTAATTGTATCCATGTTTTGATCATTCTTGAATTTTACTCCACTATGATTATTTATGAGGTATTTTGGACTATAATAGCTGAAATACGAATCTTTAATATTTATTCTTTTGTTTCACTGGATTCGTTTTCTTTAAAATATTTTTCATCATCCTCAGTCCTAAATGATGATATAACTGAATATCTTTGGCCTGTAGTACAAAGATGAATATTTGATTCCAGATATATATTGATTGATGTTACAGGGATAAAAGATAGACGATGAACTTTTAAATTCATATATAGAAGATAGTAAATTTCATTCTCTACTTAACTCTTCTAATGAATTATTATTTCCGCTGCGAATATTGATTTAAAACTTATTGTCTATTGTATTCTATTAGATTTTTTCCTGTCGAAGACTAACGATAATTTGTTTTATATTATCTTAGTCATAATGTTCTTTACTGGGCTAGTTGAGCTCACCCTTTTCCTTTTGTTCCATTTTTCTTCTCAGGAGGCGAGAATGTAGCTAGTACTAGTCGGGGTATAGAATGAAGGTTCTAGAAAGTCGTTTTAGTAGTCCTCACCATTTTTGTAAAATAATGTATCAATAATTATAATGAGGACTTATTTGAGTGTGGATATTGTCTAGATGGCAATATTTGTATTTAAACCCACAGTTATTTCTGTACCATGTATTTTGACGACTCAGAGTGGGTGTTGTATACCTATTTTGGGGGCGTCACAGACAGTGCAGCCCTAAGCCTAGCCAGGGCGCAGCTGCGCCATCCTGCAGTCAAGAATAGTTTCTGTTTTTGATCTGAAATTCAAGGTATGCTTATATGATTACTTTAACTTGTAATATATGATCAATATGCTATGTAATGTGTTAAGAAGCATGTTATGTGATAGAGATGAATGTTAATTATGACTTTCAAATGTTAAGTCCAAAAGAATGTTTACAAGATATAACACAATGATACGTTGTTTGGATTTGTAATGTCTTACAATCTGATTTGTGCTATGAAAATATAGGATAGGTGATGTTGTATAAAGTTACAACTAAGTTAGACGTTTATGTGCACGTTGAACTTACCTATATGAGTTTATATAACTAATGAATATCCTATACGTGTAAGTATATTATGTTAGGATTCGAAAGAGGGTATTAAGCTTTACTTTGGTAATCTACGCTTAAGGCAAGTATCTTGCATTACTTAATTCAACGGATATCGTAAGCAAACCTTATCTCTTTGAATGCAAGTTATATTACTTTCTCGTTCAATTGAGCTAATATGTTAAACTCTTGAGAAAACTATTATTCATGTTGAACTTGGTATTGTTCTTGAATATTGTGATAGTGTTTATGTCATTTGATTCGGCTAGACTATATGCATGTTTATAAAACTATCCAAACCAATTGACTGTGCGAAAATCTTAAAAACTGAGTTGAACAACCCTTATGGTAAGGGGAGTTTTTATTGTTGGAAGCTCCAACACACGCGTGAATTGTAAGACCCCAAATTATTAATAAATGAAATTTAAATTCCCTCTATTTATTATTTTGAAATAGTAAGTGTTAAATTGATTAATGAGGTTAGTTATGGGTAAAATGCGCAAATATTTCAAATAAGCAGGTGGTTATAAAATATTCATTGTTGTCGGGGAATATTCGTTTGGTCGTGGAATATTCTTCCTGTCGGGGAATATTCGTACGACGGCGCAGTCTTTTGTGGGTCCCATAACGGAAAGCGATTGGATGAAGAAAACGACAAGTATATGTTGTTTATTAATAACGGCGTAGTTGTTACCGTTAATACTGTTGGAATACCCGGTGGTTAAAACACAGTAATACGCATTGTTACACAGTAGCACACTGTATTGCACCAATTATTGATTCTTACGTAAGAAGGCACTACTCAATAATGGTTACAGTAATTACTGTTCAGTATTTTATTTTATTGATTCAATAATTGTTGCGTTAATATTTTATATTATTGTTGTTTCAATAATTGTCACTACACAGTATTTTCCATTATCAGATCAATAATTCATATTATTTGAATAATATTATTAGATAACATTATTGGCAATGTCTAGAAAGTTCTATCTAAGGAGAGGTTTGGTCATCTAATTGCGCGCCAGTAAGGAGAAATCCTTATTGGAAAGCCCCCTCTTTCCTAGGAACGGCCTGGTTGTCATATATGTGATTCTGTAATATTATTTGTGAATAATTAATTATTTATTCATATGATCAAGAAATATTTATTTTTGTGGATATAAATGAGGGATATATTTTTGTGGTTAAAAATGAAGGAGTTAATGTTGAGGTTTTTATCAGTATTTTTGTCGGAATGGAGGTATTAAAAATCAAGGTTTTTGAGATATTTTGCGGGAGTTATAATTTTTAATCCGACCGTTGGATCGTGGTAATTTTTGGATATGTTATACATATATAAGTTGAGTATATGTCCACAAATTTTGAACTGTTAAAAATGAATGTATGATTTATTATGAATTTTACGAGATGACTGCTTCAGAAATTGTTGAATTTTCGGAGTTAATCATTTTGGTAGAAAATTCTAGAATTGGTGGGCCCCACTCTTGGTTGGTGAAGAAATGTGCTGAGATTTTTATTCAAATGTGGTGGGTAGGAATAGTAGCAGGTAAAGCCATCAGGTTGCAGGTTAAGTCTGCTTCGGCGTGCTAACATTTTCCTATAAATAGAGGGCTAAGTTAGAATTGAAAATCACACCAGAAACAAGTTTTCTCTCTTTCTCTCTCTAGATTATTGAGTGTATTTTGTGAGTATTTAGATACTTTGAGAGTTTCTATTCATCAGAGCAAGTGTCTTTCAGCCTTATACCGGTATTCCGACCAGAAGTACTGTCTTTACGAGGTAAGGGATGTTATTTTATTCAAAAATGATATTATTTCTTCAATATCATTATGCCGAAATATTGGTTGGAAATTTTTATCAAATTTGGAACTTTTCACGTCGGGGTTACTATTTATGAGTTACTATTCACGAGTTACTATTCACGAGTTACTATTCACCGAAAAATAAAATTTTCTTCTTTTCGTCCAAATTATCTATTCTGGGTACTAGCTTTGATTGTATCCATATTTTGATCATTCTTGAATTCTACTTCACTATGAATAATTATAAGGTATTTTTGGACATGAATAAATCGAAATACGAATCCTTAATATTTGTTATTTTGTTTCACTGGATTCGTTTTCTTTAAGATATTTTTCATCATCCTCAGTTCTAAATGATGATATTACTGAATATCTTTGGCCCGTAGTGCAAAGATGAATGATTAACTGATGAATATCTTTGGCCCGTAGTGCAAAGATGAACAGGTGTTGAGATGAACATGACCGACTGGTGATACAAATGAATATCTTTGGCCTGTAGTGCAAAGATGAATATTTGATTAAAGATGGTTATTGATTGTTGTTACAGGGATAAAATATTGATGATGGACTTTTAAATCTTAGAAGATAGTAGAACTCATTCTCTACTTTACTCTTCTAATGGTTTGCTGTTTCCGCTGCAGTTATTGATTTAAAACTTGTTGTCTATTGTATTCTATTAGATTTTTCCCTGTTGAAGACTAACGATAATTTGTTCTGTATTATCTTAGTCATAATGTTCTTTACTGGGCTAGTTGAGCTCACCCTTTTCCTTTTTGTTCCATTTTTCTCAGGAGGCGAGAATGTAGCGAGTACTAGTCGGGGTATGGAATGATGGTTCTAGAAGTTACTTTAATAGTCCTCACCATTTTTGTGAAATAATGTATCAATAATTGTAATGAGGACTTATTTGAGTGTGGATATTGTCTAAATGACAATATTTGTATTTAAACTCACAGTTCTTGTGTTGTAATAATAAATATGTAGTTGTTTCTGTACCATGTATTTTGGCGACTCAGAATGGGTGTTGTATACCTATTTTGGGGGCGTCACAGTTGGTATCAGAGCTTAGGGATATGATCTCTGGGGGAGATCGGGGAATAGAACTAGGAGGGGAGAGACGAATAAATCTTTCGCTAGTATGTCCTACCTAAGCTTATTTATTGGTCAGTCATAATATAGGGGTATTATGTGATTTGTTAATTTATTTAATTATCCCTTGTTTTATGGCAGTATTTGAGAATGTCGACTGAGAATGTTAACAGTGGAGTAAATGAGACCGTGGAGACACCGGTGCTTACCAACGAGGAGAACGTGCACCAGGCTGGCAATGTTCCTCCTGTGAACAACACCAATGAGCAGATGATGAATGATGGAATGTTTAGAAGTTTTTTGCAATTCATGCAAAACCAGACGAGGGAGACTCGTGTTCAAAATACAGGAGGAAATGATAGCAATTCACGGTTTGTCACAGCCAAACAGTTCAAAGAATTGGGACCACCAAAATTTAAGGGAAAGCCGGATCCGATCATGGCGGAAACGTGGGTCAAGCAAATTACCAAGATATTCGATGTCTTGGGATGCACGGAGGAACAGAAGGTTCCATTCGCCACCTTTATGTTCCGTGGCGAGGCAGATTACTGATGGGAGTCTGTGAAGCGTACCCATCCAACCGCACTCAGCATGTCTTGGGAGTTATTTCAGAAACTGTTCAATGACAAGTACTTTCCTGAAAGTATTCGTCATATGAAGGAGGTAGAGTTTATTAGACTGGAGCAGAATAACATGACGGTGTCTCAGTACGAGGCGAGGTTTGCAGAGTTGTCCAGGTTTGCACCTCATTTGGTGGAGAATGAGGAACGTATGACGAGGATGTTTTTGAGAGGTTTGAAACCCGGCATACGTCAATATCTCATTTCTCATAAATTTTCTCTCTATTCAGATGTTGTCAACAAGGCTCAATTATTTGAGCGAGATAATGAGTACGGTCAACTGAGGGACCACAACCAGGATCATATCGGTGACAGCAGTCATCAGAACAATGATAACCAGCGGAGAAAGAAAAATACAGACAAGAACGGCAACCACTCTGGTGGTAATCGTGGCTATGAAAATAGAAGAAGCGAGTCGGGAGGAGATTTTAAAAAGAGGAGATTCAACAATGACAATACGAAGACGTCAGCACCAGCAGCAACTGGTTCCAAGGGAGGAGAACGACCACCGATTATATGCTATAAGTGCGGAAAAGAAGGACATATCAGCCCAAACTGCCCACAACAGTTTAAGGTATGTTATAATTGTGGAAAGGAAGGACATATCGCTCGAGATTGCACTATAGCAAAACCAAGTCCAGCGGGGATGGTGACTCAAAAAGCTGTCCCAGAAAAGATAAAGTCAACAGTTCCTCGAAGAGCGTTTGTCGTGACTGGTCAACATGCGAGGAACCCAAACGAGGTGATCACGGGTAAGCTAATCATAAATTCATGCGAAGTTTATACCTTATTAGATACCGGTTCTACCCATTCTTTTATCTCTCCTGCTTGTGCTCAACGTTTAAACTTGACTCCGGAGAAGTTAGACTTTGATTTATCTGTGGAGACTCCGTTAGGAGAAACTTTCATCACATCCACTGTTTATAAATCTTGTGTGATCCAAGTTGGCACCATCACCTTACCTGTTGACCTTATCTCTTTAAAGATACTTGCTTTTGATGTGGTTTTAGGGATTGATTGGGTAACTACTCATCATGCCAAAATTGATTATTTTCGTAAGGTTGTTAGTTTTCATATTCCTAACCAACCTGTTGTACGAATTCAAACAACTAAGCCATTAAAATCAATCACTGTTATATCAAGCCATAAAGCCATTCGTTTATTAAAAAACGGATGTCAAGCTTTCTTAGCCCATGTTATGGATTTGAATAAAGACACGTCAAATTTGAATAATATTCCTGTTGTTATTGACTTTCCTGACGTATTTTCTGAAGAACTTCCCGGTCTACCCCCGGAACGAGAAATTGAATTCTTTATTGATCTTGAACCTGGTACAAAGCCCATTTCTAAAACCCAATATCGAATGGCTCCTATTGAACTTCAGGAGTTAAAGGTCCAACTACAAGAGTTGTTGGACATCGGTTTCATTCGTCCTAGTACATCTCCTTGGGGTGCTCCTGTTTTATTTGTAAAGAAGAAAGACGGGAGTATGCGACTTTGTATTGATTACCGGGAATTAAACCATGTCACTATTAAGAATAGGTATCCGCTACCTCGTATTGATGACCTGTTTGACCAGTTACAAGGAGCACAATTCTATTCAAAGATCGATCTTCGTTCTGGATATCATCAGCTGAAGGTTAAAATTGAGGATATTCCAAAGACTGCCTTCAGGACTCGGTACGGGCATTATGAGTTCCTAGTCATGTCTTTTGGATTGACTAATGCTCCTGCGGCTTTCATGGATATGATGAACCGAGTATTCAAGGATTATTTGGATCAGTTCGTTGTTGTCTTTATTGATGACATCCTCATATATTCCAAAAGCCGTGAAGATCATGAGCATCATTTGAAGCTGGTACTCCAAAGGCTGCGTGAAAATAAGTTATATGCTAAGTTGAAGAAATGCGAGTTCTGGCTTGAGGAAGTAGCTTTCCTAGGGCACGTGGTGTCAAAACATGGAGTATCTGTTGACCCGGCGAAGATTGAAGCAATACAAAGTTGGGAGCAACCAAAGACGGTGACTGAAGTACGTAGCTTTCTGGGCTTAGCTGGTTATTATCGGAGATTCGTGGAAGGGTTTTCTCGAATCGCTACCCCGTTAACTCAGCTGACTCGGAAAGATATCAAATTCGTATGGAGCGAGGAATGCGAGAAGAGTTTTCAAGAGCTTAAGAGGAGACTTATTTCGGCACCTGTTCTGACAATACCATCTGGTTCGGATGGATTTGTTATCTACAGTGATGCTTCAGGCAAAGGGTTAGGATGTGTTCTCATACAACATGAGAAAGTTATAGCCTATGCATCGCGACAACTCAAAGAATATGAGAGGAATTATCCTACTCATGATTTGGAGTTGGCAGCAGTAGTTTTCGCGTTGAAGATCTGGAGACACTACCTGTATGGGGAGAAAGTGGAGATCTATACAGATCATAAAAGCCTCAAATATTTCTTCACCCAAAAGGAACTCAACATGCGGCAGCGACGTTGGCTCGAGCGATTGAAAGATTACGATCATACCATCCAATATCATCCTGGAAAAGCAAACGTAGTAGCTGACGCATTGAGTAGAAGATCATATGCGGGTACGAGTGCAATGTTGTTAACACAAAGGCCCATTTTGTATAACTTGCAAAGGATGGAGATAGAGATGAAGGCTCCAAGTACCCACATGATGATATCAAATATTCGAGTAGAACCGACTTTAATCGATAAAGTTAAAGCTGCTCAAGCTACGGACATAGAGCTGATGCATATGAAGAAGAAAGTGCAAGAAGGTTCTATTCCAGAAGCAAGAATCGATGAAGAAGGAATACTTCGAGTCCACTCCAGACTTTGTGTTCCTAACGATTCTGATTTGAAGTACAAGATCATGATGGAAGCACACAATACACCATTTGCAATCCATCCTGGAAGTACCAAAATGTATCGTGATCTTCGACATACATTTTGGTGGAATAATATGAAGAGAGAGATTGCAAAGTTTATCTCGAGGTGTTTAACTTGTCAACGTGTAAAGGCGGAACATCAAGTGCCAAAGGGTCCATTGCAACCACTTGAGATTCCGAAATGGAAGTGGGAACACATTACCATGGATTTCGTTACGGGTCTTCCCACGGTTTCTCAAGGCATAAATGCTATTTGGGTTATTGTTGATAGATTAACCAAGTCTGCTCATTTCTTGCCAATACGGGAGACTTATTCCCTTGAACGTCTTGCTCGTATATACGTAGATGAGATTGTGAGACTGCATGGCATGCCAGTATCCATAGTTTCGGATCGTGACCCAAGATTCACTTCAAGATTTTGGGTTAGCTTGCAAAAAGCTATGGGCACAGATTTACGATTTAGTTCGGCATACCATCCTCAAACGGATGGACAATCAGAGAGGACTATTCAAACTCTTGAAGATCTATTAAGACTTTATGTCCTAAATTTCAAAGGGAGTTGGGATAAGTACCTACCATTGGTGGAATTCTCTTACAATAACAGTTATCAGGCAAGTATAGGTGTGGCCCCATTTGAAGCATTATATGGACGAAAGTGTCGCTCTCCAGTATGCTGGGACGAGGTGGGTGAAGCAACATTGTTGGGACCAGAGTTGGTACGCATGACTACAGAGAAGATCCAAACGATTCGACAACATATACAAATGGCACAGGATCGACAAAAGAGTTATGCGGATCTTCATCGAAAGGACGTGGAATTTGACATTGGGGATCATGTATTGTTGCGTGTGGCTCCATGGAAAGGAGTTACAAGATTTGGGAAGAGAGGAAAGATCAATCCACGATTTATTGGTCCATTTCAGATTCTTAACCGAGTAGGAAATGTGGCCTATAGACTCGCGTTACCTCCAAGTATGTCTCGTGTTCATAATGTTTTTCATATATCTGTGTTACGTAAATATGTGAAAGACCCAGACCACGTTATTGAGTTAGAACCGGACGAGATAGCTGAAGACTTAACGTACGAAGAGGTACCTGTCAAGATCTTGGATAGAAAGGAGCATGTCCTACGCACGAAGGTCATACCACAAGTTAAAGTTTTGTGGAGAAACCATGCTATTGAGGAAATGACCTAGGAGTTGGAAACGGAAATGAAAGCGAGGTATCCTCATCTTTTCGAAACACCAGGTACGTATGTCAATTTCGAGGACGAAATTTCATAAGAAGGGGAGGTTGTAAGACCCCAAATTATTAATAAATGAAATTTAAATTCCCTCTATTTATTATTTTGAAATAGTAAGTGTTAAATTGATTAATGAGGTTAGTTATGGGTAAAATGCGCAAATATTTCAAATAAGCAGGTGGTTATAAAATATTCATTGTTGTCGGGGAATATTCGTTTGGTCGTGGAATATTCTTCCTGTCGGGGAATATTCGTACGACGGCGCAGTCTTTTGTGGGCCCCATAACGGAAAGCGATTGGATGAAGAAAACAACAAGTATATGTTGTTTATTAATAACGGCGTAGTTGTTACCGTTAATACTGTTAGAATACCCGGTGGTTAAAACACAGTAATACGCGTTGTTACACAGTAGCACACTGTATTGCACCAATTATTGATTCTTACGTAAGAAGGCACTACTCAATAATGGTTACAGTAATTACTGTTCAGTATTTTATTTTATTGATTCAATAATTGCTGCGTTGATATTTTATATTACTGTTGTTTCAATAATTGTCACTACACAGTATTTCCCATTATCAGATCAATAATTCATATTATTTGAATAATATTATTAGATAACATTATTGGCAATGTCTAGAAAGTTCTGTTTAAGGAGAGGTTTGGTCATCTAATTGCGCGCCAGTAAGGTGAAATCCTTATTGGAAAGCCCCCTCTTTCCTGGGAACGGCCTGGTTGTCATAAATGTGATTCTGTAATATTATTTGTGAATAATTAATTATTGATTCATATGATCAGAAAATATTTATTTTTGTGGATATAAATGAGGGATATATTTTTGTGGTTAAAAATGAAGGAGTTAATGTTGAGGTTTTTATCAGTATTTTTGTCGGAATGGAGGTATTAAAAATCAGGGTTTTTGAGATATTTTGCGGGGGTTATAATTTTTAATCCGACCGTTAGATCGTGGTAATTTTTGGATATGTTATACATATATAAGTTGAGTATATGTCCACAAATTTTGAACCGTTAAAAATGAATGTATGATTTATTATGAATTTTACGAGATGACTGGTTCAGACATTGTTGAATTTTTGGAGTTAATCATTTTGGTAGAAAATTCTAGAATTGGTGGGCCCCACTCTTGGTTGATGAAGAAATGTGCTGAAATTTTTATTCAAATGTGGTGGGTGGGAATAGTAGCAGGTAAAGCCATCAGGTTGCAGGTTAAGTCTGCTTCGGCGTGCTAACATTTTCCTATAAATAGAGGGCTAAGTTAGAATTGAAAATCACACCAGAAACAAGTTTTCTCTCTTTCTCTCTCTAGATTATTGAGTGTATTTTGTGAGTATTTAGATACTTTGAGAGTTTCTATTCATCAGAGCAAGTGTCTTTTGTAACGACCCCAAAATAGGTCCATTCCACCCAACCCATTCTGAGTCGCCAAATGCATGGTACAGAAAACAACTACAACTTTATTACAACAATTTTCGTGCAAAATACAACAACACATATTCTATAAGTTTGGATACAAATATATACCAAATGTGACTCATGTTCCAACCGTGGACATCACCTCACAATGACACCTTACATAAAGGTATAGTCAAAAACTGTTTTAGAAATTAGAATATTTGGGAAGTGCTCAAGGAAACCTTCGTACATGGGAGGCCACGCGTCTAGGTTATGATAGATATCATATGGCCACAGAATTATCCTTGGTTGACCCAATAGACCCCAAAGAAAAACGAGAAGATTACTATCATATTCTTCCCAATGGTGAGTCTTCTCTTGACATATCATTATCTCCACTGTCTCTAATTGAGAATTATACTTCAAACAAACACCAAGATTATATAGGTAGTGCCCATAGATATACTCAGCAAGTGGATGAGCACATCCCTGTCTTATGATGACACAAGGTTGTATGTCATTAGACATCTTGTATGATAGTGACAAACCACCCTTCCAACGTTGGGTACACCATACCCTATTGGATTCACCAAATATAACTACTAAATGAACTTTTCTATATTGCTTCGGGAGAACATCCACAGCTAGAGACCACCGTTCTATTTCCCCGTTACCCTCGCTCGACCCAGCTACACTCTTATTACCTGAAAGAAATTGTGAAACAAAAGGGTGAGCACAACTAGCTCAGTAAAGAATATCATGACTAAAGATAATTAAATTATCAATAGCCTTCATCAATAATAAATCAGAGATTTAGAACATATGGTAAATGATAAAAATTTCAACCATAGTTGCAGCGGAACGAGCAATCCATTAGAAGAGTCAAATAGACTATAAAGTCTATTATCTTCTCTATGTTAAAAATCCATCAACAATGTTTTATCCCTGTAACATCAATCAACAGTTCCTTTCCACAATCATATAAATAACTCATAATCATAACTGTAGTTCTAAATTCCTCTTCTCATCTAGGACGAAGATAATTTTCATCACCTGAAACATCAAACATCATGGTTATACCAAATCACAGTTCCTGTTCATAATCATACTAATAACTTCATCTTTGCACTACAGGCCAAAGATATTCATCAACAAGTTATCTTTGCACTACAGACCAAAGATATTCATCCACAGTTTATCTTTGCATTACTGGCCAAAGATATTCATCTACAATTCATCTTTGCACTACAGGCCAAAGATATTCCTCAACAATTCATATTTGCACTACAGGCCAAATATATTCATATATCAAAGAAATATATAATCATTTCAGAATTTATATACACCATAATTATAACCATGTTAATCAATTCATCTTTACACTTAAGCTAAAGATATTCAATTGTAAATTCAATGGTCATGATCATACCAGTCACAATTCAACTTTGCACTACAGGCCAAAGAGAACCCTAGTCATGATCATACCAATAATCTACCCATCTTTACACTCAAGTCAAAGATAAATTCAACATCAGGGTTATAAAAATGTTATATATGATAATAAAATCAATATAATCAACATATAGATTTAATCTCAAGAGTAATATTCATAAATCAACTATAATTTGGTTAGTAAAAGAAACCAATTTTGTCGTGAATAGTAACTCGTGAATAGTAACTCATGAATAGTAACTCGTGAATAGTAACACCGACTCAAAAATGTAAAAATTCCACAATAAAATTCATACCAATACTTCGGTATAATGATATTGAAAGAATAACATTTCTTAAGCTTATAAACAATTTATTTAAATTGTTTACACTTTACTAATTAATGCATTTAATCATCATAAAATGTCAACTCTTAAGATTTCATCATCAATAACCAAAACCCTCATCAAAAATCTGCATATACCTCATATAGGATTCTCAAGTCATAAAATCCTATTTTCCAATTTTCTTACTTCACAAAACATATTTAATTCATTAACTCATAACTAGACCATTTTCATAAAAAAATACCAAATCAATTTTAAAAATATTTCTTTTCTGGGATTTAACATAATATAGTCCCATAGTGAACATATATTTTTCTCAGAATTTTTAAAAGTCATTTACTATTTTTCATATGGCCAAAACAGCCGAATATTTAGACATTTATCAAAAATTATACTTTTGTCCAAAAATTCTGAAATTTACAGAGTATACTTCTATCATATACATGTACTCCCAATAAAAATTTCATCAATTTTGGAGTTAACCACAAGGAATTATAAGCGGTTACTTTTAAAATAGTCTTTTCTCATAAAATTCATAACTCTCAATCTATACATCCAAAAATCACCATTTTTGGACACAATCAAGAAAACTCATCAAAATATCATTTCAAATTTTTCCAGAATTTTTGAAGATCAGAAAAATTACGAAACTGAAAATCATAACAACCCTTAAAATCCCTTACTATCCCTTACTATCCCTTACTATCCCTTACCTCAAAAGAGCAGTACTTCTGATCGGTATAAGGCTGAAGGAAACTTGCACTGATGAATAAAAACTCACAGAGTATCTAAATACTCACAAAATACACTCAATAATCTAGAGAGAAAAAGAGAGAAAACTTATGTTTCTGGTGTGATTTTCAATTCTAACTTAGCCCTCTATTTATAGGAAAATTTTGGTAGGTTTGACCTGCAACCTGATGGCTTTACCTGTTACTATTTCCACCCACCACATTTGAAATATAATTCAGCACATTTCTTCACCAACCACAAGTGGGGCCCACCAATTCTAGAATTTTCCACTAAAATGATAAACTCCGAAAATTTAACAATTTCTGAACTAGTCATCTCGTAAAATTCATAATAAATCATACGTTCATTTTTAACGGTTCAAAATTTGTGGGCATATACTCAACTTATATATGTATAACATATCCAAAAATTACCACGATCCAACGGTCGGATTAAAAATTATAACCCCCGCAAAATATCTCAAAAACCCTGATTTTTAATACCTTCATTCTGACAAAAATACGGATAAAAACCTCAACATTAACTCCTTCATTTTTAACCACAAAAATATATCCCTTGTTTATATCCACATAAAATAAATATTTCCTTATCATATGAATCAATAATTAATTATTCACAAATAATATTACAGAATCACATTTATGACAACCAGACCGTTCCCAGGAAAGAGAGGGCTTTCCAATAAGAATTTCTCCTTACTGGCGCGCAATTAGATGACCAAACCTCTCCTTAGACAGAACTTTCTAGACATTGCCAATAATGCTATCTAATAATATTATTCAAATAATATGAATTATTGATCTGATAATGAAAAATACTGTGCAGCAACAATTATTGAAACAACAATAATATAAAATATCAACGCAGCAATTATTGAATCAATAAAATAAAATATTGAACAGTAATTACTGTAACAATTATTGAGTAGTGTCTTCTTACGTAAGAATCAATAATTTCAAAAATACTATGCAATACCGTGTGCTACTGTGCAATAACGCGTATTACTGTATTTTAACCACCGGGTATTCCAACAGTGTTAACGGTAACAACTACGCCGTTATTTGTAAAAACTCAAATTTGTCATTTTCCTTCACCCGACAGTTATTCGTTATGGGGCCCACAAATAGCTGCGCCGTCGTACGAATATTCCCCGACAGAAAGAATATTCCACGACCAAACGAATATTCCCCGACAACAATGATTATTTTATAACCACTTGCTTATTTTGAAAAAAAAAAATCATATTGCACTCATAACTTTAAACTTTTATCAATTTAACCATTTACTGAATTGTAATTATAAGGAAAATTGAATACTTTTATTTCATAAAATTCGGGGTCTTACAATCTCCCCTCCTTATGAAATTTCGTCCCCGAAATTTACGTACCTGGTATTTCAAAGAGTTGAGAATACCTTGCTTTCATTTCAGATTCCATCTTCCTTATCATCATGATTTCTCCATTGCTCATCTCCTGTATTTCAGATATCTTTCTAGAATACAGCTTCAAAACAAGGGTTAATTTAACAAATTAACATATCACATAATATCTCGATATTATGACTGACCAACAAATAAGCTTAGGTAGGACACACTAGCGAAGGATTTACTCATTTCTCCCCTCCTAATTATATTCCCCGATCTCCGCCAAAGATCATATTCCTAAGCTCTGATACCAAATGTAACTCTGGACACCATCATGTGTCAGCACCTCACAAAGGTACCTATCAGCTTGCCACCGCAGAACGGCGTCCCCTACGGAGAGTCTGGCTTCGGTGCATCCCCCATCAACAGGAAGTCACCAGCGAGAGGCTCGGGGCTCTTTACTTATAGCTCTGATACCAAATGTAACGACCCCAAAATAGGTCCATTCCACCCAACCCATTCTGAGTCGCCAAATGCATGGTACAGAAAACAACTACAACTTTATAACAACAATTTTCGTGCAAAATACAACAACACATATTCTATAAGTTTGGATACAAATATATACCAAATGTGACTCATGTTCCAACCGTGGACATCACCTCACAATGACACCTTACATAAAGGTATAGTCAAAAACTGTTTTAGAAATTAGAATATTTGGGAAGTGCTCAAGGAAACCTTCGTACATGGGAGGCCACGCGTCTAGGTTATGATAGATATCATATGGCCACAGAATTATCCTTGGTTGACCCAATAGACCCCAAAGAAAAACGAGAAGATTACTATCATATTCTTCCCAATGGTGAGTCTTCTCTTGACATATCATTATCTCCACTGTCTCTAATTGAGAATTATACTTCAAACAAACACCAAGATTATATAGGTAGTGCCCATAGATATACTCAGCAAGTGGATGAGCACATCCCTGTCTTATGATGACACAAGATTGTATGTCATTAGACATCTTGTATGATAGTGACAAACCACCCTTCCAACGTTGGGTACACCTTACCCTATTGGATTCACCAAATATAACTACTAAATGAACTTTTCTATATTGCTTCGGGAGAACATCCACAGCTAGAGACCACCGTTCTATTTCCCCGTTACCCTCGCTCGACCCAGCTACACTCTTATTACCTGAAAGAAATTGTGAAACAAAAGGGTGAGCACAACTAGCTCAGTAAAGAATATCATGACTAAAGATAATTAAATTATCAATAGCCTTCATCAATAATAAATCAGAGATTTAGAACATATGGTAAATGATAAAAATTTCAACCATAGTTGCAGCGGAACGAGCAATCCATTAGAAGAGTCAAATAGACTATAAAGTCTATTATCTTCTCTATGTTAAAAATCCATCAACAATGTTTTATCCCTGTAACATCAATCAACAGTTCCTTTCCACAATCATATAAATAACTCATAATCATAACTGTAGTTCTAAATTCCTCTTCTCATCTAGGACGAAGATAATTTTCATCACCTGAAACATCAAACATCATGGTTATACCAAATCACAGTTCCTGTTCATAATCATACTAATAACTTCATCTTTGCACTACAGGCCAAAGATATTCATCAACAAGTTATCTTTGCACTACAGACCAAAGATATTCATCCACAGTTTATCTTTGCATTACTGGCCAAAGATATTCATCTACAATTCATCTTTGCACTACAGGCCAAAGATATTCCTCAACAATTCATATTTGCACTACAGGCCAAATATATTCATATATCAAAGAAATATATAATCATTTCAGAATTTATATACACCATAATTATAACCATGTTAATCAATTCATCTTTACACTTAAGCTAAAGATATTCAATTGTAAATTCAATGGTCATGATCATACCAGTCACAATTCAACTTTGCACTACAGGCCAAAGAGAACCCTAGTCATGATCATACCAATAATCTACCCATCTTTACACTCAAGTCAAAGATAAATTCAACATCAGGGTTATAAAAATGTTATATATGATAATAAAATCAATATAATCAACATATAGATTTAATCTCAAGAGTAATATTCATAAATCAACTATAATTTGGTTAGTAAAAGAAACCAATTTTGTCGTGAATAGTAACTCGTGAATAGTAACTCATGAATAGTAACTCGTGAATAGTAACACCGACTCAAAAATGTAAAAATTCCACAATAAAATTCATACCAATACTTCGGTATAATGATATTGAAAGAATAACATTTCTTAAGCTTATAAACAATTTATTTAAATTGTTTACACTTTACTAATTAATGCATTTAATCATCATAAAATGTCAACTCTTAAGATTTCATCATCAATAACCAAAACCCTCATCAAAAATCTGCATATACCTCATATAGGATTCTCAAGTCATAAAATCCTATTTTCCAATTTTCTTACTTCACAAAACATATTTAATTCATTAACTCATAACTAGACCATTTTCATAAAAAAATACCAAATCAATTTTAAAAATATTTCTTTTCTGGGATTTAACATAATATAGTCCCATAGTGAACATATATTTTTCTCAGAATTTTTAAAAGTCATTTACTATTTTTCATATGGCCAAAACAGCCGAATATTTAGACATTTATCAAAAATTATACTTTTGTCCAAAAATTCTGAAATTTACAGAGTATACTTCTATCATATACATGTACTCCCAATAAAAATTTCATCAATTTTGGAGTTAACCACAAGGAATTATAAGCGGTTACTTTTAAAATAGTCTTTTCTCATAAAATTCATAACTCTCAATCTATACATCCAAAAATCACCATTTTTGGACACAATCAAGAAAACTCATCAAAATATCATTTCAAATTTTTCCAGAATTTTTGAAGATCAGAAAAATTACGAAACTGAAAATCATAACAACCCTTAAAATCCCTTACTATCCCTTACTATCCCTTACTATCCCTTACCTCAAAAGAGCAGTACTTCTGATCGGTATAAGGCTGAAGGAAACTTGCACTGATGAATAAAAACTCACAGAGTATCTAAATACTCACAAAATACACTCAATAATCTAGAGAGAAAAAGAGAGAAAACTTATGTTTCTGGTGTGATTTTCAATTCTAACTTAGCCCTCTATTTATAGGAAAATTTTGGTAGGTTTGACCTGCAACCTGATGGCTTTACCTGTTACTATTTCCACCCACCACATTTGAAATATAATTCAGCACATTTCTTCACCAACCACAAGTGGGGCCCACCAATTCTAGAATTTTCCACTAAAATGATAAACTCCGAAAATTTAACAATTTCTGAACTAGTCATCTCGTAAAATTCATAATAAATCATACGTTCATTTTTAACGGTTCAAAATTTGTGGGCATATACTCAACTTATATATGTATAACATATCCAAAAATTACCACGATCCAACGGTCGGATTAAAAATTATAACCCCCGCAAAATATCTCAAAAACCCTGATTTTTAATACCTTCATTCTGACAAAAATACGGATAAAAACCTCAACATTAACTCCTTCATTTTTAACCACAAAAATATATCCCTCGTTTATATCCACATAAAATAAATATTTCCTTATCATATGAATCAATAATTAATTATTCACAAATAATATTACAGAATCACATTTATGACAACCAGACCGTTCCCAGGAAAGAGAGGGCTTTCCAATAAGAATTTCTCCTTACTGGCGCGCAATTAGATGACCAAACCTCTCCTTAGACAGAACTTTCTAGACATTGCCAATAATGCTATCTAATAATATTATTCAAATAATATGAATTATTGATCTGATAATGAAAAATACTGTGCAGCAACAATTATTGAAACAACAATAATATAAAATATCAACGCAGCAATTATTGAATCAATAAAATAAAATATTGAACAGTAATTACTGTAACAATTATTGAGTAGTGTCTTCTTACGTAAGAATCAATAATTTCAAAAATACTATGCAATACCGTGTGCTACTGTGCAATAACGCGTATTACTGTATTTTAACCATCGGGTATTCCAACAGTGTTAACGGTAACAACTACGCCGTTATTTGTAAAAACTCAAATTTGTCATTTTCCTTCACCCGACAGTTATTCGTTATGGGGCCCACAAATAGCTGCGCCGTCGTACGAATATTCCCCGACAGAAAGAATATTCCACGACCAAACGAATATTCCCCGACAACAATGATTATTTTATAACCACTTGCTTATTTTGAAAAAAAAAATCATATTGCACTCATAACTTTAAACTTTTATCAATTTAACCATTTACTGAATTGTAATTATAAGGAAAATTGAATACTTTTATTTCATAAAATTCGGGGTCTTACATCTTTCAGCCTTATACCGGTATTCCGACCAGAAGTACTGTCTTTACGAGGTAAGGGATGTTATTTTATTCAAAAATGATATTATTTCTTCAATATCATTATGCCGAAATATTGGTTGAAAATTTTTATCAAATTTGGAACTTTTCACGTCGGGGTTACTATTCATGAGTTACTATTCACGAGTTACTATTCACGAGTTACTATTCACCGAAAAATAAAATTTTCTTCTTTTCGTCCAAAATATCTATTCTGGGTACTAGCTTTGATTGTATCCATGTTTTGATCATTCTTGAATTCTACTTCACTATGAATAATTATAAGGTATTTTTGGACATGAATAAATCGAAATACGAATCCTTAATATTTGTTATTTTGTTTCACTGGATTCATTTTCTTTAAGATATTTTTCATTATCCTCAGTTCTAAATGATGATATTACTTAATATCTTTGGCCCGTAGTGCAAAGATGAATGATTAACTGATGAATATCTTTGGCCCGTAGTGCAAAGATGAACAGGTGTTGAGATGAACATGACCGACTGGTGATACAAATGAATATCTTTGGCCTGTAGTGCAAAGATGAGTATTTGATTAAAGATGGTTATTGATTGTTGTTACAGGGATAAAATATTGATGATGGACTTTTAAATCTTAGAAGATAGTAGAACTCATTCTCTACTTGACTCTTCTAATGGTTTGCTGTTTCCGCTGCAGTTATTGATTTAAAACTTGTTGTCTATTGTATTCTATTAGATTTTTCCCTGTTGAAGACTAATGATAATTTGTTCTGTATTATCTTAGTCATAATGTTCTTTACTGGGCTAATTGAGCTCACCCTTTTCCTTTTTGTTCCATTTTTCTCAGGATGCGAGAATGTAGCGAGTACTAGTCGGGGTATGGAATGATGGTTCTAGAAGTTACTTTAGTAGTCCTCACCATTTTTGTGAAATAATGTATCAATAATTGTAATGGGGACTTATTTGAGTGTGGATATTGTCTAAATGACAATATTTGTATTTAAACTCATAGTTCTTGTGTTGTAATAATAAATATGTAGTTGTTTCTGTACCATGTATTTTGGCGACTCAGAATGGGTGTTGTATACCTATTTTGGGGGCGTCACATGAATATTACTGTGTAGGTATGCATAACATAGAGTATTGTAGACTGATCATCTATCATACTTGATTCTTTTGGGTTATCAGTTTAATATTGGTAATTCTAGTAGATGTTCAATAGTCCTTAGTGACTGCTCAGTATAAATTATTTTATCCAGTTGGATACGTTATTAGTCTTTGAATTCATATATATCTGTTGATCTATATTGAATTATCGTTTCATATTCCAAGGATTGGATTCAAGAATTGTTGATATTCATTTTTCATGATTTTATTCTGAAACTCTGAACTATCTTAGAGATGATACTTCGATATTTCAAACTCGTGTTATAGAAACTTTTTACCCTTGTTGTATATTACTTGCTGGGCAATTTGTGCTCATTCTTGCTTATTTAAAACCCTTCAGTTAAGGCGGAACAGGGAAGTGTCTATGGGAAAGACAAGGGCAAGAGCAAGGCTGCCGACTAGCTTGTTCTTTTATATTTAAAGTTGTTATGTTGTATGAAGAATGTTTGCAGACTGTGTTTAAGCTTAAGTAGGATTATGTAATAAGTTTTTATTCTATATTATTATGTAATCTATTAAGTACTATAGGTTGCGACACTTAGGAGAATAATTATAATAAATCATTGTATATTATTCTAAATTGGATCTTCCGATGTGAATGTGTGATTTTAGTTATTATTGTATTACTATGAGCACGTGACGAATCGAATTCGAGTGACCAATTGGAGGTCCGAATTTGGGGGCGTCACAGCGCAGGCACTGGTAAGGAACTCTCACCAAATTCAAGACCAGTTGATGGTTTCATTCGCTTATTCCCATTTCTATTGCCATTTATCCCAGTCTCTTATCCATAAATAAAATCAGCTGGAAATATTACGCTCAAATCATACACTGAATCGTTGTCGGAATAGATCGTATTACTCTGGTTCCTATTCGTGAAATCGATAATAGTGGAGGAAGATTCACTGGGTTGTCCCAAAATATTTTGCTCAGTCGAAGGCTCCACGGCGGTGTCGATGTCCGACAGCAGCCTCTCAACCCAACAGGAAATATCAGAAGGATTGTACATAATAAAATCTGAAAGCAGAGTAATTTCATCTTCCGTATTAGTCCCCATGGCCATCTCAAGCTGCTCCAGCTTCTGCACAACGTCGACCATGTCCGATGACCGAACTTTGTACCCCAACACCGCCAAAAGCTCGTCCATTCCGCTGACGCCCGACTGCTCCTCTACCCATATCTTCCCTTTACAGGCACTGCTGCTAGATTCGTCATTGATGATGAGTCTTCACCTTTTCCCGCTCGCGATCTCTTTTAATAACCATGGTTTCACCTATTCTGAGTTCTACTTTTAGATCTGTTTTGTGTATTTTCCATGTCATTTTCTTTTTTTTTCCTTTTTTTTACGTCCATATCAGCGCCACGTAGATAAAAAATTAACGTCTATCAACTTTTTTTAACTGAATGACCCAATTTGAAAATAAAAATTAGTTCAGTGAATTAATTTAAAAGAATTAAAAGTTCAATCAGGTATTCAATAAAACGTGCCAACTTCGGTGGCTAAATCATTAGTTTTGCCTTAAATCTTTTGGTTATCATTAGTCACTTATTTGGTTCGTATTTTCTCCCTTTGTGAAGTTTATTTTTTTTATTTTGTGGGATTTTATTTTCTTTTAGTTTAGGGTTAAGATTGGGGTGTGTAACCGATTTTTACCGGCCCGAACCGGACACCGAACCGAAGCGATACCGAAATTAGCCAAATTACCGGTATACCAAAAATTAATATAATTATTATTTTTATTATTATTATTATTATTTTTATTTTTATTATTATAATCTTTATTTTATTAATATTATTAAATATTTATTAATAAAAAAAATTAGAAAACTGCTATATACCGGTCCGGTTCGCTAAAATGAAACCATAAATAGGTCGTACCGAAACCGATACCGAAAAATCAATATATACCAATTTTTTTGTACCGAAATCGGACCGATTCTTTTTATACCGAACCGACTGGTTCGGTCAGGAAACTAGAAAATCGAACTTTTTGCACAATTCTTCTCCTTTTGAAAGTTTGGATTCTCTCTGCGTAGAGAGTTGATTTCGTCTATACTGATGGATGGGTAATTACAAATATATTAATTGGATACACTATGTAAGACTCCAACTTTTATAAATAAAGATGAATTTTTTATAAATATCATTTTTGAATATTATGGAGTTAATTTGATATAATGTTATAGTTGTGGGTAATATTTATAAATTTTGCAAAGTACGCAAGTTGTTATATAATATTCGATTGGTCGGAGAATATTCGTACAACGGCACAATCATTGGTGGACCCCATAACGGAATTATTGTCGGATTGAGAAAACGACAAAAATATTTTATTAAAAATAACGGCGGAAGTTTTACCATTGATACTGTTGAACTACTCGGTAGTAAAAGTACAGTAATACGTGTGGTTGCATAGTAGAACACGGTATTGATTATTAATGCTTATGTGAGAATTCACTCAGTTTGATTCAATTATTGTCAGTTAGTAATATGAATTATTTAGCGATAATGACGTTTTGTTTTATTCGTATTATTAACGTAATAAAATAGAAACATCTTTTTATATAAAACAGAATACTTTATTAAAGTTATTCTAAAAATAGAATATATTATATTTTATTTAAAAGATTTTTCTTTAAATATGGACCGTCAGATTAAAGTAATCAATCTGGACCGTTCATGGATTAGTTACTATGCATTCTATTTTTCTATAAATAGCAGCTCATTCCTTCATTATTTCTTACGAATTCACTGAACTCTAGAGAGAGAAACTATAGAGAGAGAGAAGAAAAGTATTCTGCTACTTTACTACTTCCTTATTTCAGCTCTTCTTTAAAACAGTAAGGGGTGTTATTCTTTCTTATTCATGAAGAGAACTGTTGTTATTCTATTTCTTATTATTCTGTTGGAATAACCTATATACGCGGTCTACCCTATACTTGGTGACATTCTTCTATTATTCTGTTGGAACATCATGTCTGTGTGTTTTACATTGGACCTGGTTCTGTCTTTATTATTATTCTGTTGGAACATCCTGTCTGTGCGTTTTACGCCGGACCTGGTTCCGTCTTTATTATTATTCTGTTGGAATATCCTGTCTGTGCGTTTTACGCCGGACCTGGTTCCGTCTTTATTATTATTCTGTTGGAATATCCTGTCTGTGCGTTTTACGCCGGACCTGGTTCCATTATTTATTATTCTGTTGGAATAACCTGTCTGTGCGGTCTATCACATGCATGGTGATTTCTTTTGTTATTCCATTCTTTATTATACTCAGTTGGTTAAGTTTTGACTTCTATACTCCATGAAATTAGTGGAATATCCTTGATAATTGCGTTTCATCCAGTATCTTTTCATGAAAATATTCTTCTAAACATTCTTGAATTTTACTCCACAAAGCAGTATCATGTTGACAATTTGGACGTTGTTAATTCTTGGATAAATTAATTCTTGAACTTGTTTTATTGAATTCTTATATTATTGTCATCATCCTCATGTTTATAAAATGTTGAAAGTCATCTGTGGCCTGTAGTGCATAGATGGACTTGGTATGATTATGACCAGGGATTATTCGGTATAATCATGACCGTAATGTTATAAATGATGTGGTAAAAGTCCTCATTGGCCCGTAGTGCATTGATGGACAGTTGTTGGCATGATCATGACCATTAATGAATACACGAATATCCTTGGCCATAGTGCAGGGGTGATTCGATGATGTGGACTATTTTATTTAGCTGAGTCCCAGCGATCACAGTGTTGAAAAACCTTTTAAATCATAAAAGATAGTAGAGTTTATTTTCTACTTAACTCTTTTAATGGATTGCTTGTTCCGCTGCAGTTAAACTTGATGTCTATTATATTTTATCAGTTTAACATTGTTGAAGGCTAATGATAATTTATTTTGCATTATCTTAGTCATAATATTTCTTACTGGGCTAGTTGAGCTCACCCTTTCTTTCACTGTTCTATTCAGGAAATGAGAACGTAGCTGGGGCAAGTCGGGGAACGGAGTGATGGTCCGAATGACGGTATTAGTTAGTAGTCCCCACTATTCTATGTAATAGTGTGTTAATAAATGTAATGAGGACTCCTTTTGAGTATGAATACTCTCTAGAAGATAATATTTGTATTCAAACTCACAGTTTATGTTTTGTCGTATTGTACACGACAGTTGTATTAGTAAGTTGTATTTGTATTCTGTACTATATATCTAACGACCCAAGATGGTTGATATATGCCTAATTTTTGGGGCGTCACACACTATACGGGAAACAACATGTTTACAATGGTTGTTATCAGAGTTTGTCAACAAAATAATACGATTAAATAAGGGTTAAATGGTTATTTAGTCACTGTACTATAGGTCAACTTACAAGTGAGTCACTAAACCTATTTTTCTTACAATCAACTCACTAAACCTTACTTTTCTAACAAAACGTTAGAAAATCCATCAAGTCCTTTGACTTTAAACGGAAATGAACAAATAAGCAAGTGACGTGTAAAAAATCGATGATGTGGCAGGACCTATTCCACGTGGCCTTCAATACGTGGATATGGAGGGAAAATCTCCCACCTAAATACCGGGCCCACATCTATTAGAAGACACCAGAAGCAACTAAATCGTCATTTTGTTCAAACTTCAATCGATAAACCAAAATCAGCCCTAAGCCAGCCTTTCCAAAGTGATCGATCAATGTAAAAGTTCATAAAAGAACCACTTCTTGTTCGATTGTAACTCTATTTTAAGACAAAATCGATTATTTAGTGTGATTTAGACACAAAATTGATTGGTGGTTAAACTCGTTTAATGCTCGATAAGTACCGATCAACAGGTATGTCCCATTTGATGGTCCCCTTATTTGACTTTGATGATTTTTTTGTGTTACTTGTTGTCGTAGTGCCCTTTTGTGTCTAAACCCTAGATTGAAATCTGATTGTTCTTTTGTCTTTTTATTTACTGCTTCTTGGGTGGGAGATTTATAAAATCTTTCTTGACTTAATTTTGGTTCCCTTTTGTCCCCACGTGAATGCTCTGTATTTATTTTCATTCCTTCAACTTATGCTCTGTTTTGCATGTGGTTTATTACAGATGGATACTATTGTGCAACTGAATGTACACCATGGTGGGAAGTTCAACTACGATCCTTTATGTGATTATGTGGGAGGTAATGTTTATCATATTCCACGATTGGATGTTGATTATATTTGTATGGGTGCTATTAAGGACTTAGCTACTGAACTCAATTATCATCCTAAATCAAGTGTTTATTTTAAAATTGATGGAGTAGATATTAAAAATGGGGTTATACTTGTTCATGATGATGCTAGTATAAGAGATATGGTCAATATTTGCTTGCCACATGGTGTACTTTATGTCTATATAGACCATGTATTAGCATATAATACTGATCAAACCTCTATATTGGATGAGCATATTAGTATTAATGTGACTGATAACGTGCTTGAAAATGTTGACGAAACTGTGGCTGATAATGTGATTGAAAATGTTGAAATTGTGGCTGATAATGTTACTGGTAATGTGAATGAAATTGTGGATGAAAATGTGATTGGTGAGGGTGAGGGTGATGATAGTGTGGTTGGGGAGATGTTGAGTGATAGTAGGAAGTCCAAAATGGGTAAACAAAGAATAGTTGAGCAATGTTCTGATATAGATACCTCTTATAGTGATTTTGATGAAGACTGTAGTGATGAAGAATTAGTAGAAGCTATGAGGATGGCTAGGGAGTATAAGAGGGAGATGAACAAAAACACAGACTTGGAGGATGAGAGACATGAGACAGACAAAGAGGGAGAGGAAGGAGAAAATCAGGTAGATGAAGGAGATGAAGAGGGTGAGGGTGAGGAAAAGGAAGAACATGTGGCAGGACATGACCCAAAATTGAAACACAGGGAGGGAAAACAAATTGAGAAAGATATTGAGGGTAGTGAATATGAGACTAGTGATTCAGATGATCCATCGTGGTACAGTGAATATGAGAACAATGATTTACTGAGGTCTCTTTCTGAGAGCAGTGAAGAAGATGAGGAAGTTTGCTATGTAGAGCCTCCCCCTAGTAAAGAAAAAAGAAAGTCAGCTAAGGTTTACAACAAGAAGATAAAAAAAAGTTGATAAAATTTAAGGGGTACATGACATTTTCTAGCATTAAGGAGTTTAAAGATGCCATACGAGACTACTTCATTGCAAATGGGAGGAAATTATGGTATCCAATCAATGATTTGAAGAGATGCCAAGTCAAGTGTGAGAAAGGATGCCCATGGAAATTATGGGCTAGTTACATACAAGGGGCTGATACATGGCAGGTTAAGTCTATCTTAGACATTCACAATTGCACCAGAATTTTCAAAAATAAGCTGGCTACAGTCAAGTATTTGGTTGACTACTATGGGAATAGGATTAGGAAGAATCCTACCTGGAAATTAAGGGAGATGCAAGAAGAGATAAAGTTGAAACTGAAGTTGGATGTTACAGAGGTTAAGTACATGAGGGTTAGACAGTTAGCACTGCAGGGGATTCAACAGGTTATGAAGGATCATTATGCAAGGGTGTGGGACTTTGGGGCAGAGCTAGTGAAGAGTAATAAGAATAACACAGTTGATATAAAAATAATCAGATTGAATCATGAAGATGTGCCAAGATTTAAGAGATTTTATACTTGCTATGATGCTTTGAAAAAGGCTTGGAAAGAGGGATGTAGACCTGTTATTGGCTTGGATGGCTGTTTTTTGAAAACAGTATGTGGTGGACAGCTTCTATCTGTAGTTGGCAGGGATGGAAACAATCAGATGTTTCCTATAGCTATGGGGGTAGTGGAGAGTGAGAATTATGACTGTTGGACTTGGTTCATGCAGTTGTTGGTGTCTGATCTTACGTTGGGAGATGGCTATGGGCTGACTTTAATATTCGACCAACAAAAGGTTAGCATCTTTGTTAGTATTTGGTAATAATTATAATTCACATCATTATTTATTTTTGAAATTATGACCATGTAAATTTATCTAATAGTTGATATTTTCAGGGGTTAAAAGGAGCTATTCAAGATCTTCTTCCTCATGCAGAGCATAGAAACTGTGCAAAGCACATCTATGCAAATTGGAGGAAGAAATATCCTTCCCAAGCACTTAAAATAGCTTTTTGGGAGGCAGCCATGGCAACTCATACTGTAGCACACAAAAGGGCAATGGCAGAGGTTAAAATAGTATCAATTCCTGCACATGATAAACTAGAAGAGCAAGATCCCAAGGTTTGGTCCAAGGCATTCTTTGAGACTCACTCAAAGACTGACAGTGTGGATAATAACATGTCTGAGTGTTTCAATGCATGGATCATAAAAGCAAGATATATGCCAGTGTTACACATGTTAGCTATGATACATGATCAAATTATGGTGAGGTTGCACCGAAAAAGAGATGAAATATTGAAGACTGAAGAATTAATATGCCCAAGGATTAAGAAGATATTGGATGCTGCTATATTAGAATCTACACATTGTGAAGCTTTATGGGATGGACAGTCAAAGTTCTAAGTGAATGAGAGAGGGAGAGAAGGATACGCTGTTAACCTTGTGGAGAAAAGTTGTGCATATAGGGTGTGGGTGTAAGACCCCAACTTATTATAAATAAAATCGAATTTCCTCTATTTATTATTGTGAATAATAAGGTGTTAATTGATATAATACTTTGGTTATGGGTGAAATATGCAAATTTTACAAAATAAGCAAGTGGTTATAAAATAATTATTGTTGTCGGGAAATATTCGTTTGGTCGTGGAATATTATTTTTGTCGGGAATATCCGTACGACGGCGCAGTCATTTGTGGGCCCCATAACGGAATAACTGTCGGATGAAGAAAACGATAAAGTTTGAGTTTTTATAAATAACGGCGTAGTTGTTACCGTTAACACTGTTGGATTACCTGGTGGTTAAAATAAAGTAATACGTATGGTTGCATAGTAGCACACGGTATTGCACAGCATTTTTGAATTATTGATTCTTACGTTAGAAGTCATTACTCAATAATTGTTACAGTAATTACTGTTCAATATTTTATTTTATTGATTCAATAATTGCTGCGTTGATATTTTATATTATTGTTGTTTCAATAATTGTTACTGCACAGTATTTCCCATTATCAGATCAATAATTCATATTATTTGAATAATATTATTAGATAACATTATTGGCAATGTCTAGAAAGTTCTGTCAAGGAGAGGTTTGGTCGCCTAATTGCGCGTCAGTAAGGAGAAATTTTTTTTGGAAAGCCCCCTCTTTTCTGGGAACGGCCTGGTTGTCATAAATGTGATTCTGTAATATTATTTGTGAATAATTAATTATTAATTTATATGATAAGAAAATATTTATTTGATGCGGATATTAATGATGGATTTATTTTTTTTTATGTGGATTTAATTGAAGGAAATTCTGCAGGAATTAATTGTTGAAAGCTTGGCATATTTTTGTGGAATTCCAATTATTTCTCCGATAAAATATTCATTCAAATATATTATAAATAATAATATTATTATATGTATATTTGCATGTGACGGATATGAATTAAATTCTTGCATGCTTTTCTAAGTTGGCGGGCAGAAGAATTTCCCTACATACATATGATTTGTCTTTGGTGAATGGCTATTTCAATCCTCTGCATTTCATGCAAAGCATTTCCAAGAGTGGGCCTCCAAATAAGCAAATCATTTCAAAACTTTTCCTGCAAAGATGCTTTCTAAGTTAGTGGGCAAATTCTTCTGCAAACTAGTTGCCAAACTGTGGGCCCAACTATTGACAAATTGAAGAGTTAGGCAAAAGAAAGGGAGAGGTTAGGCAGGTAGCCGGAGAAAAATTAGACAGCCTCGTTTGATTTTTCCTCCGTCCTACACTATAAATAGAGGGGTAACCCTCCTTCCTCAACACACCTTCATAGATCAGAAATTCATATTCTAGAGTATTGTGAGTATTTGCTTTGAGTATAAGAATACTTTGAGCGTAGTTTTTCTGCAAGATTTTCTCAGGATAATATCCGATATTCCAGTCAAATCCAGTTTCTACCAAGATAAAGGATATTATTTTATTTCAATACTCGTAAGAAATATTATTTTCTTTTATACTCCATAGTATGGAAGAGATATTATTTCATTTCATATTCTCTAAATTTGAACTTACTATGGTAAGTATTGCTTTTATAATTCCTGAAATGGTTAGAAATTTCGTTTCATCTAATATCATTTCATATGAATATTGGTCTGAACTTTTTATCAAAAGTGGAACTTTTCATGACTGGGTACTATTCACGGGTACTGTTCACAAAAGAAAAAAAAACATTTTTTTTCTTTCCTCTAAATTATCTGTTATGACCCTTATTCTTGAAATTTAATCCGTGTTTTGATTTTTCATCATCCTCAGTCCTAAATGGTGATATAAATGAATATCTTTGGCCTGTAGTTCAAAGATGAATGAGTAACTGATGAATATCTTTGGCCCGTAGTGCAAAGATGAACAGGTGTTGAGATGAACATGACCGACTGGTGATATAAATGAATATCTTTGGCCTCTAGTGTAAAGATGAATATTGATTGTTGTTACAGGGATAAAATATTAATGATAGACTTTTAAATCTTAGAAGATAGTAAAACTCATTCTCTACGTGACTCTTCTAATGGATTGCTGTTTCCGCTGCATTTGTTGATCTAAAACTTGTTGTCTATTATATTCTATCAGATTTTTCCCTGTTGAAGACTAATGATAAATTGTTGTATATTATCTTAGTCATAATATTCTTTACTAGGCTAGTTGAGCTCACTCTTTTCCTTTTTGTTCTATTTTTCTTTCCAGGAGGTGAGAATATAGCAGGAACTAGCTGGGGTATGGAGTGATAGTTCAGGATAGATGTATTAGTAGTCCTCACTATTTTGTAAAATAGTGTATCAATAATTGTAATAAGGACTCCTTTTGAGTTTGTATAATCTCTATTAGACTATATTTGTATTCAAACTCACAGTATATGTGTTGTCGTATTTTGCACAATAATTGTATTACTGAAGTTGTATTTATTTCTGTACCATGTATTTGGCGACTCAGAATGGGTGATGTATACCTATTTTGGGGTTGTCACAGTTGGTATCAGAGCTTAGGGATATGGTCTCTGGCGGAGATCGGGGAATAGAACTAGGAGGGGAGAGATGAGTAAATCCTTCGCTAGTGTGTCATACCTAAGCTTATTTGTTGGTCGGTTATAATATAGGGATATTATGTGATATGTTAATTATTTAATTAACCCTTGTTTTATGGCAGTATTTAAGAATGTCTGCTGAGAACGTTAACAATGGAGTATATGAAATTGTGGAACAACCTTTAGTCACAAACCAGGAGAACGTGCAACAGGAAGGCAATATTTCTCCTGTAAACAACACTACCGAGTAAACGATGAATGATGGAATATTTAGGAGCTTTTTGTAGTTCATGCAAAATCAGACGAGGGAGACTCGTGTACAAAATACGGGTGGAAGTGATAGCAACGCGCGGTCTGTCACAGCCAAGCAGTTCAAAGAGTTGGGACCACCAGAATTTAAGGAAAAGCCGGATCCGATCATGGCGGAAACGTGGGTTAAGCAAATTACTAAGATATTTTATGTCTTGGAATGCACGGAGGAACAGAAGGTTCCATTCGCCACCTTTATATTCCGCGGTGAGGCAGACTACTGGTGGGAGTCTGTGAAGCGTACCCAGCCAGCCGCACTCAGCATGTCTTGGGAAACATTTCAGAAACTATTTAATGACAAGTACTTTCCTGAAAGTATTCGTCATATGAAGGAGGTGAAGTTTATCAGATTGGAACAAAACACATGACGGTGTCCCAATACAAGGCGAAGTTCGCTGAGTTATCCAGGTTTGCACCTCATTTGGTAGAGAATAAGGAACGAATGACAAGGATGTTTCTAAGAGGTCTAAAGCCCGAGATTCGGCAATATCTTATCTCTCATAAATTTTCTTTATATTCAGATATTGTAAACAGGGCTCAATTATTATAGCGAGATAATGAGTATGTTCAACCAAGGGACCACAACCAGGGTCATACCGGTGGCGGCAGTCATTGGAGCAATGAAAACTAGCAGGGAGGAAAACATTCGGACAAAAGCGGTAACCACTCTGGTGGTAATCGTGGCCGTGATAATAGAAGGAGCGAGTCGGAAGGAGATTTCAAAAAGAGAAGGTACAACAATGATAATGTGAAGACATCAGCACACACATCAACTGTTTCTAGGGGAGGAGAACGAGCACCGATCGTTTGTTACAAATGCGGAAAAGAGGGACACATCAGCCCAAACTGCCCACAACAATCCAAGGTGTGTTATTACTGTGGAAAGGAAGGTCATATAGCTAGAGATTGTCTAGTTGCGAAACCAAGTTCAACGGGGATGGTGACTCCAAAGGCTGTCCCGGACAAGTCAAAGTCGGTGGTTCTTGGAAGGGCGTTTGTCGTGACTGCACAAAATGCGAGGAACCCAAACGAAGTGATCACGGGTAAGCTTATCATAAACTCTTGCGAAGTTTATACCTTACTAGATACCGGTTCTACCCATTCTTTTATCTCTCCTGCTTGTGCTCAACGTTTAAACTTGACTCCGGAGAAATTGGACTTCGACTTATCTGTTGAAACTCCGTTGGGTGAAATCTTCGTTACATCTACAGTTTATAAATATTGTATGATCCAAGTTGGCACTATCATATTACCTGTTGATCTTATCTCTTTAAAAATACTTGCTTTTGATGTGATTTTAGGAATTGATTGGTTAACCACTCACCATGCTAAAATTGATTATTTTCGTAAGGTTGTTAGTTTTCATATTCCTAGCCAACCTGTCATACGAATTCAAACTACTAAACCACTAAATTCAATCACTGTCATATCAAGCCACAAAGCTATTCGTTTATTGAAAAATGGATGACAAGCTTTCTTAGCCCATGTTATGGATTTGAACAAAGACAAGTCAGATTTGAATAATATTTCTGTTGTTAGAGAATTTCCTGATGCATTTCCTGAAGAGCTTCTCGGTCTACCCCCAGAACGTGATGTTGAATTCTTTATTGACCTTGAACCGGGTACAAAACCCATTTCTAAAACCCCATATCGAATGGCTCCTATTGAACTTCAGGAGTTAAAAGTCCAACTACATGAGTTATTAGACATCGGTTTCATTCGTCCTAGTACATCTCCTTGGGGTGCTCCTATTTTATTCATAAACAAGAAAGACGGGAGTATGCGACTTTGTATTGACTACCGAGAATTGAACCATGTCACCATCAAGAATAGGTATCAGCTACCTCGCATTGATGACCTGTTTGACCAGTTGCAAGGAGCACAATTCTTTTCAAAGATCGACCTTCATTCTGGATATCATCAACTGAAAATTAAAACTGAGGATATTTCAAAGACTGCCTTCAGAACTCGGTACAGGTATTATGAATTCTTAGTCATGTCATTTGGATTGACTAATGCTCCTGCTGCTTTCATGGATATGATGAACAGAGTATTCAAGGAATATTTGGATCAGTTCGTTGTTGTCTTTATTGATGACATCCTCATCTATTCCAAAAGCCGTGAAGATCATGAGCACCATTTGAAGCTGATACTTGAAAGGCTTCGTGAAAACAAGCTATATGCCAAGCTGAAAAATGCGAGTTCTGGCTTGAGGAAGTAGCATTCCTTGGGCACGTGGTGTCAAAATATGGAGTATCTGTTGACCCGGTGAAGATTGAAGCCATACAAAGTTGGGAGCAACCGAAGTCGGTGACCGAAGTACGCAACTTTCTGGGCTTAGCTGGTTATTATCGGAGATTCGTGGAAGGATTTTCTCGAATCGCTACTCCGTTAACTCAGCTAACTCGAAAAGATACAAAATTCGTATGGAGCGAGGAATGCGAGAAGAGTTTCCAAGAGCTCAAGAGGAGACTCATTTCGGCACCTGTTCTGGCAATACCATCTGGTACGGATGGATTTGTTATCTACAGCGATGCTTCAGGCAAAGGGTTAGGATGTGTTCTCATGCACCATGGGAAAGTCATAGCCTATGCCTCACGACAACTCAAAGAATATGAGAGGAATTATCCTACTTATGATCTGGAGTTGGCAGCAGTCGTATTCGCATTGAAAATTTGGAGACACTACTTGTATGGGGAGAAAGTGGAGATTTATACGGACCATAAAAGCCTCAAATATTTCTTCACCCAAAAAGAACTCAACATGCGGCAACGACGTTGGATTGAACTATTGAAAGATTACGATCACACTATTCAATATCATTCTGAAAAAGCGAACGTAGTAGCTGACGCATTGAGTAGAAGATCATATGCAAGTACGAGTGCGATATTGTCAATGCAAAGGCCTATTCTGTATGACTTGCAAAGGATGGAGGTAGAATTAAAGACTCCAGGGACCCACATGATGATGGCGAATATACGAGTAGAACCGACTTTAATCGATAAAGTTAAAGCTGCTCAAGCTACGGACCTGGAGCTGATACGTATGAAGAAGAAAGTGCAAGAAAGAGCTATTCCAGAAGCGAAAATCGATGAAGAAGGAATACTTAGATTCAACTCCAGACTTTGTGTTCCTAATGACTCAAATTTAAAGCATAGAATCATGATGGAGGCACACAACACACCGTTTGGGATTCATCCTGGAAGTACCAAAATGTATCATGATATTCGACATACATTTTGGTGGAATAATATGAAGAGAGAGATCGCGGAGTTTATCTCGAGGTGTTTAACCTGTCAACGTGTAAAGGTGGAGCATCAAGTGCCAAAGGGTCCATTGCAACCACTTGAGATTCAAAAATGGAAGTGGGAACACATTACCATAGATTTTATTACAGGTCTTCCAAAAGTTTCTCAAGGTATAGATGCGATTTGGGTTATTGTTGATAGATTAACCAAGTCTTCTCATTTCTTACTGATACGTGAGACTTATTCCCTTGAACGCCTTGCTCGTATGTACGTGAATGAGATTGTGAGATTGCATGGCATGCCGGTATCCATAGTTTCGGATCGTGACCCAAGATTCACTTCAAGATTTTGGGTTAGCTTGCAAAAAGCTATGGGCACGGATTTACGATTCAGTTCAGCATACCATCCTCAAACGGACGGACAATCAGAGAGGACTATTCAAACTCTTGAAGATCTATTAAGACTCTGTGTCCTAGATTTCAAAGGGAGTTGGGATAAGTACCTACCACTGGTGGAATTCTCCTACAACAACAGTTATCAAGCAAGTATAGGCATGGCTCCATTCGAGGGGTTGTATGGACGAAAGTGTCATTCTCCAGTATGCTGGGACGAGGTGGGAGAAGCAACATTGTTGGGACCAGAGTTGGTACGAATGACTACAAAGAAGATCCAAATGATTCGACAACGTATACAAACGGCACAGGATCGACAAAAGAGTTATGCTGATCTTCATCGAAACGACGTGGAATTTAATATTGGAGATCATGTACTGTTACGTATTGCTCCATGGAAAGGAGTTACAAGATTTGGGAAGAAAAAAAATCTCAATCCACGATTTGTTGGTCCATTTGAGATTCTTGACCGAATAGGAAATGTGGCCTATAGACTTGCATTACCTCCAAGCATGTCTCGTGTTCATAATATTTTTCACATATCTATGCTTCGTAAATATGTTAAAGACCCAAACCACATTATTACTTTAGAACCAGACGAGATAACCGAAGATTTAACGTACGAGGAGGTACCTGTTAAGATCTTGGATAGGAAAGAGCATGTCCTACGCACGAAGGTTATACCACAAGTTAAGATTTTGTGGAGAAACCATGCTATTGAAGAAATGACCTGGGAGTTGGAATCAGAAATGAAAGTGGGGTATCCTCACCTTTTCGAAACACCAGGTACGTACGTCAATTTTGAGGACGAAATTCCATAAGGAGGGGAGGTTGTAAGACCCCAACTTATTATAAATAAAATCGAATTTCCTCTATTTATTATTGTGAATAATAAGGTGTTAATTGATATAATACTTTGGTTATGGGTGAAATGTGCAAATTTTACAAAATAAGCAAGTGGTTATAAAATAATCATTGTTGTCGGGGAATATTCGTTTGGTCGTGGAATATTATTTTTGTCGGGAATATCCGTACGACGGCGCAGTCATTTGTGGGCCCCATAACGGAATAACTGTCGGATGAAGAAAACGACAAAGTTTGAGTTTTTATAAATAACGGTGTAGTTGTTACCGTTAACACTGTTGGATTACCTGGTGGTTAAAATAAAGTAATACGCATGGTTGCACAGTAGCACACGGTATTGCACAGTATTTTTAAATTATTGATTCTTACGTTAGAAGCCATTACTCAATAATTGTTACAGTAATTACTGTTCAATATTTTATTTTATTAATTCAATAATTGCTGCATTGATATTTTATATTATTGTTGTTTCAATAATTGTTACTGCACAGTATTTTCCATTATCAGATCAATAATTCATATTATTTGAATAATATTATTAGATAACATTATTGGCAATGTCTAGAAAGTTCTGTCAAGGAGAGGTTTGGTCACCTAATTGCGCGCCAGTAAGGAGAAATTCTTATTGGAAAGCCCCCTCTTTCTTGGGAACAGCCTGGTTGTCATAAATGTGATTCTGTAATATTATTTGTGAATAATTAATTATTAATTTATATGATAACAAAATATTTATTTGATGCGGATATTAATGATGGATTTATTTTTTTTATGTGGATTTAATTGAAGGAAATTCTGCAGGAATTAATTATTGAAAGTTTGGCATATTTTTGTGGAATTATAATTATTTCTCCGATAAAATATTCATTCAAATATATTATAAATAATAATATTATTATATGTATATTTGCATGTAACGGATATGAATTAAATTCTTGCATGCTTTTCTAAGTTAGCGGGCAGAAGAATTTCCCTACATACATATGATTTGTCTTTGGTGGATGGCTATTTCAATCCTCTGCATTTCATGCAAATGATTTCCAAGAGTGGGCCTCCAAATAAGCAAATCATTTCAAAACTTTCCTGCAAAGATGCTTTCTAAGTTAGTGGGCAAATTCTTCTGCAAACTAGTTGCCAAACTGTGGGCCCAATTATTGACAAATTGAAGAGTTAGGCAAAAGAAAGGGAGAGGTTAGGCAGGTGGGCGGAGAAAAATTAGACAGCCTCATTTGATTTTTCCTCCGTCCTGCACTATAAATAGAGGGGTAACCCTCCTTCCTCAACACACCTTCATAGATCAGAAATTCCTATTCTAGAGTATTGTGAGTATTTGCTTTGAGTATAAGAATACTTTGAGCGTAGTTTTTCTGCAAGATTTTCTCAGGATAATATCCGATATTCCAGTCAAATCCAGTTTCTACCAAGGTAAATGATATTATTTTATTTCAATACTCGTAAGAAATATTATTTTCTTTTATACTCCATAGTATGGAAGGGATATTATTTCATTTCATATTCTCTAAATTTGAACTTACTATGGTAAGTATTGCTTCTATAATTCCTGAAATGGTTAGAAATTTCGTTTCATCTAATATCATTTCATAGGAATATTGGTCTGAACTTTTTATCAAATTTAAAATTTTTTATGACTGGGTACTATTCACGGGTACTGTTCACGGTTACTGTTCACGGGTACTATTCACGGGTACTGTTCGCAAAAGAAAAAAAAACATTTTTTTTTCTTTCCTCCAAATTATCTGTTGTGACCCTTATTCTTGAAATTTAATCCGTGTTTTGATTTTTCATCATCCTCAGTCCTAAATGGTGATATAAATGAATATATTTGGCCTGTAGTGCAAAGATGAGTGAGTAACTGATGAATATCTTTGGCCCGTAGTGTAAAAATGAACAGGTGTTGAGATGAACATGACCGACTGGTGATATAAATGAATATCTTTGGCCTGCAGTGCAAAGATGAATATTGATTGTTGTTACAGGGATAATATTAATGATGAACTTTTAAATCTTAGAAGATAGTAGAACTCATTCTCTACGTGACTCTTCTAATGAATTGTTGTTTCCGCTGTATTTGTTGATCTAAAACTTGTTGTCTATTATATTATATCAGATTTTTTCCTGTTGAAGACTAATGATAAATTGTTGTATATTATCTTAGTCATAATATTCTTTACTGGGCTAGTTGAGCTCACCCTTTTCCTTTTTGTTCCATTTTTCTTCCTAGGAGGTGAGAACATAGCAGAAACTAGCCGGGGTATGGAGTGATGGTTCAGGATAGATGTATTAGTAGTCCTCACTAATTTGTAAAATAGTGTATCAATAATTGTAATAAGGACTCCTTTTGAGTTTGTATAATCTCTATTAGACTATATTTGTATTCAAACTCACAGTATATGTATTGTCGTATTTTGCACGACAATTGTATTACTGAAGTTATATTTATTTCTGTACCATGTATTTGGCGACTCAGAATGGGTGGTGTATACCTATTTTGGGGTTGTCACAGTGGGATTTAACAGGAATCCCTTGTTGTCATGTTGTTAGGGCAATTCATTCTATATATGGAAACCCAATAGATTATGTGGCTCACTGGTACACTAAGGACACTTACATTAAAACTTATTCTCATACATTAGAAGTGTTGAATGGGGAAGATTTCTGGGACTTTACTAATTGTGATATCTTGTTACCTCCACATATGAAAAAGAAGTTGAAGGGAAGGCCAAAAATGTTAAGAAGAAAATAGGAGTGGGAGGATGGAGTAAATAACAGTGGGAAGGTGGGTAGGGTGTCAAGGAAAGGGAGGAAGATGCACTGCAGCTTATACAAGGAAGAGGGTCACAATTGACTCAGGTGTCCAAAGCACCCAACTGTGCCTGAACATTACCTGCATGCCCATAAACTCCTGTCCCCAAGGCGAAATATAAGAGCAAAAAAACAAGTGAATCCACCTACTGAAAATGTTGTAAGTTTTATTTATATATATATATATATATATATATATATATATACCCATTTTCATACCTTTGCAATTTTTTATTAATTATTCCTATTCTATTCCATAGTGTACTAAAAAAGGTAAAAGGGTTGACAATGCAAGTGAGATTGGAAAAGACAAAGACAAAGTAACCTTTGTAAGTATAAGTTCTACCCAGTTCTTTCTAAATTTCTTACTTTAATTGATAGTATTTGATGTTAACAGAAATTACTAAAGAAATTACCTTTATAAGTATAAGTTAAAAGAAACTGCTTCTTAGTTGTTACCTATGTTTATTAACTGTTCCTATTTGTTCTAAATAGATGCCAACTCTAACCCTTGTGAGAAAAAAGAAGACCTCAACAACAACTGGGGAAGGTTGCACTGCAGCTTCTACACCATCAAACCAGGAAAATACAAGGAAGAGAGAAGCATACACTAGAGGGTCACAATCTTCAACATGCAGGCCATTTAAAACACCAAGGCAGAAGGATGGAAGTAACACAAAATAGTAGTAGTAGCATGCAAGAAGAATGATATATTTTGGTGTACTTTTGGTATAGTTTGTTAGCTCTTTGCATAGTGTTTTGGTATATGGGGTTATATATGTATGAGAAAGCTGGTCATAATCTTTTGGTCTAGTTTTAGAATAGGTATGGATATAGTGTTTTGGAATATCTGGTCATAATATTTTGGTATATGGGGTTATATATGTATGAGAAAGCTGGTCATACTCTTTTGGTATAATTGATTATATATGTATGGTATAGCTTCTTAGTTGGTACAATTTGCTGATTGTTTTTGGGCAAATAATACCAACTGATGCTACAGATGTAATGCTACAGATGGTTATCAATGTTATTGACTGTTTATAAATGTATTTTAGTTTGATTTGAACAAAACAGTTTAATAATGTCATAGATTATAGTTTTACAGTTTATTGCTGTGCTTTGGTTTGGTATAGATTACAGTTTAGTTGTGACATTTTCTGTTGGACAATCATTACTGATAAATGGTGCAGTTCTGTTTCTAACAGAGCTTAATAATGTCATAGCATTTTGGTAAAATGTTGTCATTTCAATGCCATGGCAAGAGAGCAATATGCTCTGTTTAGCTTTATCACTATGGTGCAGTTCTATTTCTAATATACCAAATATCAATTACAATTAAATTTTGCTTTGTTGGAAATATATGCTCTGTTTAGCTTTGTCACTATATGCTCTGTTTAGCTTTGTTGGAAATATTAGTCTATTAATATATTATAACTCAGATACCAGTAACAATCAAATTTTGCAAAGGAAAAAAAAAAGCAATACAACTCAATTTATGAAAAGAACTAGACTATTATTTCAACAAGTCCAACTAGATTACCATACCAAATACACCAAAAGAGCAAAATGCTCTGTTTTTCTATTCCATTCATTAAAATTAGGGATTCAAAATCCAGACTTCCCCATTTACAATCATAACCTTCAAACACCAAACTTCCACAAAAATAATAAAACACAAACCATCTCAAAATATTACAATCATTTTGCCCAATGTTGGTTTAAACCACTATTACTACAAAAAATTAAAAACATCATCCATGTACAAATTAGAAAAATCCACATCCTTCTGAGTTTTTTAGTTTTTTGGAATTTTTCCCTCTTCAATTCTTTGAGCACACATGATTCACTTCCATTCTCAAAAAATTTTAACCGTTGTATTTCTTCATTCGCTGAGCATAGTTCATCCATCAATTTTTTATCACTTCCCTTGAAAAATCGACAATACATCTTTGGATCCTACTTAGAAGATACAATAGAGGAAGATTTGTGACATTTAAATCCCATTTTTTTATTTCATATAATTTTTAAAAAAAAAGATTGCAAAATTCACATACCTTATACCTGCTACAACCAACAAATCGTCTACCTGGATCTAGGGTTCTATCTTTCCATGCTTCTCACATGGGTGCAACGATTCCACATCTGCAGACGATGAGATTGAATGAGGCAGTGTCGCATTGCGAATATGCAGATATGCTCACCATTTTTCTTCTATAAGAGCTCTCTACCCCACTTGAAGTACTCATCTTCTCTACATACACTTTCATATAACTCTTTTACTCTCAATTACTTTAAGGATTTGCCTATTTGACCTGAACTCTCTACTCTTACGAAGAACCCTAAGCTAAGCCCCTTTTGAACTGAACTGATGAACTCTTAATTTAACGTTGCTAAAATGAGATGGGTCGGATCGGGTGGGCTGGGTGGGCATGGGTCGTATCGAATCGGGTGGGCTATAGCTTATGTGTGTAATGACTAGGATTTAGTAATTTAATTTTTTTTCACGCCACTTTTCCGTTCAAAAACTTAACCCTATTAACAAAAATATAATTTTTTGTTAGAAAAGTAAGGTATAGTGAGTTGACTGTAAAAAAAATTGGTTTAGTGACTCACTTGTAAGTTGAACTATAGTACAGTGACTAAATAAGCATTTAACTCGATTAAATAAAGGACTTGACAATATAAATATTGCCAAAACACAATTATTTCACTTACTCATAATAATTTTAACTTAAAAAAATACATAATATCAATCTAATTTTTTTTCCACTCTTTCATCAATTGATGAATTATACTTTTCACCTTTGTTCTATAAGATTCTTTTATAAAAACTACCATATGCATAAATTTTAATATAAAAAATAAGACCCTATTAAAAGATATACGTCATTTGCGTCAAATTATAAAATCAATTTTTGAACGAAGAAAATACTATAAGTCAGCAAAAGTCCACACATATTTAAAAAGTAATATATATTTGCGAATGTTTATTTACGTTATTTTTTTTATTATCAATTAGATAAATAAATATTAGTGACAATTTATTTAAAGAGATGTCTAATAAATAAAATATTTTAATAATTTTATACATCTCATGTATCAATAAGTTTCAAAGTTATAAATAAGCATAAATTTGTAATATATTCTAATCAAATATAAATTTTTTAAAAAAAAAAAAAATAAGCAAGAGAAGAAAAATGAAAGTTCTATTTTTATAATTTTAATCACTTTAATTAAATTTAGAAATTACAAAAAATCTGAACCAATGTACAGCACGACATCTTCTTCCATTATCTCTCATAGGAATTAGGAGATACTACTTTTCAAGCCCTACTTTTCTCTTCCCTCCACAGATCCCTGAAATCGCCCAAATCAAACCCTAATTCTCTCTCTATAAATTTACATATAATTCAACTCCGATCATCTATCTACAGCTTTCTCTCTCTAACTTTTTTTTCCCAGTTTTACCTTTCTGAACACTTTATCTGCTGATCGCCATCGGTATCTATAAGTAAATCCAGAACCTTCATGAAGGTCGTTTTAGGGTTTTCACAGTTTGGTCGGTGATATGCCTCAGCTGCGTAGCGGAGTGCGCAGAGGCCGAGCATCGAAGAAACCGATCACTGAAATCGTACCGGAGACTGCCGAAGCCGGACCAGTGGAGAAGAACAAGAAGAAGGCGGCTGGAGCTGTGCGGGGTCGTCGTAGGGTAAACGGAGCTGGACAGAACAGGAGGAAGAAGGCCGATGAGAATGTGCTGAATACGACGCCGTTGAAGAGTGAGGAAGAGAAAGAGAAAGTAGAGGAAGTTGTTAGGGTTTTGGAAGAGAAAGAAGAGATGAATGAAAGTGGTGGTGACAAGGCTTTGTGTGCAGAAGATGAAGGAACCGCTCCAATTCCTGAGAGGGTTAATTTTCTATATTTTTTTATTGTTTCAGATTATTTATTGTTTTCTTACTAGGTGTTTAATTGAATTATGCTTGTGTGTTAGAAAGATGAAAACTTTATGGGATTTTGATAATGTTAAATGTGTCATCTTGTTTTGGATTTCAAAAAACTAAATCAAAATCAATTTGTTTGACTGATTGGTGACTTTCAGCAGTGGATAGTACTGACAATCTGGGTAGAGCTTTTGTATAAGGGCTGCCTCATTAGAAAACTTGAGTGGAGTTGAAATTATATGCATCTAGGCGGTGAGAGCTGTTTTTTTTTTTTTAATTATTATTAGGAAAAACTAATTATTATGTTTTTTTATATGTTGAATGTGATATTTCTCGTTGTAGTGTGCATATAGTATAGTTCTATAGTTCCTTAAGTATGGTGGCTATGATGGAAGTTCTATTGTTCTAATTTTGTTTTGTTTAACCCGTAAACGACGGAATTTCTGCTGGGCATTGTTTTACTAAATAATATTTTCTCTAAGATCTCTACTGGATACCCTTAGGGAGGTATTTTTCTTGGACGTTTGTGGTTTCTTTTATTTATCTTTTGGTCGAAGTTTAAAAACAAGTTGGTTTTCAGTGAAAGAAAATGTGATTATGCTGTTGTGCAGTTTTTTATTGGTACTTGTTAACTAATTTGATGGGTCAGGGTACTTGGGTAGTGCTTTTACATATTTTTGGTTTCTCTATAACAGGTCCAAGTTGGTGGTTCTCCGTTATATAAAGTCGAGAAAAAATTAGGTAAAGGAGGATTTGGACAAGTGTATGTTGGTCGTCGAGTTAATGCTTCATTTCCACATGAAAGAATTGGCGCAGGAGCAATAGAGGTATAGAATTTATGTGTTAATTGGTATTCTGACCTCTGCATGGTCCTCAATTGTTGAATACGTATTTCTAATGTGTTGAATTATATTATGATATTTAGGTTGCTCTAAAATTTGAGCATAGAAGCAGCAAAGGATGTAATTATGGGCCACCTTATGAATGGCAAGTCTACGGGTAAGTAGTTCTGTGTTATATGATCTGTACTGTTGTATGCATTGTGTTCTTAATGTTGTAAGTTATTGGATAAGTTTGGTTGTGTAATTTGGTTACTTTGTGGTTTGTCCAGTGCACTTGGTGGTAGTCATGGTGTCCCACGTGTGCACTACAAGGGCCGACAAGGCGATTACTACATAATGGTAAATGTTTATTCTTATATAGTTTTTCTGTCATATTTTTTGACTGTTGATGTTCTTCTAGATTTTTCTGTATCTCTTATTGTCCTAAGAATGTGTGACAGAAACCTGATGACTTTTGCAGGTCATGGATATGCTTGGACCTAGTTTATGGGATGTCTGGAGTAACAATTCCCACACGTAACTTACTTCTCAAGATTGAATTTTGATTTCCCCCCTTACTTTTGGGTTTGGCCTAATGAACATTTAATTGATGCGGTATTTTATTGTTGTTTACTCTAGGATGTCCATTGAAATGGTTGCATGTATCGCTATTGAAGCAATCTCCATATTAGAGAAGGTGCACTCTAGAGGGTAATTGTCTCTATTTGCGCATTCGTTTACTTTTTTAAACTGTAAGGAAACATATATATGATGCTTTTTGAGGGTGGGCTTGGGAATATAGCATATATAGCTTCAATTTTTTCATGTCAGGTTTTTTCCCAATGTTTGAGAGGTGTTATAAGAGAAGATTTTTCCCACTCTGCGTTTTATTGTCTTGCAAAAATAGTAAGATACTTAAGTTATAAGTATGGATTATATGCTGATAAATGGATACTTCTAAGTCCTTTATGTTTGGATAATATGATAGAGTCTGTTCCATGTTGCTTTACCATTTTTTTATTAAAAAAAAAGAGCTTATGTTTAATAAGAAAATTATCTGCTCTCACGATAAACTGTTGATACAATATTGATTTACCATGTATGTTGAAATGATATTTCTAAATGCAATTTTTGTAGATATGTGCATGGCGATGTAAAACCTGAGAACTTTTTGCTTGGTCCACCCGGAACACCCGAGGAGAAAAAACTCTTTCTTGTTGATCTCGGATTAGGTAAACTATAAATTGTAAATAATGATGTTTTGTAGTTCAGATACTCTACAAACTGCTCAAATATACTGATTTCTTCTTATCTTCTTTGACATGCCAGCCACCAAGTGGCGAGATGGTTCAACTGGCTTACATATTGATTATGATCAGCGTCCGGATGTTTTTAGGTAGGGTGATGATGTCATAAATCTATAATATGATTGTTGTTTCTTCCCTCTTATCTTTGATTTCATGTCAATATATTTGTGGGTTCTTTCAATTGAGGCACAAGCATTATTGTATTTCAGGGGAACTGTGCGCTATGCTAGTGTGCATGCTCATCTGGGAAGAACTGGGAGCCGAAGAGATGATTTAGAATCTCTTGCTTACACACTCATTTTTCTTCTCCGAGGGCGGTTGCCTTGGCAGGGTTTCCAGGTTTGTATTTTCCAAACTTAATGGTGTTTATTTCACATGTCATTACTCTGTTATTCCTTACATAGCGTGGTTTTAGGGCGAGAATAAAGGGTTCCTTGTCAGTAAGAAAAAGATGTCAACTCCTCCAGAAGCTCTTTGTTCCCTTTGTCCTGCGCCTTTTCGAGAATTCATTGAACTTGTAGTAAATTTGAAGTTTGATGAAACACCCAACTATGCAAAATATGTTTCCCTCTTTGATGGAATTGTTGGTCCAAATCCGGATGTCAGGCCAATTAATACTGAAGGTGCTCAAAAGGTATGCTTTATGTTCTCATGCTTGCCCCTTCATTATCCTGCCTGAATTCTTGAGCATTTTACTAGAATGTTGATTTTTTGCATGGTGTTTATTGTAATACATGTATACGTAATGTGTAGTTTGTATATCAAGTTGGACGTAACAGAGGTCTAGAATATTGATTTTTATTGTACATTTCTTTCTAACACATATATCCATAATATATTATGTAGCTTATAATTCAAGTGGGACATAAGAGAGGACGGTTGATGATGGATGAGGATGATGATGACCAACCAAAGAAGAAAATAAGGATGGGAATGCCTGCAACCCAGTGGATTAGTATTTACAATGCTCGGCGCCCTATGAAGCAAAGGTATATACAACTTACACACCTAACCTTTTCAGGTTTATTCCAAATAGTTATAAAGGTAATCTTTTTTATTGTTGTGGTAGATATCATTACAATGTGGCAGAAGCAAGACTTGGTCAGCACATTGAGAAAGGAAATGAAGATGGGTTATATATCAGCAGCGTGGCATCTTGCACAAACCTATGGGCCCTGATCATGGATGCTGGGACAGGATTTTCTTCTCAAGTTTATGAACTCTCTCCTTTTTTTCTTCATAAGGTTGATTATGCTCTGTGATATTATTAGGGCATGCTTCAATGTTCTAGTGCACATGTTTATTTCATGTAATTTTGATTCTCAACCAACTAGCTAACACTTCTATGTCTTGCTCAAGGAATGGATTATGGAACAGTGGGAGAAGAATTACTACATTAGTGCAATTGCAGGGGCTACCAATGGCAGCTCACTTGTAGTAATGTCAAAGGGTTAGTTAAATTGTTAGATAACTCGATACATTTTAAATCTTTTATGAGAATTTTTTAAATTACTTTTTTGACCTTTTTTTCTAATTAGGATGTTCTTACCTATAGGGTGGGTGAAATGGCAGAGGCCTTGATGAATATACTCAAGGTCGCTGGTTCCAATCCCCATACTTGGTGTAAAAATTACCTATATAAAAAAGGGATTACCTAAACTAGAAAGACAAGCAAAAAGGTAAAAATTTACTTGAAGAGCTTAGACAAATGATACCAAAATTATGATCCGACTTGGTTTCTTTCTATTTACAATCTAGGTACTCAATATTCGCAGCAGTCCTATAAAGTTAGTGAGTCATTTCCGTTTAAATGGATAAATAAGAAGTGGAGAGAGGGTTTCTATGTCACTGCTATGGCAACTGCTGGAAGTCGGTGGGGTATTGTTATGTCACGTTGTAATGGATATTCTGATCAGGTTTTCTTGGTTTCAGAACTCCTTTCAGTTGGTGTAATTCATGCTTGCAATCAATCATTACATTCTCGACTTATATTTCTTTCTATGGGATTACAGGTTGTGGAATTAGACTTTTTATATCCCAGTGAAGGTATTCATAGGAGATGGGATGCAGGTTATCGCATCACATCAACTGCTGCAACTTCAGACCAAACTGCTTTGGTTCTTAGTGTACCAAGAAGAAAACCAACTGATGAGACACAAGAAACGCTTCGGACTTCTGCTTTTCCTAGTACACATGTCAAGGTTGATAATTATGTATATCTTTTCATGTTATAGCTTTTATATCTACATACAGCTTAACTTTATGTGGTTTGTTTTCTGCAGGAAAAGTGGGCGAAGAATCTTTATATTGCATCCATTTGTTATGGTCGAACGGTTTCATGAGCTGCCACATTTTTGTTAAGGATGTGCTTTTTGAAAGTCACAACTAATGGGGGCACACACTAGTTCCTCACTTCATCTTGGTAAGAAAACGAAGAACATAATCTCCTGAAGATCTGGGCCATCTGGTTAATGTAAAATTCTACATGAATTGTCATCATGATGTAGAATAGCCTGTTTTTCGACTGGGTTGAGATGATTTCAAGCAGTTTTTGACCTTAAGAGGGATGTACTTCTACTTGTTGGAGAAATTTGTAGTCTTGAACAGGAATTACTTGGTTGAAGGCATGTGTCAAGGCTCTATGCATTTTATTAATGATGATGGTATTAAGGGTAATGTGCAAATGTTATATTTTTGCCGTGGGCTCTCTGGACATCAAAAGTTGATCATGCTCGTCTTTGTTGTCTCCCTGTTTGCTTTTTATATCATTTTATATTATATGTATACTTTTGCATCCGTACGACTCTTTAACCTCTTCTGATGTTGCGACTAAAGCAGAAATATTTGAGTTATATATATCCTCTCTCCATCCTACACAAAATGAAACCAAAATAATAATAATAAATAAATAAAAATTAGAAAAATTAAATTCAATCTTTGATGTCGCTAGGACTTGTCCCAAGTGAATCCAAATTTAATTTTTTTTTAAAATGGAATGGTATTTTGAGTCAACGGCTAAAGATTGGATTTAGCTTTATTTCATTCTTTTCTTTTAATTTAGTTTATGTAGAAATTAATTGTACAAATTTTCTTCTTTTTTTTAATTCTGGGTTTTGATATGTTAATCTGTTTTTGTTTTTTTTTTAATTTTGAAATTAATTACTCCCTCATTTTCATTATATAAATAGTTTAAAATATAATCACATATTAAAAAATTTCATTAATTTTAATAGTAGTTAATTACTGTTATTACTACATATGTACTAATTAATTACTCTCTTTTTTTAATTATTATTTTTTTAGAGAGAGATATATGTAAAATGTATTATATTATGCGACTTTAAATAATAAAAATGAGGAAGTACTAAATTTTCATACATTAGAGGTTGGATTGGATAAAAGTGACAATTTTATTTTGAATTATGCTATTAGAAAAATACTAAATAACCTTTCATTGGCTATTATGTACAACACAAAATTCAACGTTGAATTTTGAATTTTCTTTTTAATGCCATGGTTACTCCTTTTTTTAAGCAAAAAATATAGGAAAATAATATTTCCATATGACTTTATATTTTCACAAAAATCGTCGCTATAGATCCTATAACAACGATTTTTACCGTCGCTATTAGACCTAGCAATATAGTTAGTTAACTGTTGGGTCAAACCATATTAACTGGAACCAAATGAGTTAGTTAACCATTTTTATTTATTTAGGTTGGTGAAAGTTTGGACCCATAGTTTTTAAAACAAATATAATTCTGAACCGGTTAATCATTTTTTAACCCATATTCCATTCCGATTTTCCAAATCCAAAAGTCTATTCTCACATGAATAGTGAATGATATTCACATCTATTATCTATGCGAGTAAGTCTTTGTAAAAATATCAAAATTTTCTTGTAGAATTAAAAATTCACAAAATAAAAAAGTTAATAAAAATAAAATTTTATTTTATTCATAATAAAGTCACACAAGTATTCTAAAACTTTACAATTTTTCTAACAATATAGAACTTTTAATATTTGATAACGTACTTTATATTTTCTCCGTATTTGTTTTGTAAAAGATGTTTTAAAGTAGATTATATATATATATATATTCATTTAGTTCATATTAAGCCAACATAAATATATTAAATACTATCTCTTCTTGTTAAAAAATAATGAATCTTGCTTAATTAATTTTAAGAATAAAATAAATTTAATATAAATGTTTTAAGTTTGAATTCTATATTCTAAACATCTCCTTCATGTTCATGTACAACTTTTATATATAGAAGTTTATTTGAAAATGCAAAGCATCAACAACAAAAACGGGAAAAAAAATTCTTTGTTTTTCCCTAAACAGTAAATCAGTAATAATAGAAAATTTAAATGCGGATATGATAATTGGACGTGAAAATTAAACATGAGTGCTTTATAATTTCACTTATTTGTATTTGGGGGGTTAAAATACAAATAGGTAAAATTATAAAACACTCGTGTTCAATTTTCATGTCAGCATAAAAGAGCTCATAATATTAATTTAAAACAACATATAGAAAGGCACAATTTGTGGCAAATGCAAACAAATTAAATACTGGGTTAAATTTAGAACTCATATATCATGTTATTCAGATTATTGCAGATACCGAGTTAAATGTAGAACTATCATGTTATTTAGAACCCATATGTCATGTTATTCAAGTTACTACAGTTATTGGTTATGGAGGCCTGGTTAATATTATTTCATAATTTGGAAGCCACTTTTGCACATTTCAGTATAGATGCCTATGAAAGGAGTTTGCACATTTGGAAACGACTCGCTATACATCTATAGCGACATTTCATGTAAAAATATCAATTTCTAAAACATATAATAAAAATGTGACCACATAACCACCACTAGGTCAACAAGTGGAATGAAATTGTAACACTGCTTTCAGCTATTATAAAGAGGACTGCACTATATTCTAGTATTGTTGAAGGGTCAAGGAAAGCACATGCAAGGGAAAAAGCCTTCCAAGTATATCTATAGTGAGTTCACTAAATTACAAGAGATAGCTTTCCTTTTATATTTGTAATTCACTAAATTTTCAACTGTGAATTCAGCTATCTTGCTTGTATACCTAACTAGCCCCGGTACAAAAAGATGGCAATAAATAAAGAAATGAGAAAACATTTGCGCATCCTCCGGTAGCGTAGCGCCTCTGTTATGGTCTGCGGCACAATCTGGACAACTCGACTCTTTCCTAAAGTAAAAAAAAGGAAGCAGCAGGTGTAAGAGTTGAAAATTTACACTTACAAATCGAGTAATAAACAATGAACTCAAAGGAAAGAGAGTCTGGTTTTTGGGCATTGTGGGCAGACTTATTTCAACACTTGCCTCGACATTGTTATGGTTGTAACGAACCCAGAAAATACATCTGCAGCCCCTGATATCATGCATTCTCCTTCGGATGTCTATAACGTGAGCATCATAATACCTTGCTACATCTCTTCTCTCCTGATAATATACCCCCCCCCACCCCAACCCAAAAAAAAAACATGGAGCCCAAATGTAAGCTGGCTACTATTGGGCAAAAGATTATTTTTTGGATATTTCAAAGTCCAAGATTATAAAAACCAAGTTACCTGAAAGCACAATACAAGATGTCCAACCTTCAACAGATGGCATTCTGAATGCTCTAAACCAAGAGAGCGTTCACGAATGGATTCTTTTACACTAACCCATTCATCTTCGTCGGATCCAAACCCAACAAATCTTACCCGAGCTTCCTGCAATAAATGGCATGTTAAACTTACTTTTGGTCACAAAAGGGTAACCCAACGGAGTTCATAAGACAACTTATTGTTCAAAAGAGTAACATTATCCATCACAAAATTCCACACCAAACAGCGAAATTTATAGTTGAGGTTTGATTTAAAAACAAAAATGGAAATAATATAAAGACAACGTACATTGAATCTGAGATCCAAGTGCTGGCCGAGAATATTCAGTCTCAAACATTATGCTAGCCCATTTTGGCAAACACAACTAATTCTTGAACACAACAAATGTATATGGGGAAAGGAAGCACAGTTATTTTAAACAGCAGAACAATGCCAATCCATTATTCCTTTTACAGAACATGCATGCAACCATTCAATAACGTAAGAATAAGAAATAGATCAAGTTGTAACTCAAATACTTACGGTTTCTCCTGATCTAAGATCTCTGCAAGTAATAAATCTTTCCACATCATACCTGTTAAGCCCAAAAAGAACAAAGGTGATAAATTATGTACAAGTTAATTACTGTGACATCGTCAATTACAGGGCTTAAACAAACAAATTCCAAGCACATATGTCAGCGAGCTGCAAAGACAATGGATGGAAGAGCGTAAACAAACAAATTTGAAGCATGTAATGTAACAAGCAGCAAACGGGTCCTATACTCCTATATATTCCCTTGTATTGAAGATGGGGAAAGGTGAAGGGGTCAGGCACACACTTATATTGTTACCAAATAAGAGTGAAATTATTAAGCTAATAAAATGAAGTTCATGAAGATAGAGCTAAAAGTTACTGGCAGAAAGATAACGATAGTCGATAGAGAGAGATACTGGGTGCTCTTAAATGATGATTCATTGACTAATAACCTTGAACCAATGCTAGTTAGAGTAATGGGCTTCTAAAAGAATTAAGCATGTCACAGTTAAAAGATAAAGTATATGTTGCTTACTTTAGTTGGGATGTTTACGTGTACAGAGCGCTTGGGAGCATTTGGGTTTGGATGTGTCTGTCTCTGTGTGTGTGTGAGACAGAAAGAGAAAGGCTTACTGTTTAATAATTCGTTGCAGTATTAAAATCAGTGGCAATAATATTAACATATTTCAAGTGGTTGGAAGAGAAGGAAAGATTATATTCTTATCAAAAAAGAAAAGAAACTATTAAACTTAGAATGAGGAAAAACTTCTTTCATTTTCAATTAGTAAACATTTTATATGCTAGATGAACTTTGGTAATAACTACAAGAGCTATGAGAAGTAGGTAAATAATTTCAACAACAACATAACCAAAACCTTGTTTGATTGCTATATGAAGGCTTACCATGCCCCATCTTTCGAAGACCTAGCTTCAAATTCTAACTTTGATATATCTCGCACCTTTTCTCCTGCTTTAAAAACAATTTTTGTCAAGAAAGGGACAATAAATTAATTATCCTGGAAAATATAAATTTCATTGTCGTTTTAATATATATATATATATATATATATATATATATGCAGGAAGAACTGAGTACCAAAAAACTCTGCAGAAAAAAGTTCTTCCAAATTCTAGCTGATAGATACAGAAATTAGAAAACAAAAAATAAAAGGGAAATTCTTGAACAAATAATATGGTAAGTAAAAGGAAACCTAGAGATCAGTTGAATATCAGCAAAATAAAACTCATCAACAACTGGGCTGCACTAATGTTGTGGATATCGAAACTAACGACCTAACAAACTAGATGCCTTAGGATAATAATCATATCTGAAACCTCCACCACGTAAAGCAACATGACTAAGAATTAACTGGAACATTTAGAGATGATGTGGAGAGCATTAGAGTACAACATGTCTTTGATTTACTATATGATGATAGAAGAGATGCATTATGAAGGTGCTAACGTGTTGAATAACCTTTTTCAATGTAGAAAGCAACCAAGTTATTTTTATTTTTGTATCACATGGGTGTTTTACATGAACAGCCATTTGCAACCATACTATCTACTACGTTGCACAAATAACGGCAATAACAATAGAAGTACCTTTTGAGGTTGGAGTATTTTCATTTGGACTGCTTTCATTTGGAGTACTCTCATTTGGAGTACTTTCATCTGGTTTTTCCAAGGGGCAAGCATCTGGATTCGAATTGTTGTATCCCTCAAGTGATTTGTCTTTGGCTGGGGAATCTACATGATTCTGGTACCAATTTTGGATCTATAATATAACCACAAACATTGGAGTTTTATAAAGTGCAAGTGTAATAATACAATTGCATTCAAATAGTAGTAACCACGAGATGAACAAAACGGTAGAATAGGATGAAGTGAGTTAGAACCTCAGTCCACTTCAGAAATGATTTTCCAGAACGGCCACTAGAATTGCTGAAAAAGTATACAAACCAAAAAACAAAAACTTAAAGGTCACTCAAGAAATTTAAAACAAAGAATACAAACATCATTAAAGTCGCAAACAATTGATAAATGATGTAAGAAGATATGAACTGCATGAAACATTACTCACTTAAATCTGTTTGTTAATTTCTTATAAAATGCTACGTCGATAGAGTTTTCTCCTGCTTCCTTTAGAAGTTTCTCCATTTTCTCAACCTGTTTCATTTGGGAGAAACAGAAAATCTTTGATCATTTTTTAGACAAAATATTTTAAAGAAAGAAATAAACAATACATATAGTTTCAAGAATCAATTAATTTCCATGACAAACTGAGACTAAGGACCATGCATTTACCTGATGGCAGGACTAACAATTTAACATCAGTCAACAACAAGAAACAAACTGAAAAATGAATTGATTACTAAATACTAATATCATTGAAAAATCCAACAACAAAAATTAAGTTACTTTGTATATATCAGCAAACCCAAACGTTAGAGCAGATTGAGATGACAATAGGAACTCCATACTATATCTCTCAAACTGATTCCATTGAAACTGACTGGAAGAAGGAATCAAACACCACAAACTCAAACAAACTTTCTGAAAGTGCAATCATGAACTTGGTATACAAGAGAAGGACGATACTGTGAAAGTGAAACAGGAAAATTGAACAGACACAAAAGATGTTACTCAGATATGACATCACCAACAGATTCATATTAGTAATGACTTGAATACAAAATACCCCAAATAAAGATATCACATTCATGTTTACCTTATAAAGAGATTACAAACACGTAAAGAATAGTTTATAGGATTAAGTTTTCCAATTAATATCATAGTTCTGGCATTGAATATATATAAAGAACTATTAAAACCAAACGGGCACAAGTGCCAAATGTGAAAGCTACTTAATTTATAAAGCTCTTAAACAATCAATCATTATAAAAAGAAAAATAAATGATTGAAGCAGTAAAACCAGATATTCCTCAAAGAAGAAACTTAAGGGTAGTGCAATGCAGTTACTGGGGGGGGGGGAATCCAAATTGCAAGAAAACTACATAATGTATTAGATACAAAAGATCAATCTAGCTGCCACAAAGTTACAGCCTTTTCAACGAATCTATAACAAATTGATCCAGAGAAAACATTCAACCTCCTGCAAGATTTTGTTTATTATTAAAACCACATTTATACGCCAATTGCTGGACGAAACTCGTATTGTTAAAACATTATGCATTAACCTTTTGCACAGTACTACTTTTTACCTTGTCCAACAAGGACAAAGCTGAAATTGAAAGTTAATATATCAAAGATAACTATCCATATCCCCAGTATTTAGTTTATTTTATTTTATTTTTGGACAGTACATATATTTATCGTCTATTTAAGTGTAATCACCATTGATAATCTTTTTACAGTTCAGAGCACATAAACCAAAAAATGCATCTCTGTAATCTTACATGTCCATACAATCAGTCTCGGCTTATGAACACTAAACTGAAACTGAAAGTCAACCGTCCATTTTATAGTAATAATAATTAATGTAAACCCACGTTTTTTCCCCTAGAAGAGGCCACTGTTCTTGACCTAAAAGACCAAATCCAATAAAAAGAAAAAACTAAATAATGCACCCACCATTATTACACACATTAATCCAACAAAGCTGAAACCTTTCACATACTGAAAGCAGATAAGCTGCAAATTTAACATCAGATAATTCAATTTAATTGCAATAACTTCCACTAACAATAACTCATGCTACCAGCTAATCCTTTACTACATGGTACAATTGAAGTAAAAGCAATCACAAAATGCCTGAAATGACTAATGAGGATCAAATTCTATTAGCTTTGAAAAATAAATAAACACATCCACATTTGAGTTCCATTCCAATTGAAGGCCGCAATTATTGGCATTGTCACCAAATTCCAACATCTTCCACCAAAAACATCATAAACCCCCTTAAATGCCAATTAACAATCAGCTTTTACCTTGACAGCTGATTTTTTAATTTTTCATTTTAAAATAATAAAATTTGTTTCTTGTGATACCCACATTCCCTGCTAATTTGGAAGCAAGTTCTAGGGCTTACCCACCACAATAAATAAATAAATAAAATGAAAAAAAATTTATTTCACATTTGCAAACTGGACCATGAATCACATCGAAACATAGACGTATAACCTTTCCATGCAAGCTTTCGCATACCCAAGTAACCCAGCACCATGTACAGCTGAAATTAACAATTCGTTTCTAAAAAAATTTAAAAAAATAAAAAATGCATGATCAACACCCAGGTGAAAAATAAACACTCTATAGCAGGGGTTTTAATGGAGATGATTAAAAATCATACCTCAGCTGTTGTGAAGCCAGTGAAAACCTTTCTCTCTCTAGGCCGAAGACGATCCATGACACTCATATCTGTTGCAAAACCCCTAAAAGTTTGCGAATTTATAGACCAAAAACCTAGCTGGTGGGTTTATGGAGAGAATCAGATAAATCTCATAAAGACGTTTTGGGGAATAAATTTGATTTGTGCATAGGGCGCCTTTTTACATTTGTTGTTATTTTATACTATATCATATTTAGGGTGTCACGCATATATCATATTTTATATATTTGTTGTTATTTTATAGTCAAAGTATAATTTTTTGGTTAAATGAGCTGATAAATAAAGTATTTTATATTTATATTTTTTTATTATATTAATTAATATTAAATTAATTTATAATAATTTTGAACTTTTTTAAATGTGTAAAAAAATAATAATTTGTTATTCAGATATTTTAGACATGTCAATTATTAAATAATTTTTTTCATTCAGTATTCAAAATTTTGCTTCATTCAAATTATTTAAATTTTCATTCAGTTTTATCAAACACTAAATATATTCTTATAATTAGATTGTAATACAAAAGATGCTCAAAAATCAAAAATAAAATTTTTATTTATCACTGCTATACTCATTGCTATACTCATTTATTAAGTGTTTTAGTCCTTATGTTATGATTAAAACTTTTATTATGTTTTTAATATTAACTAACATAATATTTTTATTTAAAGTTTCAATTCTAATATAATTATAGATTAACAAAATTTTCAACAAAGGTAAAATTATATTACCGTAAAAAATTTAATATAATTTAATTGTATTTGATAAGGACAGTAAAAAAGAGAGTAAATAAATAATCTTATCAGTTGTCTAAGTGGTTTAAAGGAAAAATAAATGTATAATTTGAAAATTTGAATGTATTCTAATTATATTTGGAAAGAAATTATTTCTCTTTTTTTATTATAAACAAATTAAGCTTGAAATCAACATTTATCATTGAATTTATTTATCCAAAAATGAAAACAATTCGACATTGTTTCAACATTTAATGAATATAATCATATTTTATTATAATTTAATTGTTAAAATTTCTATTAAATTTAAATAGTAAAAATAATTCAAATTTATTATTTTTTACATAAATTTAATCTCATTATCACCAAATATTTATTAACATATTTAAATTATTAATAACAAAGATAATAATATAAACAATTTAGTGTATTAAATAAAATTAAAGGAGAAAAAAATATTATGATAGGGAGCTAAATCCAACATTTCCTCCCCTCTACTAGCTAACCACTAGATGGGAGTTGTACGGCCCATTAGTAGGCCCATTTCTTTAGGTGATAGGTTGTGGTCAGTTTGTTTAATTTAGGGTCATTTACACACGTATACAATAAATAGAAAGTAATTATAAAAAAAGTACATCAACTAAATAATTATCAAAATAGTGTAATTAGGACCCATATTACAAAAATAGTACAATTCACATTAATAAAGAAACATAAAATCAAGGACAAATAACTGCCATAATTAATAATTCAAATTCAAATATTTGGATCTAACAACAAAACCAAATTCAAATTCAAAATTATAATTCAAATTTAAATATTCAAATTCAAATCTTCATCTCCCTCACATACTCCGCTGCTATACCGCCGCGAATCTCCGCCGCTACACCGCACATACTCTGTCGCTACACCGCCGCGAATCTCCGTTGTCCAAAACGCCAATGAGAATAAGAAGAAGATTCGCCCTATAAAAAGTTTAAAAATAAATAGATGTAATTTTTAATGTTCTGAAAAAAATTTTTATAACTATTTTGTTACTCATAAATTATAAAATGGTTACCTTTGTATGAATGGTTGACAACCAACTGCATCACATTCATACGAAATTGGTAACTTAATAAAATTGAATTGGTTACCTTGGTCTGAAGGTTTGGCTACCAACTACACTATGAAAAAATGCAGATGTGAATTAGTTACTTTGGTATGAAGGTTTTGTTACCTTAGTACGAAGGTTTGCATACATTGATCTGAAGGTTTGGTAACCAACTGTACTAAGAAAAAAATTTAAAGTGTGGAGGTTGATTGGTTACTTTGATATGACAGTTTGGTTACCTTGGTATGAAGGTTTGGTTATCATCATCCTTCAGCCTCTCGAGTATCATCATCATTTCCTTTGTACAAAAGCGAGGCCATCATCCAATACTCCACGCTGTGCTGTTGCTTGAGACCATTAGCCGGCCACGGAGGCAAAGTGTCGGCGGTCACCGGAGGCAGGTCGGAGTATGGGTGTTTTAACATGCCGACGTTGAATCTCTTGGGAAAGTCGTACATGTAATCCCTGAGGGGCGATCCAGTGTAGCAGGGAACACTGAGATTGGGCTGGGAGAGTGTGATTGGGAAGAAATGTGATCTAATATCAAAGTTTCCTATGAGAATTGAATAGGTGAGAGATATTACGAGGACGAAGAGAATTGACATCACGGTTTTGCTAACTGTCTTCATCATTTTATGTATCTATTTACATGTCTTAATTAGTCCTGGAATGATGATGATGATGATTTACGAGGACAAAATTGCAAAAGCATGAAGTTTCTCATGGTAACTGCTTTGTCGCCGGAAATTGGGATCTGTGATCGGGAGTCTGATCATGGGTTCGGTTGAATTTGTTAAATAACTTGAGTAGAGAGAGAAGAAGCTATAACTAATCCCTAAATTAAGGAATTCTAATTGAATTATAATTCCCTAAATTAAGGTATCCTAATTACACTAGAATATGTAAATAAATATGAAAGTGTATTAGTTATGTAAATATTATATGAGTGCACTATTGATGTAATTATTTTTAAAAATGTATTAGAATATGTAATTGTTCCTTTAATTTATTTCATTATAGATCTTAATTAGTTAGACTAATAAACAATCACAAGTAGTCTATATATGTAACGAAAAATGAAACTTCCTATTGAGAGGCCCAAACCCACAAAATCATAAAGTTGCCATAATGATCTAGCCCGTGTATTTGGAAATGAGAGCCTTAATTTTCTAGCTAACTCATTTTTGTAATTTATTACGTACTATATATAACTAGGTGATTGCACGGGTTAGTTTGAAGAATAGATTGAATAATTTGTCAAATATACGATGAGAATGATATTTTTATATATATAGACTTTTCAATAACTGAAAACATGAAGATCAACTCTCAATATCTTTTTATATGTTAAAAACAGATTAATAATTAAATGCAAAAACAATTAATATCAATAATTAAATCAAATGAAATAGAAACAGTAGCTCAACACCCAAATTAAAAGTTACAGGACGCACAATCCATCTCAAATTAGTCAAATTCCTAAAAAAAATATGGTCTGTCATTATCGAAATTATATAGGTAAATGTACATAATTACTGCAACTCCTAATATCAATAAAGGTTGTCCACCAAAAATTGAATCTATGATCCCAAAAAAAAACATTTGAAGCTCCATCTATATACAAAAAGTGACTTTTCAAAGCCCTCCATCACATCCGTATACTCAAATAAATATGCCAACCCAAGCTGCATCAGTTTTGCAACTTGAAAATTGTATTACTATTCTGACCAAAGAAATATAATAAAAATAAATACATGACTAACTCGTGTCTCTAATAAATTGCTCTCCAAAAGCAATGAATAAATAAAATGATTTTTAATTTTATCCATTTGGCAAGATAGACAATTGGAGCAAGAATCCTTTTTAATACAGTGACCCTTTTAAGTTCCTAAAAAGTAGGTTGCAAGTGTGCAGAAAATTAATATCCAAAGGTGATAAATTGCAGGTTCAAGTAGAGTGGTGACCAAAAATTTTCAAAAACTTCCAATAAATCTTCAAAGTTAAAAAATATCGTAATTCGTAGCTTTGTTAAAAAAAATAATGCTTCCCTTGTGTGTGTAAAATGTATGCTTGAAGCTAAACTGAAGTACTTAATCATTTATGTGATAGTGAGGTATGCAGAAAATGAATAAAAATATCATATTTGCTTTGAAGTTTATTCAGAACTATCTTCCAGAAATTGCAAGAAAAAAGAGATAATGTTATGTCTTGTTAGAAAGGTGTGAGAGAACCAAATTTGTAATTGGAGTTTAACGGTAATAAGGAAAATGAGTTATGAAATCTCCTTGATATCTAAAAAGAAAAGAAAGGTAAAGAAGAAGTAACAAATATTAATACATACAACACAGAGTTTCTTGGTGCTCTTGATAGCAGGCTTCAATTTTCTAGAGTCTCTTGGTGATATTCAGGGTCTCCCCACGAAAAATCAAATCTTGCCACTACCAAAACACGAACCCAAAAATCATTAAATGAGAAGAAGAAAAAAAGGTCCATATTTCATATCAAAAAGAAAAATAAAGAACTTTCTGTGACGCCCCCAAAATAGGTATACAACACCCATTCTGAGTCGCCAAATACATGGTACAGAAAGCAAACTCCAACTTCAATAATACAATTGTCGTGCAAAATACGACGACACATACTGTGAGTTTAAATACAAATATTATCTTCTAGACAATATACACACTCAAATAAGTTCTCAATACAATTATTCAAACACTATTTTACAGAAATAGTGAGGACTGCTAAAACATCTTTCTAGAACCATCACTCCGTACCCCGACTAGATCCTGCTATGTTCTCACCTCCTGAGAAGAAAAATGGAACAAAAAGGAAAAGGGTGAGCTCCACTAGCCCAGTAAAGAATATTATGACTAAGATAATATACAACAAATTATCATTAGTATTCAACAGGAAAAAATCTGATAGAATATAATCGACAACAAGTTTTAGATCAACAACTGCAGCGGAAACAACAAACCATTAGAAGAGTCAAGTAGAAAATGAATTCTACTATCTTCTAAGATTTAAAAGTCCATCGTCAATATTTTATCCCTGTAACATCAATTAATAATCATCTTTATCCAAATATTCATCTTTGCATTACAGGCCAAAGATATTCATTTGTATCACCTGTCAGTCATGTTCATCTCAACACCTGTTCATCTTTGCACTACAGGCCAAAGATATTCATCAAGTAATCATACATCTTTGCACTACAGGCCAAAGATATTCAGTAATATCATCATTTAGGACTGAGGATGATGAAAAATGTCTTAAAGAAAACGAATCCAGTGAGACAGAATGACAAATAGTAGGGATTCGTATAACAGTTTATCCAAGATCAATAATACTTCATAATAATCAATTGTGAAGCAGAATTCAAAAATAAAGATCAAAACATGGATACAATCAAAGATAGTAACCATAATAGACATCTTGGACAAAAAGAGAAAATTTTATTTTTCGGTGAATAGTGCCGTATTCGAGAATAGTGCCGTATACGTGAATAGTAACGTATACGTGAATAGTAATTCCGACACAAAAAGTTCCAAATTTGATAAAAACTCATGTTGATATTTCAGCATAATGATATTGAAGAAAATAATATCATTTAAGAAGAAAATAATATCCCTTACCTCAAAATATCAGTACTTCTGGTCGGAATACCGGTATAAGGCTGAAAGAAACTTGCTCTGATGAATAGAAACTCTCAAAGTATCTAAATACTCACAAAATACACTCAATAATCTAGAGAGAGAAAGAGAGAAAGAGAGAAAACTTATTTCTGGTGTGATTTTCAATTCTAACTTAGCCCTCTATTTATAGAAAAATGTTAGCACGCCGAAGCAGACTTAACCTGCAACCTGATGGCTTTACCTGCTATTATTTTCACCCACCATATTTGAATAAAAATCTCAGCATATTTCTTCACCAACCAAGAGTGGGGCCCACCAATTCTAGAATTTTCTACCAAAATGATTAACTTCGAAAATTCAACAATTTCTGAACCAGTCATCTCGTAAAATTCATAATAAATCATACGTTCATTTTTAACGGTTCAAAATTTGTGGACATATACTCAACTTATATATGTATAACATATCCAAAAATTATCACGATCCAACGGTTGGATTAAAAAATATAACCCTCGCAAAATATCTCAAAAATCCTGATTTTTAATACCTCCATTCCGACAAAAATACTAATAAAAACCTCAACATTAACTCCTTCATTTTTAACCACAAAAATAAATCCCTCATTTATATCCACATAAAATAAATATTTCCTTATCATATGAATCAATAATTAATTATTCACAAATAATATTACAGAATCACATTTATGACAACCAGGCCGTTCCCAGGAAAGAGGGGGCTTTCCAATAAGGATTTCTCCTTACTGGCGCGCAATTAGATGACCAAACCTCTCCTTAGACAGAACTTTCTAGACATTGCCAATAATGTTATCTAATAATATTATTCAAATAATATGAATTATTGATCTGATAAAGGAAAATACTGTGCAGCAATAATTATTGAAACAACAATAATATAAAATATCAACGCAGCAATTATTGAATCAATAAAATAAAATATTGAACAATAACTACTGTAACAATTATTGAGTAGTGCCTTCTTACGTAAGAATCAATAATTGGTGCAATACCGTGTGCTACTGTATTTTAACCACCGGATATTCCAACAGTATTAACAGTGACAACTACGTCGTTATTTATAAACAACTTATACTTGTCGTTTTCTTCATCCAATCGTTTTTCGTTATGGGGACCACACAAGGCTGCGCCGTCGTACGAATATTCCTCGACAGTAAGAATATTCCACGACCAAACGAATATTCCCCGACGAAATGAATATTTTATAACCACTTGCTTATTTTGTAAAATTTGCATATTTCACCCATAACCAAAGTATTATATCAAATTAACCCCTTATTATTCACAATAATATTTAGAGAAAATTTAATTTTATTCATTAATAAGCTGGGGTCTTACAACCTCTACTTCTTATGAAATTTCGTCCTCGAAATTGACGTACGTACCTGATATTTCGAAAAGGGGAGGATACCTCGCTTTTATTTTTGATTCCAACTCCCAGATCATTTCTTCAATAGCATGGTTTCTCCACAAAACCTTAACTTGTGGTATAACCTTTGTGCGTAGGACATGCTCTTTCCTATCCAAGATCTTAACAGGTACCTCCTCGTACGCTAAATCTTCAACTATCTCGTCTGGTTCTAACTCAATAATGTGGTTCGGGTCTTTAACATATTTACGAAGCATAGATATGTGAAAAATATTATGAACACGAGACATGCTTGGAGGTAATGCGAGTCTATATGCCACATTTCTTATTCGCTCGAGAATCTCAAATGGACCAACAAATCTTGGATTGAGCTTTTCTCTCTTCCCAAATCTTGTAACTCCCTTCCATGGTGTAACACGTAACAATACATGATCTCCAATATTAAATTCCATGTCCTTCCGATGAAGATCCGCTTAACTCTTTTGTCGATCCTGTGCCGTTTGTATACGTTGTCGAATCGTTTGGATCTTCTCTGTAGTCATGCGTACCAACTCTGGTCCCAACAATGTTGCTTCACCCACCTCGTCCCAACATACTGGAGAACGACATTTTCTTCCATACAACGCCTCGAATGGAGCCACACCTATGCTCGCCTGATAACTGTTGTTGTAGGAGAATTCCACCAATGGTAGGTACTTATCCCAACTCTCTTTGAGATCTAGGACACAGAGTCTTAATAGATCTTCAAGAGTTTGAATAGTCCTCTCTGATTGTCCGTCCGTTTGAGGATGGTATGCCGAACTGAATCGTAAATCCGTGCCCATAGCTTTCTGCAAGCTAACCCAAAATCGTGAAGTGAATCTTGGGTCACGATCTGAAACTATGGATACTGGCATGCCATGCAATCTCACAATCTCGTTCACATACATACTAGCAAGACGTTCAAGGGAATAAGTCTCACGTATCGGTAAGAAATGAGCAGACTTGGTTAATCTATCAACAATAACCCAAATCGCATCTATGCCTTGAGAAACCTTAGGAAGACCTGTAACGAAATCCATGGTAATGTGTTTCCACTTCCATTTCGGGATCTCAAGTGGTTGCAATGGACCCTTTGGCACTTGATGCTCCGCCTTTACACGTTGACAAGTTAAACACCTCGAGATAAACTCCGCAATCTCTCTTTTCATATTGCTCAACCAAAATGTATGTCGAAGATCGTGATACATTTTGGTACTCCCACGATGGATTGCAAACGGTGTGTTGTGTGCCTCCATCATTATTCTATGTTTCAAGTCAAAATCGTTAGGAACACAAAGTCTGGAGTTGACTCGAAGTATTCCATCTGCATCGATTCTTGCTTCTGGAATAGCACCTTCTTGCACTTTCTTCTTCATACGCATCAGCTCTATGTCCGTAGCTTGAGCAGCTTTAACTTTATCGATTAAAGTCGGTTCTACTCGTATATTTGATATCATCATGTGGGTACTTGGAGCCTTCATCTCTATCTCCATCCTTTGCAAGTCATACAAAATGGGCCTTTGTGTTAACAACATTGCACTCGTACCCGCATATGATCTTCTACTTAATGCGTCAGCTACTACGTTTGCTTTTCCAGGATGATATTGGATGGTATGATCGTAATCTTTCAACAGCTCAAGCCAACGTCGCTGCCGCATGTTGAGTTCCTTTTGGGTGAAGAAATATTTGAGGCTTTTATGATCTGTATAGATCTCCACTTTCTCCCCATACAGGTAGTGTCTCCAGATCTTCAACGCGAAAACGACTGCTGCCAACTCCAAATCATGAGTAGGATAATTCCTCTCATATTCTTTGAGTTGTCGCAAGGGATAGGCTATGACTTTCCCATGTTGCATGAGAACACATCCTAACCCTTCGCCTGAAGCATCGCTATAGATAACAAATCCATCCGAACCAGATGGTATTGTCAGAACAGGTGCCGAAATGAGTCTCATCTTGAGTTCTTGAAAACTCTTCTCGCATTCCTCACTCCATACGAATTTTGTATCTTTCCGAGTCAGCTGAGTTAACGGAGTGGCGATTCGAGAAAATCCTTTCACGAATCTCTGATAGTAACCCGTTAAGCCCAGAAAGCTAAGTACTTTGGTCACGACTTCGGTTGCTCTCAATTGTGATTCATATCTCAATCTTGGATAGCACGTCATAATGGCACCTATTGTTTTACCACCACACAAATATAGAGTCCCTTACGGAGAGTCTGGCTTTGGTGCATTTCACAAAAGAAGTCACCAGATAGAGGCTCGGGTACCAACTTCTATAGTTGGGTTTTTAACTCCTGAAGTTCTATAGGAGCTATTCAATATGAGATTTTAGAAATAGGTTTTATATCGGGTTGAAGATCAATACAAAAATTCAATATCACGCTCTGGGTTAGGCCAGGAAATTCTTCAGGAAATACGTCAGGAAATTCACTAACAACAGAAATATCATTCAAATCTGACGTATTTTTATTCAAGTCCATGACATGGGCTAAGAAAGCTTGACATCCGTTTTTCAATAAACGAATAGCTTTGTGGGTTGGTATGACAGTGACTGATTTTGGTGGTTTAGTAGTTTGAATTCGTATGACAGGTTGGTTAGGAATATGAAAACTAACAACCTTACGAAAATAATCAATTTTGGCATGATGAGTAGTTAACCAAAGGTGGCGAATGGAACCTTCTGTTCCTCTGTGCATCCCAAGACATAGAATATCTTGGTAATTTGCTTGACCCACGTTTCCGCCATGATCAGATCCGGCTTTCCCTTAAATTCTGGTGGTCCCAATTCTTTGAACTGCTTGGCTGTGACAAACCGCGCGTTGTTATCATTACCATATACAATTTAGAATACAATTTTAAACAATTTAATAGAGAATAAACATGATACATGACATTCCAGCTTTGAGGCAACCAAATATAACATCAACATATCGAGACTTGGGGCCCAAGGACCCGACAATCTTTGTCATGGCAGGAAAGAAACTCTGTACATATACATCGACATATCAATAATTTCTGAAATCAATCTCAAAATCATAAAGATACATATGAACAGATTCATTTATATGCAAATTATAGATCCAGGTTAATTTTTTTAAATGAAGTGAGAAATAAACAAAAACACTCACATATTTTAAAGTCTCAAATTAAGAGCTTTAAGGTTAAGAGTTTTAAAAGTAATGATAAATATGCCAAAAATAATAAATATTAAAAAAATCACAAGTAAATCATTTATTAAGAGAGCCAAAAAGGGGACTGATGAGTGCATATTATTCATTTATTTCGATTTCTTTATGTTTAGTTTTATTGCATGTTCCATGTGTATATGAGCTTATTAATGTGTTTAATGATTTCAGGAAGAATTGGAGTTGAAATGAAGAAAAAGGGAAAATTGCAAGATTTTTAGCATTAAGTTGGATGCATGGTCTTGGCTTGGAACTTGAATTTTATTGTAAAGCTCTTCCTTAGCTTTCTGAAATATCTTGAATCGTCCCAATCGGAATTCATATGAAAAAGTTATGATCTTTTTACCAGACGGAAGTTGAACCTCAAAGTTTGGAAGTTGAAATTTGCATAGCAGTCACTTGGAGCTCGATTTCGACCTTGATGCATCCCAAATCTGTCAAATCGCAAAGAATGAAAGTTGTATATCTCATCGATATCTCCGTTTTGATAGGTAGCAGGCCCCGTAACTCCTCCCGGATCAAAAGTTATGCTCGTTTTACCAAAGGACATCGCAGCAGAAAATGAAAATTCGCCCCAACGAATTTGAGCACGAAAATTGGAAATCTTGGATTTTTGGAAAGTTTCTAAATGCATATTTTGGCAGACTTCTACATGGAATTGGATTGATATTTCTATTAGCTTTATGATTTACTTTATACTAAGATTTATTTCTAAATTAGATTCTATTTCTTTATGGAAGCTAGTTATGATTTGTAATTCCTTTTAGGATTTGGATTTCTACTTCCCATAGGATTTAGGACTTTGTCTAGCACTATAAATAGAGGATGATAGTCAGGATTTTATTCATTTAATCATCTACTACATTCTCTCATCTACAACATTGGAGGATTGAAGACATGAGCTAAGTTCTTTTTATTCAGTTCTAAGGGATGTTGAACCTTATTTATAATTAATGGTTAATTGAGTATTCATTATTTATTCCTTCTCACATAAAATTCATTCTTGATAATCTGATTTAATTTCTGAATGCTATTTGGCTTAACTGATTTGATTTCTGCAGGATTGAGTTGGTTAACAAATATCATATGCTAGATCAAGAAATAATATTACGTGTAATTGATATTGTTTCTAATCACAAGTAGTAATTAGTAATACCTGATTGTGGACAAGCTTTTGAGTATTGCTATGATTATCAAAAGACAAGTTAAACAATCCGAGCTTATGTGTTTGTTGCTTGGAATAGTCTAATTCCCTAGTTCTTAATGTTGATGTTATATTAAATCTAGAGAGCTTGTTCTAAGTTATATAATTGTTAGAATCTTGTGAAGAGCTTGTTTCATTGAGTGACGATCTAAGGGGAGTTTCGGGTAGCAGAGCTTGTTGTTACCTATGGCTATTAGTTTCATTGAAGGGTAAATAATGTTACACTTTATTACTCTATTATTGTAAAAAGGTGATACTGAACTAAAGAACTGAAGCTTTTTATTCATTGTTTATTCTTATTAGTTTATTCTTGTTAATTTAGTTAATTAATTAAAAATCCCCTTTTCATTAGAAATCATAGGATAAATATAAAATAAATCACTCTCTGTGGGATCGATCCCTGCTTACTACTGTGCTAATTGTTTAAATTTATAAAGTGAAAATAAGGTTAATTTAGGAGTGTAAATGACAACTCCCAGGGACGAACCCAATTACACGCGCACTATATAGAGCATAGAAGAACAAAAGGAAATCATATACCAGAGAGCTAAAGGCCTCACTCTATACACAGAGCATGACAAATGATAACTATTATTGGCAGAAAAACAGAGTAAAGAAATAAGAATGTGCGCCCAAAATCAAATTAATCATAACTGGTCAAGCGTCAACTTATTTGTTACAACATGTACACATGCACCGCCAAGAAATGATTGCCAAAAGTTGTTTCTATGTAAAATGTTTTTTATGTTGAGAGTATATACCTGAATGTGAGATCCATTAAAACGTACAATTACACCTGCCAACACAATACAAACCTCCTCGGATGAAGTATCTTCTTTTAGGTATCTCTAAGTTCCACAAACTCTTAACTTAAGAATTCGTCCAGGATAAACAATCTGCAAGAACACAAACTGATTACTAAGTTCCATTCAAATTGAAACTTATCATAACAAAGAAATTTTACAATAATAGAAACACTGAAAATATAGAAAACAGATTTAAGGCAGAGCAAGCATATTTTAGATGCTTAAGTAAATAGGGTTAACAATCCTCCAAATCAGTTTTCGAATTTATATTATATTTCAACTCTACCAATCCACCCTTACTCCTCTTTATTACAAATCATGTACTTGTTATGTAATCTTCTGGATTTATCAAGTCTGCTAACTAATTAGTTTTTTTAGCTAAATATTCTAAGAGAGTTGAAAAGATAGGATTGACATGCAAAGATAGGATTGACAATAATCCTACCATATCTGCGCTGCAGAAGAGAGGATAGCAGAAAAATCATACCCCTGTTGCAGGATCGATCCCCTGACAACCAAACATGAGTTGTACCACCAGCTCCAATAGACATTACTTGCACCAAACACTGGTTACCATATTACTTTTCCATTTCTATAGTCCTTTTTCATCTTTATTTTTAGTTTTTGTCAATTAAATGTTTTGAAAAAAGAGCAAACAATTGGTTTCTTTTCAAAAGTTAATTTTTCAAGCAAAATGCAAAAATACAGAATGATTTAACTCTTTTTACATCTCTAGTATATATTTTGAACATTTCTAGTGGTCATTTTAGATTTCTTATTCAAATTTGAAATTTATAATGTCATGTAGAAACTCTTGTTAGAGTTCTTTACAGTATTAATGAAAGCTCCAAACAGAGGATATTGATGTCCCACTTACAAATGTATGGCCAGTAAAGAAGGTTGCTTTGGTGGTTGTCACCGGCGATCGCGGTCTCTGTGGCGGTTTCAACAATGTAATCATCAAAAAAGCTGAAGCCCGGATCAGAGAATTGAAGGCTCTTGGCCTAGATTACACTGTAATTAGTGTTGGTAAAAAGGGTAATACGTTTTTTCAACGTAGGCCTTATATACAAGTAGATAAATTTCTTGAAGGGGGTAATCTCCCAACTGCAAAAGAAGCTCAGGCAATAGCAGATGATGTTTTTTCACTTTTTGTGAGTGAGGAGGTTGATAAAGTTGAGATTTTGTACACGAAATTCATTTTATTGGTTAAATCCAATCCCGTTATTCATACCTTGCTTCCATTATCACCTAAGGGAGAGATTTATGGCATAAATGGGACAAAATATAATCAAAACAAAGAGCAATAGAAGGGAGATATACTATATCCAGTACCATAAAGGTTCTAGAAGGGAGGAAAATTCAAAGAAAAAAAACTTTTTGTTAAAATATTACCTGGAATCGATTGATGCATAAATTACTTAAAGCGAATCACCGGATCCTTTTGTTGGATTTCTCTAAAGCTGAAATTGAGAGGAGAAGAACAAAGTGGACCTGTTTTTCAGAGGATTTTGATGTAGAACGTTGGTTGAATTACTCAATTGGTGTGAGCTGTTATTGGCCCTAATTGGAGGAGAGATTATCAAACGATTTTTCTACAATTGAAGCTCTAGATTCGAAAGAGAGAGATGAGGGTAATTGGAATATGATTTTTCTGCATCTAATTTCGGAAAGACAGAAACGTTAAAGCCATTGGAAAGAATTGCAAAAGTCAGGTGTGGGAAATTGAAAGGAGCGAGAGAAGGGGAACAAGTATATGGAAGTGAAATAAGGGTCAGGGTAGTGAAGAAAAGAAAGAGGAAGAGGAAGAATTGGGAAATCTAAAAAGAGGAACAGTTTTGTCGATAAGGCTCGATTCCAATTTAGCGAGTTAACTCCTAATTGATTTCAAATTGAGTGAGTTGATTCACCTAATTATGCAATTTAAAGGATCGGCTGTGATACCTTTATATATAAGGTGTGACGTCCCCAAAATAGGTCCATTCCATCCAACCTATTCTGAGTCGTCAAATACATTGTACAGAAAATAACTACAACTTTATTACAATAATTGTCGTGCAAAATACAACAACACATATGCTGTGAGTATGGATACAAATATATACCAAATGTGACTCATGTCTCAATCGTGGACAGCACCTCACAATGATACCTTACATAAAGGTATAGTCAAAAACTGTTTTAGAAATTAGAATCTTTGGGAAGTGCTCAAGGAAACCTTCGTACATGGGAGACCATGCATCTAGGTTATGATAGATATCATATGGCCACAGAATTATCCTTGGTTGACCCAATAGACCCCAAAGAAAAACGAGAAGATTACTATCATATTCTTCCCAATGGTGAGTCTTCTCTTGACATATCATTATCTCTACTGTCTCTAATTGAGAATTATACTTCAAACAAACACCAAGATTATATAGGTAGTGCTCGTATATATACTCAGCAAGTGGATGAGAACATCCCTGTCTTATGATGACACGAGGTTGTATGTCGTTAGACATCTTGTATGATAGTGGCAAACCACCCTTCTAACGTTGGGTACACCTTACCCTATTGGATTCACCAAATAAAACTACTAACTGATGACCACCTTTCTATTCCCTTGTTACCCCCGCTCGACCCAGCTACACTCTTATTACCTGAAAGGAATTGTGAAACAGAAGGGTGAGCACAACTAGCCCAGTAAAGAATATCATGACTAAAGATAATTAAATTATCAATAGCCTTCAACAGAATTAAATCAGAGATTTAGAACATATGGTAGATGATAAAACTTCTCAACCATAGTTGCAGCGGAACGAGCAATCCATTAGAAGAGTCAAATAGACTATAAAGTCTATTATCTTCTCCACGTTAAAAATCCACCAACAATGTTTTATCCCTGTAACATCAATCAACAATTCCTGTCCACAATCACGTGTATAACTCATAATCGTAATTGTAGTTCTAAATTTCTTTTCTCATCCAGGACAAAGATAATTTTCATCACCTGAAACATCAAACATCATGGTTATACCAAATCACAGTTTATGTTCATAATCATACTAATAAATTCATCAACAACTCATCTTTGCACTACAGGCCAAAGATATTCAACAACAAGTCATCTTTGCATTACGAGCCAAAGATATTCATCAATAATTCATCTTTGCACTACAGGCCAAAGATATTCCTCAACAGTTCATATTTGCACTACAGGCCAAATATATTATTATCTCAAAGAAATATATAATCATTTCAGAAATTATATAAACAATAATTATAACCATGTTAATTAATTCATCTTTACACTTAAGCTAAAGATATTTAATTATAAATTCAATGGTCATGATCATACCAGTTAACAATTCATCTTTGCACTACAGGCCAAAGATATTCCTCAGTCACGATCATACCAATAATTTACCCATCTTTACACTCAAGTGAAAGAGAATTTCAACATCAGGGTTATAAAAACGTTATATATGATAATAAAAACAATATGATCAAAATATAGATTTAATTTCAAGAGTAATATTCATAAATTAACTATAATTTGGTCAGAAAAAGAAACCAATTTTGTCGTAAATAGTAACTCGTGAATAGTAACTCATGAATAGTAACTCGTGAATAGTAACTCATGAATAGTAACCCCGACATGAAAAAGGAAGAAATTTCACAATAATATACATACCAATATTTCGGTATAATGATATTGAAAGAATAATATTTCTTAAGCTTATAAACAATTTATTTAAATTGTTTACACTTTACTAATTAATGCATTTAATCATCATAAAATGCCAACTCTTACGATTTCATCATCAATAACCAAAACCCTCATCAAAAATCTGCATATGCCTCATATAGGATTTTCAAGCCATAAAATCCTATTTTTCAATTTTCTTACTTCACATAACATATTTAATTCATTTTCTCATAACTAGTCCATTTTCATGAAAAATACCAAATTAGTTTCAAAAATATTTTATTTCTAGGATTTAGCAGAATATAGTCCCATATTGAACATATATTTTTCTCAGAATTTTTAAAACTCATTTCCTATTTTTCATATGGTCAAAATCGCCGAATATTTAGACATTTATCATAAATTGTACTTTTATCCAAAAATTCCAAAATTTACAGAGTACACTGATATTATATAGATATACTTCTAATAAAAATTTCATCAATTTTGGAGTTAACCACAAGGAATTATAAGCGGTTACTTTTAAAATAGTCTTTTCTCATAAAATTCATAACTCTTAATCTATACATCCAAAAATCACCATTTTTGGACACAATAAAGAAAACTCGTCAAAATATCATTTCAAATTTTTCTAAAATTTTTGAAGATCAGAAAAATTACGAAACTGAAAATCATAACAACCCTTAAAATCCCTTAATATCCCTTACAGTCCCTTACCTCAAAAGAGCAGTACTTCTGACTGGAATAACGCTGAACGAACTTGCACCGTATAGCAACACTCAAGATATCAAAATACTCACAAGAATACACTCGATAATATAGAGAGAGACATAGAGAGAAAACTTCAGTTTCTGGTGTGATTTTCAATTCTAACCTAAGCATCTTATTTATAGGAAAATGCTTAGAACACCAAAGTAGAAAATTGAATATAATATTAATATATTTATATAATTTTCCTTAGCCCACCATTTTGACCAAAGAAATCAGCCACACATGTGCCAAAAGCAACAAAAACGTTTTTCTAACAAAAAGTACTTAAAACTCCAAAAATTAATTTAGACCCGATATACCAAAACTTCAATAATTCATAATAAATAGTCTTTTTGTCAGAAAATTCGAATTTCGCGAATTTTTATAGGAAATTCAATTCTCTACAACTTTGCAGAAGAAAGTTTTTCAAAATTCTAAACAGAAATTGACCGAAATCCATAAACGGACGATTTTATAGTCTATAATAAATTTTCGGTCAAGAATTGTGTCCACCAACACACAAAACATGTGTTAAACATTTAATCCAATAAAAATACTCTTCCTCCTCATTTATTCATATATTCCACATTCATTGTAAAAATATTACCATTAATATATTATTAAAATAATATATTTAAATAAATTATTTTATCAGAAAAAGATAAAATATTAATTTACAACAATTGTCATATTTAAAAATTTTTCTCCATTTATATCCACATAATATCAATATTTTACTCATCATATAAATTAATAATTAATTATTCACAAATAATATTACAGAATCACAATATTGACAACCAGGCTGTTCCCAGGAAAGAAGGGGTCTTCCGGTAAGGATTTCTCCTTACTGGCGCGTAATTAGATGACCAAACTTCTCCTTAGACAGAACTTTCTAGATATTGCCAATAATGTTATCTAATAATATGAATTATTGATCTGATAATGGAAAATACTGTGCAGTGAAAATTATTAAAACAACAATAATATAAAATATCAATGCAGTAATTATTGAATCAATAAAATAAAATATTGAACAGTAACTACTGTAACAATTATTGAGTAGTGCCTTCCTTCGTAAGAATCAATAATTGGTGCAATACCGTGTGCTACTGTGCAACAACGCGTATTACTGTGTTTTAACCGCCGGGTATTCCAACAGTGTTAACGGTAACAACTACACCGTTATTTATAAAAACTTAAATTTATCATTTTCTTCATCCAACAGTTATTCTGTTATGGGGTCCACAAATGGCTACGCCGTCGTACGAATATTCCCCGACAGAAAGAATATTCCACGACCAAACGAATATTCTCCGACAACAATGAATATTTTATAACCACTTGTGTATTTTGAAAGAATTCATATATAACCCTTAACTTTAACCTTTTATCAATTTAACCATTTACTGAATTGTAATTATAAGAAAAATTGAATACTTTTATTTCATAAAATTCGGGGTCTTACATAAGGTATTGATAAGGCAATTGAAAATTTTATTCAAATTAATTCGATTGTTCATTTTAAAAATAATTTGATCATCAACTTATAATTTTGAAATACAAATTACATATTGATAATTATAATTATAATTCAATGAATATAATTATAATTTAATGATTCAAATTCAATGAATATAATTATAATTTAATATTTATATATACAAGCATGCATGAATCTCACAATAAAATAAAAATCATACAAAGTATTATATATATAATACAAGGATCAAGAGCATTCCCCTTAAATAGCATTCCTCCTTAAATAGCACTCCTTTATTAAAACTACGTCGTTTTGGAGTCTTTTTTAAAAAACAAGTGGGGTCGTGAGTGGTATTTTTATAAATAAAAAGAAAGCAAGTGGGACCACTCTCTTTTAAAAGACTCCAAAACGACGTAATTTTAATAAATGAATGTTATTTAAGGAGGAATGCTATTTAAGGGGAATGCTCTTGATCCTTGCTCTATATATATATTCTAAAAGAGGAATTTACAATTGAATTAATTTGATAAACAAAAAATATACTAAAAAAATAGTTTATACCTCGCACGGATTCCAAGTTTGTATGAAAAAACCTCCATAGGATGATATGTAGTTTCTAATATTTAATACTAGATGGACAAAAAATGTGACGCCCCCAAAATTAGGTATACATCACCCATCTTGGGTCGCCAGATACATGGTACAGAATTCAAATACAACTTACTAATACAACTGTCGTGTACAATACGACAAAACATAAACTGTGAGTTTGAATACAAATATTATCTTCTAAAGAGTATCCATACTCAAAAGGAGTCCTCATTACAATTATTATCACACTATTACATAGAATAGTGAGGACTACTAATGCTATCATCTAGTTCATCACTCCGTTTCCTGACTCGTCCTAGTTAAATTCTCATTTTCTGAAGAGAACCGTGAAAGAAAGGGTGAGCTCAACTAGCCCAATAAGAAATATTATGACTAAGATAATGCAGAATAAATTATCATTAGTATTCAACAATGTTAAACTGATAAAATACAATAGACATCAAGTTTAACTGCAGCGGAACCAACAATCCATTAAAAGAGTCAAGTAGAGAATAAATTCTACTATCTTTTATGATTTAAAAGGTTTTTCATGACTTTTATCGCTGAGACTCAGCTTAATAAATAATCCACATCATCGAATCACCCATGCACTACGGCCAAGGATATTCTTTAGTATCACGACCACGAATTATCTATGCACTACGGCTAAAGATAATCATGTTTTCATTAACGGTCCTGATCATGCCATAAAACAATTCATCTCTGCACTACGGCCAAAGAGAATTCATAGCCATAATCATACCAAAAACTGTCCATCAAAGCACTACGGGCCAATGAGGATTTTTTTCACATCATTTGTAATATTACAGTCATGATTACACCGATTAATCCCTGTTCATAATCATACCAAGTCCATTTATGCACTACAGGCCATAGATGACTTTCAACAAAATATAAATATGAGGATGATGACAATGATATAAGAATTCAATAAAACAAGTTCAAAAATTAATTTATCCAGGAATTAACAACGTCCAAATTGTCAATATAATACTGCTTTGTGGAGTAAAATTCAAGAATTCTTAGAAGAATATTTCCATGAAAAGATACTAGATGATCAAGCGCAAATATCAAAAATATTCCACTAATTTCATGGAATATAGAAGTCAAAGATTTAACCAACTGAGTATAATAAAGAATGGAATAACAAAAGAAATCGCCATGCATGCGATAGACCGCACAGACAGGTTATTCCAACAGAATAATAAATAACGGAACCAGGTCCGGCGTAAAACGCACAGACATGATATTTCAACAGAATAATAATAAAGACGGAACCAGGTCCGGTATAAAACACACAGACAAGATATTCTAACAGAATAATAAAGACGGAACTAGGTCCGGTGTAAAACACACAAACAGGATATTCCAACAGAATAATAAAGACAGAATAATGGAAGAATGTCACCAAGTATAGGGTAGCCCGCGTATACATGTTAGTCCAACAGAATAATAAGAAATGGAATAACAGAAGTTCTCTTCATGAATACAAAAGAAATAACACCTCTTACGGGTACAATAAATAATATCCCTTACCGTTTTAAAGAAGAACTGAAATAAAGTAGTAGTTAACTTTTCTTCTTTCTCCCTATAGTTTCTCTCTCTAGAGTTTAGTGAATTCGTAAGAAAATAATGAAGGAATGAGCTTCTATTTATAGGGAAATGGAATGCATAGTAACTAATCCATGAACGGTCTAGATTGATTTACTTTAATCTGACGGTCCATATTTAAAGAAAAATCTTTTAAATAAAATATAATATATTCTATTTATAGAATAACTTTAATAAAGTATTCTGTTTTATATAAAAAGATGTTTCTGTTTTATTACGTTAATAATACGAATAAAATAAAACTTCATTATCGCTAAATAATTCATATTATTAACTGACAATAATTGAATCAAACTGAGTGACTTCTCACATAAGCATTAATAATCAATACCGTGTGTTACTATGCAACCATACGTATTACTGTACTTTTACTACCGAGTAGTTCAACAGTATCAACGGTAAAACTTCCGCCGTTATTTTTAATAAAATATTTTTATCGTTTTCTCAATCCGACAATAATTCCGTTGTGGGGTCCACTAATAATTGTGCCGTCGTACGAATATTCTCTGACAAAAATTATATTCCCCGACCAATCGAATATAATACAACAACTTGCATACTTTGCAAAATTTATAAATACTACCCACAACTATAACATTATCTCAAATTCACACCATAATATTTAAAAAATATTTCAAAAAAATTAAATCTTTATTCATAAAATCTGGGGTTTCACAAAAAACACCCTGAATAATTTTATTTAAATGTGTCTAGTACTTTTAACAATCTAAAAATAATAGAAAAAACAAGAATTATTTTTTGGCCTAAATATGAATTAGTACCCTAAACTATAGGCCATATTCCACTTCGGTGATCCACCTTTCAATTTTGTCAATTAGGTGATTAAACTATCAATTTTTTCTAATTACACCAAATTGAACACGCCACGTCAGAAATTGCTGACGTGGCTAATTTTGTGGGGCCTTAACAATCTTATGTGGCTAAAAAATTAATTTTTTAATTATTAAATAAACAAATCTGATTATGGGTTGGGGCAAAATCGTCAAAACCAAATTAACATTTTGAAATTAAAATAAAACCAACTTATATATCAGTACCCTTCGTCCCTTCCATTACAATCGACCGATCAAGACAAAAGCCCCAAATCGCTAGACAAACCCTAGCTCAACCGAAGCGAAGGGTATGGCGACCTTGGGGACGGCAAGCATCCAAACGGGAGTGGAGACGACGGCATCGGGAAATAGAGAGGTGTCGATGATGATACTATCGGTGACTGGGGAACGTTTTGCGGCTATGAGGACGATGGCTGAGCAAAGTTATATCCACCGCGGCGAAACAAGAGACGCTAAAGGCAAGAATCCTGCGAACCTCTTCGAATCGGAGTCTGTGTTGGAGCTCGAGCTCTAAAGGTAGCGCATGTAAGCGAAAATCGGTGATTCAGCTGCCGTGTGCACCGCCGGGAATGGCGGAAGGGGCGAGAGCGGCTCAACTTGCCTCACAAAGCTGTCGGAAGCGGTGGACAAAGAGGTGGAGATGGGGTTACAAGGGTTTAACGGCGGCTCAGCGGTGGGGCCGCAGTTCAGCGACAGAGGTCGGATCTTCTGAAGGCAGGAGCTCGTGAGTTTTGGGGGTTGAATCGGGTTGCTTTTTGATTATCAAAACTGAATCGGGTTGTTCTGCTGCTGATTATCAAAATTGGGTTGCTTTTTGATAATGGGTTTCGAGCTTTTGTGAGATAATTTTTGAGGTGTTTCAAATACTGATTGTCAAAACTGGGTTGGTGGTTGGGTTTTGACCATTTTGTCCCATATTTAATCAGATTTATTTATTTAATGAATAATAAATTATTATTTTTGCCACATAAGCTTGTTAAGACCCCACAAAATTAGCCACGTCAGCAATTTCTGACGTGGCGTGTTCAATTTGGTGTAATTGAAAAAATTGATATTTTAATCACCTAATTGACAAAATTGAAAGGTGGATCACTGAAGTGGAATATGGCCTATAGTTTAGGGTACTAATTCATATTTAAGCCTTATTTTTTTTCAAGAGATGTGGAAGTATTCCATTTCAAATGTCAAGTTATGACCATCTGCTTAATTGATTATTCAAGGGAGAAAAACATAATATGACATGTTATTGTCGCTAAAGGAGTAAATGAATCTAGTCGAGTCGAATCGAGTATTGAGTTGCTCATATTTGGTTCATAAAATTTATCGAATATAAAATAAAGTTTAATTGAAGCTAGTTTAACTATTGAGTCGAGTACGATCTCGAATTTAGCCCGAGTAGTTTGAATTTTTCGAACGAATATGATCGAGTATCAATAGAAAATTATAATTTAAGAATGTTCGAGTAATTTATCGAACTTTAAAATTTGTTCATATTTAAATCATTTATATTTCGAATCGAACTTTTAGTCGAGTGAGAATGAATTGATCTCGAACTATTTACTCATTTTACGGTCTTAATTAATTGCCGTTAGTCAAATAAAATTTATCATTTTATTTTTCAAAGTGATGGTAATTAAATAAATTAGCCGTCAGCCTAATGTCGTTACCAATTATAATAATATTCTTTAATTAATAATTATTCAAAATTAAATTTAAGACTAATTGAAAAATAATTTGCTTAAATGTGTCGTGTCGTATTTTTTGTTCATTAGGTTTAAGTTTATTATTATATCTGTGTGTGTTCTCGATTTAGAACAAAAAAAATATTTATTTTAAGCAAAATATATAAATGCAAATGTGTATATATATATATGAGAAAAATGTATATACACAACTGTGTAGTACATGGGTCGCCTATGATGACGATTTTTTTGGGCTATAGCTACGGTTCACCCGTTGCTATGACTATTCTGATTTATGGCGACGGATGAACTGTCGTTGTAGCCCAAAAAAATCGTCGCCATAGATGAGATGACTATATATACTACACAGCTGTGTATATACATATTGTGACGCCCTCAAAATAGTTATACATCACCCCTTCTAAGTCGTCAAATACATGGTACAGAATACAACTACAACTTAATTATACAACTGTCGTGTAAAATATGACAAAATATAGCTGAGAGTTTTAACACGAATATTATCTTCTAGACAATATCCAACCTCAAATTCAATCTTATTACAATTATTATCACACTATTTCACAGAATAATGAGGACTACTAAAATAACCATCTGGACCGTCAATCTATTTCTCGATTAGTCCCAACTATTTTCTCATTTTCTAAAGAGAACAGTGAAAGAAAAGGGTGAGCTCAACTAACCAGTAAGAAATATTATGACTAAGATAATGCAGAATAAATTATCGTTATCCTTCAACAGTATAACAGCTGATAGAATACAATAGACAACAAGTTTTAGATCAATAACTGCAGCGAAAATAACAATCCACTAGAAGAGTCAAGTAGAGCATGATATCTATTACTCCCTCCATTCCTAAATAAGTGACGCTTTGGAAGAAAAAATTTGTTCCAAATTATCTGTCGTTTATAACTTTCTAGGAGAATAAATTATTTACTTTCCTATATCACCCTTACCTTCTCTCATTGTCCTAAGAAATTTTCACATTTAGTATTAATAGTTTTCAGCTTCCCATAAAGGGTAATAATGAAATTTCACACAGATTTTAATTATTAAATGATAGTATTAAATGACTTTCTTAATTCATGTGCAAAAATCTTAAACGACACTTATTTAGGAATGGAGGGAGTATCTTCTATGATTAAAAAAGTTTATCATCAATTTTATTGTTGAGACTCAATTTAATAAATAATTCACATAACTGAATTATCCATGCACTACGGGCCAATGATATTCATTAGTATCACAACCACGAATTATCTATGCACTACGGGCCAATGATATTCGTGTTTTCACCAATGGTCATGATCATGCCAAACAACAATTCATCTTTGCACTCTTGGTCGAAGAGAACGCATGGTTATGATCATACCAACATCTGTCCATCAATGCATTACGAGTCAATAAGAATTTTTGCCACATCATTTGTAACATTACAGGTCATGATTACACCGAATAATCCCTGGTTATAATCATACCAATCAACAGTCCATCTATGTATTACGGGCTAAAGATGACTTTTATCACAATATAAGCACGAGGATGATGACAATGATATAAGCATTAATCAAACGAAATCAATGATAAATTTTAAAGACTTTAAATTTATCCAGAGTATAAAAATATCTAAATTGTCAACATGATACTACTTTATAGAGTAAAATTCAAGAATCATATTATATCAAAAATAATTTGGACCGAAAAGAAATTAATTTTTGTCATGAATAGTACTCCGAATGAATAGTGCCTGAGTGAATAGTACTCCGACATGAAAAAGTTAAAACTTATCAAGAATGTTCATAATAATATTTCCATAAAAAGATACTGGATGAAGCGCAAATTTCAAGGATATTCTACTAATTTCATGAAGTATAGAAGTCAGAACTTAACAAAATGAGTGTAGAATTCAGAATACGAAACGAAATAATATTACTTACATACTACAGAGTATGGAAGAAAAATTTATTTCTTACGAATATTGAACAAAAATAATATCTCTTACTATTGTTGAATGAAAATAATATTCCAACGAATATTGAACGAAGATAATATTTCTTATGAATATTGAACGAAAATAATATTCTTTATGAATATTGAACGAAAATAAAATTCCTTACGAATACGAAAAATAATATCGTAAGCGAATATGAAATAAATAATACCCCTTACCTCAAAAAGGGAGCAATTCCGATTGGTATAACGAATATATTCTTGAAGAAAACTTTTACTATTTACTACACTCAAAGCTTCCTTAAACTATAAAGAAATACGCTTAATATTATAGAAGAAGAATTCTCTGATTCTGGTGTTATTTTTAATATTAAACTAAGCATCCTATTAAAAGGAGAATGGAAAGGATACTATTTGAATTTAGAAATCACAGACTGTACAAGAGAATTTTAACGAATTTCACGGGCGAAAAACTGAATTAACATGATTTATTATGCAAACACTATGCATAATAAAATATAATATATTCTATTTTTTATAAAAAATAAAACTTATTTATATATATATATATATATATATATATATATATAATAAAGTACTTCCCTCATGTCCAAGTAATATCCCTCCCCCCCCCATTTCCATTTCCATTTCATTCCACATGTGGGCCCCACCCCGCATGTCACTTTCACACACACACACACACACATACATATATATATATACTTAATTATCTTTTACTGATTATTTTGAAAAATAGGTAAATTGGGGTCCAAATAATAAGCCAAAATTTTCAATAAATACTTCATAAAAAATCTTTCAATATTTTTAACAACATTTATTCATCATTAATATTAGAACTCACAATATTTAACAACCATATCATTTTCAGAAAAGAGGGGGCTTTTCGATAATGATTTCTCCCTATTGGCGCGCAATTAGGTGACTAAGCCCCTTTCTTCGACAGAACTTTCTAGACATTGTTAATTATGCAAATAATAATATGAATAACTTATCATCTCAATTATTGATTTAATAATATAAAATATTGACAATAATTGAATCAAATAACGTGAGATACTATACCACAATTACTGTAGCAATAATTGAATATAAATGAGTGATTTCTCACGTAAGCATCAATAATCAATACCGTGTGCTAGTATGCAACCACGCGTATTACTGTACCTTTCTTACCGGGTATTTCAACAGTTAACGGTAAAACTTTCGCCGTTATTTTTATAAAAAGTTATTTCTGTCGTTTTCTAACTCCGACAATAATTCCGTTGTGGGATCCATCAATGATTGTGCCGTCGTACGAATATTTCCTGTTAAAACGAATATTCCCCAACCAATCGAATAATTTATAACAACTTGCATACTTTACAAAATTTATAAATAATATTACCCACAACTATAACATTATACCAAATCCATACCTTAATACTCTAAAAAAAATATTTGGAGAAAATTAATCTTTATTAATAAAATTTGGAGTCTTACACACACACACACACACACACACACACACACACACACACACACACACACACACATATATATATATATATATATATATATATATATATATATATATATAATCCCAAAGTTGCTCCAATAACAAGTAACATCATGATATAAATACCTAAATAAAATAAAGGACATGGGTTTTAAATTAAATAAAAATATTTCCATGCTTCCGGTCTACAAGGCAAAACAAGGAAAAGATGGGCAGGCGGGAAAACAAACCACTTTTCAAATATAAAATATAAATTTGTTCTTTATTTAGCCACCTTATTATTGATCACTAGTTATTAAAATAATTTACTATTAAATGAATAAAAAATTTAAATACATTTAATTTTTTAAACGTTTTAAATGTATCAAACGTGTAAGACCCCGAATTTTATGAAATAAAAGTATTCAATTTGTCTTATAATTACTATTCAGTAAATGGTTAAATTGATAAAAGTTTAAAGTTATGGGTGGAATGTGAATTTTTTTGAAAATAAACAAGTGGTTATAAAATAATCATTGTTGTCGGGGAATATTCGTTTGGTCGAGGAATATTCTTTCTGTCGGGGAATATTCGTACGACGGCGCAGCTATTTGTGGGCCCCATAATGAATAACTGTCGGATGAAGAAAATGACAAATTTGAGTTTTTATAAATAACGGCGTAGTTGTTACCGTTAACACTGTTGGAATACCCGGTGGTTAAAATACAGTAATACGCGTTATTGCACAGTAGCACACGGTATTGCATAGTATTTTTGAATTTATTGATTCTTACGTAAGAAGGCACTACTCAATAATTGTTACAGTAATTACTGTTCAATATTTTATTTTATTGATTCAATAATTGTTGCGTTGATATTTTATATTATTGTTGTTTCAATAATTGTTGTTGCACAGTATTTTCTATTATCAGATCAATAATTCATATTATTTGAATAAAATTATTTGATAGCATTATTGGCAATGTCTAGAAAGTTCTGTCTAAGGAGAGGTTTGGTCATCTAATTGCGCGCTAGTAAGGAGAAATCCTTATTTGAAAGCCCCCTCTTTCCTGGGAACGGCCTGGTTGTCATAAATGTGATTCTGTAATATTATTTGTGAATAATTAATTATTGATTCATATGATAAGAAAATATTTATTTTATGTGGATATAAACGAGGGATATATTTTTGTGGTTAAAAATGAAGGAGTTAATGTTGAGGTTTTTATCCGTATTTTTGTCGGAATGGAGGTATTAAAAATCAGGGTTTTTGAGATATTTTGCGGGGGTTATAATTTTTAATCCGACCGTTGGATCGTGGTAATTTTTGGATATGTTATACATATATAAGTTGAGTATATGCCCACAAATTTTGAACCGTTAAAAATGAACGTATGATTTGTTATGAATTTTAAGAGGTTGCTGATTCAGAAATCAGGTTATAAATCATTTTTGGTGGAAAATTCTAGAATTGGTGGGCCCCACTTGTGGTTGGTGAAGAAATGTGCTGAATTATATTTCAAATGTGGTGGGTGGGAATAGTAGCAGGTAAAGCCATCAGGTTGCAGGTCAAACCTACCAAAATTTTCCTATAAATAGAGGGCTAAGTTAGAATTGAAAATCACACCAGAAACATAAGCTTTCTCTCTTTCTCTCTCTATATTATGAAGTATATTTTGTGAGTTTTTAGATACTTGGTGAGTTGCTATTTATTAGTGCAAGTTTCCTTCAGCATCATATCCGATATCCAGTCAGAAGTACTGCTCTTTTGAGGTAAGGGATAGTAATGGATTTTAAGGGTTGTTATGATTTTCAGTTTCGTAATTTTTCTGATCTTCAAAAATTATGGAAAAATTTGAAATGATATTTTGATGAGTTTTATTGATTGTGTCCAAAAATGGTGATTTTTGGATGTATAGATTAAGAGTTATGAATTTTACGGGAAAATACTATTTTAAAAGTAACCGCTTATAATTCCTTGTGGTTAACTCCAAAATTGATGAAATTTTTATTGGGAGTACATGTGTATGATAGAAGTATACTATGTAAATTTCAGAATTTTTGGACAAAAGTATAATTTTTGATAAATGTCTAAATATTCGGTGGTTTTGGCCATATGAAAAATAGTAAATGAGTTTTAAAAATTCTGAGAAAAATTTATGTTCAATATGAGACTATATTATGCTAAATCCCAGAAAAAAAATATTTTTGGAACTGATTTGGTACTTTTCATGAAAATGGAGTAGTTATGAGTAAATGAATTAAATATGTTATGTGAAGTAAGAAAATTGGAAAATAGGATTTTATGGCTTGAGAATCCTATATGAGGTATATGCAGATTTTTGATGAGGGTTTTGATTATTGGTGATAAAATCTTATGAGTTTGGTATTTTAGAATGATTAAATGCATTATGTAGTAAAGTGTAAACAATTTAAATAAATTGTTTATAAGCTTAAGAAATATTATTCTTTCAATATCATTATACCGAAATACTGGTATGGATTTTATTGTGAAATTTCTACCTTTTTGTGTCGAGTTTACTATTTATGAGTTACTATTCACGAGTTACTATTCATGAGTTACTATTCACGAGTTACTATTCACGACAAAATTGGTTTCTTTTTCTAACCAAATTATAGTTGATTTATGAATATTGCTCTTAAAATTAAATCCATATTTTGATCATATTGTTTTTATTATCATATATAACATTTTTATAACCTTGATGTTGAAATTCTCTTTCGCTTGAGTGTAAAGATGGGTAGATTTTTGGTATGATCATGACTATGGGTTATCTTTGGCCAGTAGTGCAAAGTTGAATCGTTGATTGGTATGATCATGACCATTGAATTTATAAGTGAATATCTTTAGCTTAAGTGCAAAGGTGAATGGATCAACATGGTTATAATTATTGTTTATATAAATTCTGAAATGATTATATATTTCTTTGAGATATTAATATCTTTGGCCTGTAGTGCAAAGATGAAATATTGATGAATATCTTTGGCCTGTAGTGCAAAGATGAATTGTTGATGAATATCTTTGGCCCGTAGTGCAAAGATGACATGTTGTTGAATATCTTTGGCCAGTAGTGCAAAGATGAACAGATATTGAGATAAACATGACCAACTGGTGATACAAATGAATATCTTTGGCCGTAGTGCAAAGATGAAGTTATTAGTATGATTATGAACAGGAAATGTGATTTGGTGTAACCATGATCTTTGATGTTTCAGGTAAAGATAGGTGATGAAAATTATCATCGTCCTGGATGAGAAGAGGAATTTAGAACTACAGTTATGATTATGAGTTATTCATATGATTGTGGATCAGAATTGTTGATTGATGTTACAGGGATAAAATATTGTTGGTGGATTTTTAACATGGAGAAGATAATAGACTTTATAGTCTATTTGACTCTTCTAATGGATTGCTCGTTCCGCTGCAACTATGGTTGAAATTTTTATCATTTACCATATGTTCTAAATCTCTGATTTATTGTTGATGAAGGCTATTGATAATTGAATTATCTTTAGTCATGACATTCTTTACTGAGCTAGTTGTGCTCACCCTTTTGCTTCACAATTCCTTTCAGGTAATAAGAGTGTAGCTGGGTCGAGCGGGGGTAACAAGGGAATAGAACGGTGGTCATCATTTAGTAGTTATATTTGGTGAAGAAAATAGGGTGAGGCGAACCCAACGTTGGAAGGGTGTTTTGTCACTATCATACAAGATGTCTAATGACATACAACCTCGTGTCATCATAAGACAGGGTTGTGCTCATCCACTTGCTGAGTATATCTATGGGCACTACCTATATAATCTTGGTGTTTGTTTGAAGTATAATTCTCAATTAGAGACAGTGGAGATAATGATAAGTCAAGAGAAGACTCACCATTGGGAAGAATATGATAGTAATCTTCTCGTTTTTCTTTGGGGTCTATTGGGTCAACCAAGGATAATTCTGTGGCCATATGATATCTATCATAACCTAGATGCGTGGCCTCCCATGTACGAAGGTTTCCTTGAGCACTTCCCAAAGATTCTAATTTCTAAAACAGTTTTTGACTATACCTTTATGTAAGGTGTCATTGTAAGGAGATGTCCACGGTTAGAACATGAGTCACATTTGGTATATATTTGTATCCAAACTCACAGCATATGTGTTGTTGTATTTTGCACGACAATTATTGTAATAAAGTTGTAGTTATTTTCTGTACCATGTATTTGGCGACTCAGAATAGGTTGGATGGAATGAACCTATTTTGGGGTCGTCACAAAACGCCCCTAAATAAATAAAATTAAAAATTATATTTAAATTTTTAAATATTCTTAACACTAAAAAGTGTGTACCAAACATGCACATAGTCACGAAAATTTTGTACCAAGGTTTTCAGACCCGGACCGGTCATCAAACAGAGAAAGGTACCAGGTGGATGGGTTACTGGTCCAACCAGTGGTCGAATCGTTATTATGTCATTAATATATAAAAATAAATATTATTAGTAATTAATAAAAATTTTAAAATTTTCGTTTTTTTATGAATTAAAAACATAATAAAGTTAAGTTACAATATTACTAAAAGTTGTTAATTTTAATATTAAACCTTTTTTGGTACAAGAAAATTAAAATTAAAAATCGAGTCAATTAATCAATTTTTCCGGTTGAACTACCAGTTGGACCGATGGTCAACTGAGTAAACCGATTTTTAACTAAATCAATAAAACCGGATTTAAGTGGACCGGAGAGCCGACCGATAGACCCATCCGAGTTTAATAACACTGTTTTGTACAACAAAAGCCTAAGCCTAGACATGAGGTTTTGACTTTCTGACTCTCCAATAGAAACACACTATAGTAAAATAAATCAACTATTTTTATACTCAAAATATGAATGATTTAAATATTAATAAATTTTAAAATTTGATAAATTACTCGAAACTATTTAAATTATAATTTTTTATTGATACTTGGATCATATTCGCTCAAAAAATTAAAACTATTTGATCTCGATTCGATATCATGCTCGACTCGATTGGTAAACAAATATCAAATCTTATTTCATACTTAATAAATGTTACGAATAAAATCAACTTAATTTAAATTAAGTTGATTTAGACTTTTAAAAGTAGGTACCAAATAAAGAAAAAAGGACAAGTCAATAAAAATCTAGGTCACAATTCACAATATTGTTAGGCACGTGTCTTCCACATTACTAACACGTGCTAATAATTACTAACTTAAGAGAATAATATAATATAATTAAAAAGTAAATAATTAAGCTTACATAAACATTAATATGTAATTGTTAGATTACAGTTGTCATTAAATTTTGTTTACTACATTTTCATCGTTATACCAAACATAAAAAAAATAAACTAAAAAAACACGTTTCAAATAAATGTAATATATATTTAATTACAAATTATTCATAGATATATAATCATATAACCTAATAAACTGTACATTTATTTATTACCTAATAAAATTTACATTTATTTATTAGATTTCTTAATTTTTTTAGATATTTAACTAAATATAGTGTAATATATAATTAATTACAAATTATTCATGGTTATATAATCCTATTAATTTATAAATTGAACAATAATTTATTAGATTTCTTAATTTTTTAGATATTATCAAATGATAATAAAATAAAAAATTGATTGCAAACATCATTCCTTACCCTATAAAAAAGAATAAAATTTAAAGCAAAGAGAGAAAAATAAAAAGAAAATTATGTGAGAAGAAATAAATACATTTATTTAATAAAATTCTTAAATTCAAGATATTCTCAAATAAATTTAAAAAGGTTAGATTTTAATAAATGGGCCTACATGAATCCTGTAATACTATTAAAAATTAGGGTTCTTTACACTGCTATACAACAATTAAAAAATAATTATACGATTAGTACATTCAAAAAATAATTAAAAAAAGAGTGCAACACAATTAGGAGTTATCATTCGGTTATAACCGAATATTCGGTTATAACCGAATAATTATCCATAATTTTTTACTATCCAAACACTAAACGAAATTTGGAACTAACCAGCGAATTGTACATTCGGGTATTCGGTAATAACCGAAATGAAGTCTTCCATAATTAACATAACAACATTACAATTCACAACAATCAGTCAATCAACACTAAACAGTCGAAGAAGCCAATGCCTAATATATGATTAAAATTAACAAAATGAAACAGAGTATCAGTAACATAACCAATTCACAATCCATGGGAAATACAAATTCCCACAACAAATTAACAATTACCCACATCCACTTGTTCTAAAAAAATAATCAAATAAAGAAAAACCAACCAAATCCAAAGTACAAAAAATATTTTGTGCATAAAAACCCCATGACCAGGGCAAACACCAGAAAAGAAGACCCTATTTGAATATTATTTACGTGAATTAAAAATAAATACTAAAAAAATTTTGTGCTAAAAATAAATTCTTACAACAAATTAACAATTACCTACATCCACTTGATCTAAAAAAATAATCAAATAAAGAAAAATCAACCAAATACAGATTGAAATCACCCACCAAATCCCCCAAGAAGGAAGAGCAGGGGAACCCAAGAAGGGCCTTTTTCCTCCATACCCATTAATGACGGAACTTGATGGAACAGAGTAAAGCAAATAGTCCGTCGGAGAAGAGAGAAACTTCAATAAAATTTGGGAGTTATCGTCGTCGTCGTCGTAGCGGCCGAGCGGAGGCACTATTTGGAGGTTGGGTTTTTCCTTTGGGGTTAGGGGCTTAGGGCACTAGGGCAGAGAGTGGGAGATTAGGGCTAAGGGTATACAGATCTGAGAAATGAGATATTGATTTGGGTTTTAGCTTTTGAGTAAAGATTTAAGAGACATGAGACTTGATAGATAAGAGATCGGAGATGATTTGGGTTGAGTAGTGGGAGTTGAGAGAGACACGATTAGTAGAGATCAGATTAGAGAGACAGTTGGATACTGAGAAGTCTGAGATATGAGGTGAGGTGAGAGGCTGAGAGTTTGTTTTTATCCGAATAACAAAAAATTAGAAACCAAATCCGAACCCAAAAATCGGAAATAAAATCGAATATAACCGAATTATAAAAAATACCGAATAATAGAAAATTTTCGGTTAATAAATTTCAGTTCGGTTCGGTAATTTGATTTTATCCGTTTTTTACTCGGTCTTAAACACAATAACCAAACATATTAAACACTACATCTCTCATCTGCCCATTCTCTTCATCTCCTTCACCGCCTCCTCTCTCCTCCCATTCATCCACCTCCTCCGCCGCGGAGCTCCAAAAGTACCTGGGTTACACCGCCTTCATCATTGGTTGCGCCGCTGCTACCTACTACTCTTTCCCTTTCCCTGAAAACGTCAAACACAAAAAAGCCCAAATTTTTCAGTATGCTGTAAGACCCCGAATTTTATGAAATGAAAGTATTCAATTTTCTTATAATTATTATTCTATTTAATGGTTAAATTGATAAAGAGTTAAAGTTAAGGGTGATATGTGAAAATTTTACAAAGTAAGCAAGTTGATATAAAAAATTCGTTGTGTCGGAGAATATTCGTTTGGTTGGGAAATAATCTTTTTGTCAGGGAATATCCGTATGACGACACCATCATTAGTGGACCCCACAACGGAATAACTGTCGGAGTTAAAAAATGACAGAAATAACTTTTTATAAAAATAACGGCAAAATTTTTACCGTTAAACTGTTGAAATACCCGGTGATAAAAGTACAGCAATACGCGTGGTTGCATAGTAGCACACGGTATTGATTATTGATACTTATGAAGCCATTCAGTTTATTTAATTATTGCTACAGCAGTTGCTACATAATATCTCTCATATTATTGATTCAATTATTGTCACAGTATCATTTGCATAATATTTATTGTTAGTAAATCAATAATTGAGACGACAAAGTTATTCATATTATTATTTGTAATATTGACATTGTCTAAAAAATTCTGTCGAGGAGAGGTTTGGTCACTTAATTGCGCTCCAATAAGGAGAAATTCTTATCGGAAAGCCCCCTCTTTCCTGGGAATGATCTAGTTGTTAAATATTGTGAGTTATAATATTAATGATGAATAATTGTTAATAGATTAAAAATATGTTTATTAAAGATAAGTGATTTGTGGTAAATATTTATTCAATTTTGATATAAATAGAGGGGTTTGTTATGAGGTGTTTGTTATAAGTTTGGCTTATTATTCCATGAGAAGAGGTGCTAATTTTTCAGAACGTTGGTTGAAGTTATAATAGTAAATCAATATGGACCGCTGGTGGAAAGTTATAATAGTAAATGAATATGAATCGCTGATTTAAAGTTTTAATAATAAATCAGCATGGACCGTTACTTTAAGTTTTAATAGTAAATCAATATGGACCGTCCATTTAAATGTAAATTAATCTGGGTCGTTCATGAATTAGTTACTATTCAGTCTTTTTTTTTATAAATAGAAGCTCATTCCTTCATTATTTCTTACGAATTCACTGAAACTCTAGAGAGAAACCATAAAGAGCAAGAAGAAGAGTATTCTGCTACTACTCTACTTCAGTATTCAATCTTCTACTAAGGTAAGGGATATTATTTATTATATTCGTAAGGGGTGTTATTTTTTTCATATTCACTTATGATATTATTTTTCGTATTCGTAAGAAATATTATCTTCGTTCAATATTCGTAAGAGATATTATTTGTTGTATTCGTAAGGGGTGTTATTTATTTCATATTCACTTATGATATTATTTTTCGTATTCGTAGGAAATATTATCTTCGTTCAATATTCGTAAGCGGTGTTATTTATTTCATATTCGCTTACGGTATTATTTTTCGTATTCGTAAGGAATATTATCTTCGTTCAAAATTCGTAAGGGATATTATTTGTTGTATTCATAAGGGGTATTATTTCTTTCGTATTCATGAAGAGAGTTATTTTCTTTTAATACTCGTAAGGGTTGTTATTCCATTCTTTATTATTCTGTTGGAATAACCTGTCTACGCGGACTACCGCATGCATGGTGAAATATTTTGTTATTCCATTCTTTATTATTCTGTGGGAATAACCTGTCTACGCGGACTACCGCATGCATGGTGAAATCTTTTGTTATTCCATTCTTTATTATTCTGTGGGAACAACCTGCCTACGCGGACTACCGCATACCTGGTGAATAACCCTTCGTATTCAATTGTTATTAAATTGTGAAAATAATCTGTCTACGTGGACTACCGCATTACAATAAAAATTTATCTGCAGTTTCGTATATTATTTCATTTCATCTAAACTTACCGTGGTAAGTATTACTTCTATAATTCCTGAAATTAGTGGAATATCCTTGAGTTTTGCGCTTCATCCAGTATCGTTTCATTGGAATATTGACCTGAACTTTCTTATTAAATAACAATATTTTCAACTGGGGTACTATTCACGAATTACTATTCACTTAGTTACTATTCACTCGAATATTATTCACCCGAGGATTCGGGGTACTTTTTATACCGAGTTACTATTCACGTGTTACTATTCACGGGTTACTATTCACTCGGGTATTCAGGGCATTTTTCATGCTGGGGTACTATTCTCGAAGTACTATTCACGAGGTACTATACACTCGGGTACTATTCACCCGGAATACTATTCATGACAAAAATTAATTTTTTTCGGTACAAATTATTTTTGATACAATATTATTCTTGATTTTTACTCCACAAATCAGTATCATGTTTACAATTTGGACATTATTGAATTCTGGATAAATTAAATTATAAATCTTTAAAAATTTATCCTTTGTTTTCTTTTAATTGAATCCTTATATCATTGTCATCATTCTTATGCTTATATTGTGATAAAAGTCATTTGTGGCTTACGTGCGTAGATGTATTATTGATTGGTATGATTATGACCAGGGATTGTTCGGTATAATCATGACCGTAATGTTACAAATGATATGATAAAAGTCCTCATTGGCCCGTAGTGCATTGATGGACAGTTGTTGGTTTGATCATGACCATTGATGATTACATGAATATCATTGACCCATAGTGTAGGGATGATTCGATGATGTGGTTTATTTATTAAGCTGAGTCTCGGGGATAAAGTTGATGAAAAACTTTTTAAATCATAGAAGATAGTTGTTATCATGCTCTACTTGACTCTTCTAATGGATTACTTGTTCCGCTGCAGTTAAACTTGATGTTTATTGTATTTTATTAATTTAACACTGTTGAAGGCTAACGATAATTTATTCTGCATTATCTTAGTCATAATATTTCTTACTGGGCTAGTCGAGCTCACCCTTTTGCTTTCATTGTTCTCTTCAGGAAATGAGAACGTAGTCGAGACTAGTCGGGGAACAGAGTGACGGTCCGAGATGGTGGCTATAGTAGTCCTTATTATTCTATAAAATAGTGTGATAATAAATAAATGAGGACTTATTTTGAGTTTTAATACTGTCTAGAAGACAATATTTGTATTAAAACTCACAGCTCATGTTGTATATTTAAGTTTGTATTTGTATTCTGTACCATATATTTGGCGACTCAGAATGGGTGATGTATACCTATTTTGGGGGCGTCACAGTTGGTATCAAAGCTTAGGGATATGATCCCTGGCTAATACGTGAGACTAGAACTAGGAGGGGAGAGACGGGTAATTCCTTCACTAGTATGATCTACCTAAGTTTATTTGGTATTTAATTGGTCGGTCAAAGTATAGGGATAATATATGGCATGTTAATTAACCCTTGTTTTATGACAGTGTTCGAAAATGGCATTTGAAAATGTTGAGATAAGCAATGAAGAGGCCGTTGAGTCAAAAACGATCAATAATCAGGATAATATGCATTAGGAAGGCAATAATCCTCGTGTAAACAATAACACCGACCAAATGATGAACGATGGTATGTTTAGGAACTTTTTAGAATTTATGCAAAACCAAACGAGAGAGACTCCTATTCAGAATGCAGGTGTAAACACTGACAACTCACTGCTGGTCACCGCTAAGCAGTTCAAGGAGCTGAGACCGCCGAAGTTTTTGGGAAAGCCAGAACCACTTAAGGCAGAGACGTGGATTAAGCAGATCACCAAGATATTTGATGTCTTGGGATGCTCCGAGGGGCAAAAGATTCCCTTTGCCACCTTCATGTTGCGAAAAGAGGCAGATCATTGGTGGGAATCTATAAAACGTACTAAAGCTGCAGCACTAAAGATATCTTGGGAGAAGTTCCAAGAACTGTTCAACGAAAAGTACTTTCCCGAAAGTATTCGTCACATGAAGGACGTAGAGTTTATCAAGCTGGAGCAAAACAATATGACCGTGTCACAATACGAAACTAAGTTTGCCAAGTTGTCCCAGTTTGCATCCCATTTGGTAGATAATGAGGAGAGAATGACGCGAATATTTCTAAGAGGTTTGAAACCTGAAATAGGTTAATACCTCATTTCTCACAAACTTTGTTTATATTCCGATGTTGTGAATATGGCTTAGTTATTAGAACGCGATTATAAGTCAGACCAACAACACGATAATAATCGTACCGGTGGCAACGGTCATCGGAACAATGATAACCATCATGGGAGAAATTATCATGCCAGAAATGGTAACTACTTCGGTGGTAATCATAGACAAGATAATAGAAGTGAGAATTTCAAGAAGAGGAAATTCAATAATGATGGAAAGACATCAGCACCAGCACCTATTGTTAAGGAAGGAGAACGACCGCCGATCGTATGTTACAAATGTGGAGGGGAGGGACACATCAGTCCAAACTGTACGGAGCAGTCCAAAGCATGTTATAATTATGGAAGAGAAGGCCACCTAGCCCGATTTTGTCGTGTACCGAAGTCAAGTCCAGCTGGGATGGAGGCATCAAAGGCCGTCCCAGACAAGACAAAATCGGTAGTTCAAGGAAGAGCATTTTTCGTGACTTCTCAAAAAGCGGGTAACCTGAACGAAGTTAGCATGAGTTAGTTAATTATAAATTCTTACGAAGTCTATACCTTATTAGATACCGGTTCTACCCACTCTTTTATTTCTCCTACTTGCGCTCAACGTTTAAATTTAACTCTGGAGAAATTAGACTTTGACTTATCTGTTGAAACTTCGTTAGGAGAAACCTTCATTACATGTGTTATCCAAGTCTTGGATGAGAGTCACCGTTTTTAAATGATATTTCTATCGTTAATAAATTTCCTGACGTATTCTCGAAGAACTTCCTGGCCTACCCCAGAGCGTGAAATCGAATTTTGTATTGACCCCAGTACAAAACCCATTTCTAAAACTCTCAAATATTTCTTCACCCAGAACGAATGTAACATGCGCCAATGACGTTGGCTCGAGCTATTGAAGATTACAATCATACCATTCAATACTATCCTAGAAAAGCGAATGTGGTAGCTGACGCGTTGAGTGAAAGATAGCAAGTGAGTACGATATTGTTAACACAAAGACCCATTTCGTACGACTTACAAAAGATGGAGATAGAGTTAAAAACTCCAAGAACCTACGTGAAGATAGTGAATATATGATTAGAATTGACTTTAATCGATAAAGTTAAAGTCGCTCAAGCTATAGATTCTGGGTTGATGAATGTGAAGAAGAAGGTTCAAGAAGGCGTTATTCTAAAAGCAAGAATTGACGAAGAGAGGAAAATCTCAACCCTCAATTTTATTGGCCCATTTGAAATCCTCGATCGAGTAGGAACTGTGGCCTATAGACTCGCTTTACCGCCAAGTATGTCGCGCGTTCGTAACGTTTTTCACGTATCGATGTTACGTAAATATGTGGTTGAATTAGAACTAGACGAGATAGCAGAAGATTTAACATGTGAGGAGATACGTGTTAAAATCTTAGATAAGAAGGATCATATTTGACACTCAAAGGTTATACCTCAAGAGTTATAATCTAAACAAGGTATCCTCACCTCTTCGGCATACTAGGTACGTACGTAAATTTCGAGGGCAAAATTTCATAAGGAGGGGAGATTGTAAGACCCCGAATTTTATGAAATGAAAGTATTCAATTTTCTTATAATTATTATTCTATTTAATGGTTAAATTGATAAAGGGTTAAAGTTAAGGGTGATATGTGAAAATTTTTCAAAGTAAGCAAGTTGATATAAAATATTCGTTGTGTCGGAGAATATTCGTTTGGTCGGGGAATATTCTTTTTGTCAGGGAATATCCGTACGACGACACCATCATTAGTGGACCCCACAACGGGATAACTGTCGGAGTTAAAAAATGACAGAAATATCATTTTATAAAAATAACGGCAAAAATTTTATCGTTAAATTGTTGAAATACCCGGTGGTAAAAGTACAGCAATACGCGTGGTTGCATAGTAGCACACGGTATTGATTATTGATGATTACGAAGCCACTCAGTTTATTCAATTATTGCTACAGTAGTTGCTGCATAATATCTCTCATATTATTGATTCAATTATTGTCACAGTATCATTTGCATAATATTTATTGTTAGTAAATCAATAATTGAGACGACAAATTTATTCATATTATTATTTATAATATTGACAATGTCTAAAAAGTTCTGTCGAGAAAAGGTTTGGTCACCTAATTGCGCGCCAATAGGGAGAAATCCTTATCGGAAAGCCCCCTCTTTCCTGGGAATGATCTAGTTGTTAAATATTGTGAGTTATAATATTAATGATGAATAATTGTTAATAGATTAAAAATGTGTTTATTAAAGATAAGTGATTTGTGGTAAATATTTATTCAATTTTTGATATAAATAGAGGGGTTTGTTATGAGGTGTTTGTTATAAGTTTGGCTTATTATTCCATGAGGAGAAGTGCTAATTTTTCAGAATGTTGGTTGAAGTTATAATAGTAAATCAATATGGATCGTTGGTTGAATATATAATAGTAAATCAATATGGACAGCTGGTGGAAAGTTATAATAATAAATCAATATGGATCGCTGGTTTAAAATTTTAATAGTAAATCAGTATGGACCGTTACTTTAAGTTTTAATAGTAAATTAGTATGGACCGCCCGTTTAAAAGTAAATTAATCTGGGCTGTTCATGAATTAGTTACTATTCAGTCCTTTTTTCTATAAATAGAAGCTCATTCCTTCATTATTTCTTACGAATTCACTGAAACTCTAGAGAGAGAAACTATAGAGAGCAAGAAGAAGATTATTCTGCTACTACTCTACTTCAGTATTCAATCTTCTACTAAGGTAAGGGATATTATTTGTTGTATTCGTAAGGGGTGTTATTTATTTCATATTCACTTACGATATTATTTTTCGTATTCATAAGAAATATTATCTTCGTTCAATATTCGTAAGGGATATTATTTGTTGTATTCGTAAGGGGTGTTATTTATTTCATATTCACTTACGATATTATTTTTCGTATTCGTAAGAAATATTATCTTCGTTCAATATTCGTAAGGGATATTATTTGTTATATTCGTAAGGGGTGTTATTTATTTCATATTCGCTTACGATATTATTTTTCGTATTCGTAAGGAATATTATCTTCGTTCAATATTCGTAAGGTTTATTATTTGTTGTATTCGTAAGGGGTATTATTTCTTTCGTATTCATGAAGAGAGTTATTTTCTTTCAATACTCGTAAGGGTTGTTATTCCATTCTTTATTATTCTGTGGGAATAACCTGTCTACGCGGACTACCGCATGCATGGTGAAATCTTTTGTTATTCCATTCTTTATTATTCTATGAAAATAACATGTCTACGCGGACTACCGCATGCCTGGTGAATAACCTTTCGTATTCAATTGTTATTAAATTGTGAAAATAATCTGTCTACGCGGACTACCGCATGACAGTGAAAATCCATATGCAGTTTCGTATATTATGTCTTTTTATCTAAACTTACCGTGGTAAGTATTACTTCTATAATTCTTGAAATTAGTGGAATATCCTTGAGTTTTGCGCTTCATCCAGTATCGTTTCATTGGAATATTGATCTGAACTTTCTTATTAAATATCAATATTTTCACCTGGGGTACTATTCACGGGTTACTATTCACTCGATTATTATTCACTCGAAAATTATTCACCCGAAGATTCGGGGTACTTTTCATACCGAGTTACTATTCACTCAGGTACTATTCACTCGGGTATTAATCACTCGGGTATTCGGAATATTTTTCATGCCTGGGTACTATTCCCGAATTACTATTCACGGGATAGTATTCACTCGGATACTATTCACCCGGAGTACTATTCATGATAAAAATTGATCTCTTTTCGATCCAAATCATTTTTGATACAATATTATTCTTGAATTTTACTCCACAAAGCAGTATCATGCTGACAATTTGGACATTATTGAATTCTGGATAAATTAAATTATAAATTTTTAAAAAATTTCCCTTTGCTTTCTTTTAATTGAATTTTTATATCATTGTCATCATCCTCATGCTTATATTGTGATAAAAGTTATCTGTGGCTTACGTGCGTAGATGTACTATTGATTGGTATGATTATGACCAGGGATTATTCGGTATAATCATGACCGTAATATTACAAATGATGTGGTAAAAGTTTTCATTTGCCCGTAGTGCATTGATGGACAGTTGTTGATTTGATCATGACCATTGATGTGACGCCCCCAAAATTAGGTATACATCACTCATCTTGGTCGTCAGATATATGGTACAGAATACAAATACAACTTACTAATACAACTGTCGTGTACAATACGACAAAACATAACTGTGAGTTTGAATACAATTATTGTCTACTAGAGACTATACAAACTCAAAAGGAGTCCTCATTACAATTATTGTCACACTATTTAACAGAATAGTGAAGACTACTAATATTATCATCTGGTCCATCACTCCGTTCTCCGACTCGTCCCAACTATATTCTCATTTCCTGAAGAGAACAGTGAAAGAAAGGGTGAGCTCAACTAGCCCAGTAAGAAATATTATGACTAAGATAATACAAAATAAATTATCATTAGCCTTCAACAGTGTTAAACTGATAAAATATAACGAACATCAAGTTTAACTGCAGCGGAACAAGCAATTCATTAAAAGAGTCAAGTAGAGAATAAAATCTACTATCTTCTATGATTTAAAAGGTTTTTCAACACTGTTATCGCTGGGACTCAGCTTAACAAAATAATCCACATCATCGAATCACCTCTACACTACGGCCAATGATATTTTTTAGTATCACGACCACAATTATCCATGCACTACGGGCCAAGAATATTTGTGTATTCATTAATGGTCATGATCATGCCAACAACTATCCATCAATGCACTACGAGCCAATGAGAACTTTTACCACATCATTTGTAATATTACGGTCATGATTATACCGAATGATCTCTGGTCATAATCATACCAAGTCCATCTATGAACTACAGGCCACAGATGACTTTCAATATTTTATAAACATGAGGATGATGACAATGATATAAGAATTCAATAAAACTAGTTCAAGAATTAATTTATCCAAGAATTAACAACGTCCAAATTGTCAACATGATACTGCTTTGTGGAGTAAAATTCAAGAATGCTTAGAATAATATTTTCATGAAAAGATGCTGGATGTAACATAATTATCAAGGATATTCCACTAATTTCATGGAGTATAGAAGTTAAAACTTAACCAACTGAGTATAATAAAGAATGGAATAACAAAAGAAATCACCCAACATGCGATAGACCGCATAGACAGGTTATTCTAACAGAATAATAAATAATGGAACCAGGTCCGGCGTAAACGCACATACAAGATATTCTGACAGAATAATAAGTAATGGAACCAGGTCCGGTGTAAAATACACAGACAGGATGTTCCAACAGAATAATAACAAGACGGCACCAGGTCTGGCGTAAAACACACAGACAGGATGTTCCAACAGAATAATAATAAAAACGGAACCAGGTCCGGTGTAAAACACACAGACATGATATTCCAACAGAATAATAGAAGAATGTCACCAAGTATAGGGTAGACCGCGTATACAGGTTATTCTAACAGAATAATAAGAAATGGAATAACAGCAGTTCTCTTCATGAATAAGAAAGAATAACACCCCTTACCGTTTTAAAGAAGAACTAAAATAAGGAAGTAGTTAAGTAGCAGAATACTTTTCTTCTCTCTCTTGATAGTTTCTCTCTATAGTTTCTCTCTCTAGAGTTCAGTGAATTCGTAAGAAATAATGAAGGAATGAGCTGCTATTTATAGAAAAATGGAATGTATAGTAACTAATCCATGAACGGTCCAGATTGAATACTTTAATCTGACGGTCCATATTTAAAGAAAAATCTTTTAAATAAAACATAATATATTCTATTTATAGAATAACTTTAATAAAGTATTCTGTTTTATATAAAAAGATGTTTCTGTTTTATTACGTTAATAATACGAATAAAACAAAACTTCATTATCGTTAAATAATTCATATTATTAACTGACAATAATTGAATAACACTGAGTGACTTCTCACATAAGCATTAATAATCAATACCGTGTGCTACTATGCAACCACACGTATTACTGTACTTTTACTACCGAGTAGTTCAACAGTATCAATGGTAAAACTTTCGCCGTTATTTTTAATAAAATATTTTTGTCGTTTTCTCAATCCGACAATAATTCTGTTGTGGGATCCACCAATGATTGTGCCGTTGTACGAATATTCCCTGTTAAAATGAATATTCTCCGACCAATCGAATATTATATAACAACTTGCGTACTTTGCAAAATTTATAAATATTACCCACAACTATAACATTATATCAAATTAACTTCATAATATTCAAAAATGATATTTATAGAAAATTCATCTTTATTTATAAAAGTTGGGGTCTTTCAACCTCTCCTTCTTCTGAAATTTCGCACTCAAAATTAGGGTACGTACCTGGTATGTCGAAGAGGTAAGGATACCTTGATTTTATTTCAGATTTTAACTCCCAAGTCATTTCCTCAACATCGTGGTTTCTCCACAAAACTTTGACTTGAGGTATAACCTTGGAGCGTAGAATATGTTCCTTCTTATCCAAGATTTGAACAAGAACTTCTTCATACGTCAAATCCTCCGCTATTTCGTCCGGTTCTAACTCAATAATGTGGTTCGGGTCTTCCACATATTTACGTAACATAGATATGTGAAAAACGTTATGAACACGAGACATACTTGGCGGTAAAACGAGTCTATAAGCCACAGTTCCTACTCGATCGAGGATTAAAAATGGACCGATGAATCGAGGATTGAGCTTTCCTCTCTTTCCAAATCTCGTAACTCCTTTCCATGGAGTAACACGTAAGAACACCTGATCTCCTATATCAAATTCCACGTCCTTTCGATGAAGATCAGCATAACTCTTTTGTCGATCTTGTAAGGTTTTTATACGTTGTCGGATCGTTTGAATCTTTTCTGTAGTCATACGTACCAACTCCGATCCCAACAATGTTACTTCACCCACCTCATCCCAGCATACTGGAGAACGATATTTTCTTCCGTACAATGCTTCGAATGGAGCCATGCCAATATTTGCTTGATAACTGTTGTTGTAGGAAAACTCCACCAATGGTAAGAACTTGTCCCAACTTCCCTTGAAATCAAGAACACAGAGTCTTAATAGATCTTCGAGAATTTGAATAGTCCTCTCTGATTGTCCGTCCGTCTGAGGATGATATGCCGAACTAAATCGTAAATCTGTACCCATAGCTTTTTGTAAACTAACCCAAAATCGTGAAGTGAATCTTGGGTCTCGATCAGAAACTATGGATACTGGCATACCATGCAGTCTTACAATCTCGTTTATGTACATACGAGCAAGACGTTCAAGTGCATAAGTTTCTCGTATCGGTAAGAAATGAGCAGACTTGGTCAATCTATCAATAATGACCCAAATCGCATCTATACCTTGAGAAACGTTAGGAAGACCGGTAACGAAATCCATGGTAATGTGCTCCCACTTCCATTCTAGAATTTTAAGTGGTTGCAATGGACCTTTTAGTACTTGATGCTCCGCTTTGACTCGTTGACAAATTAGACACCTCGAGATAAACAGCGCTATCTCTCTCTTCATATTGCTCCACCAAAATGTATGACGAAGATCATGATACATTTTGGTACTTCCAGGATGGATTGCAAACGATGTGTTGTACGCCTCCATCATGATTTCATACTTTAAATCAGGGTTGTTAGGAACACAAAGTCTGGAGTTGACTCGAAGTATTCCTTCTTCATCGATTCTTGCTTCCGGCATAGCACCTTCTTGCACTTTCTTCCTCATACGCATCAGCTTTAGGTCTGTAGCTTGAGCAGCTTTAACTTTATCGATTAAAGTTGGTTCTACTCGTATTTTTGCCATCATCACATGGGTCCCTGGAGTCTTTAACTCTATCTCCATCCTTTGCAAGTCACACAAAATGGGCCTTTGTGTTGACAATATCGCACTCGTACTTGCATATGATCTTCTACTTAATGCGTCAGCTACCACGTTCGCTTTTCCAAGATGGTATTGAATGGTATGATCATAATCTTTCAACAGTTCAAGCCAACGTCGTTGTCGCATGTTGAGTTCCTTTTGAGTGAAGAAATATTTCAGGCTTTTATGACCCGTAAAGATCTCCACCTTCTCCCCATACAAGTAATGCCTCCAAATTTTAAGTGCAAAGACAACAGCTGCCAACTTTAGATCATGAGTAGGATAATTCCTCTCATATTCCTTGAGTTGTCTTGATGCATAGGCTATGACTTTTTCATGTTGCATGAGAACGTATCCCAACCCTTTGCTCGAAGCATCACTGTAGATGACAAATCCCTCCGAGCCAGATGGTATTGTTAGAACAGGTGCTGAAATGAGTCTCCTCTTGAGTTCTTGAAAACTCTTCTCACATTCTTCGCTCCAACCGAACTTTTTATCTTTCCGAGTCAGCTGAGTTAATGGAGTAGCGATTTGAGAAAATCCTTCCACGAATCTCCGATAATAACAAGCTAAACCAAGAAAGCTACGTACTTCGGTCACTGATTTAGGTTGCTCCCAGCTTTGAATAGCTTCAATCTTTGTCGGGTCAACAGATATTCGACGACTTGATACTACGTGCCCAAGGAATGCTACCTCCTCCAGCCAGAACTCGCATTTCTTCAACTTGGCATAAAGCTTGTATTCACGAAGCTTTTGGAGTACCAGCCTCAAGTGTTGCTCATGATCTTCACGACTTTTGGAATAAATAAGGATGTCATCAATAAAGACGACCACAAAGTGATCCAAATATTCCTTGAATACCCGGTTCATCATATCCATGAAGGCAGCAGAAGCATTGGTCAATCCAAAGGACATGACTAGAAATTCATAATGCCCGTACCGAGTTCTGAAAGTCGTCTTTAGAATATCCTCAGTTCTAACCTTCAGCTGATGATATCCAGAACGAAGATCGATCTTTGAAAAGAATTGTGCTCCTTGCAACTGGTCAAACAGGTCATCAATACGTGGCAATAGGTACCTATTTTTGATGGTGACATGATTCAACTCCCGATAATCAACACAAAGTCGCATACTTCCATCTTTCTTCTTCACGAATAGAACAGGAGCACCCCAAAGAGAAGTACTAGGACGAATAAAGCCAATGTCTAACAATTCCTGCAGTTGGATCTTTAACTCCTGAAGTTCAATAGGAGTCATTCGATATGGGACTTTGGAAATGGGTTTTGTACCGGGTTCAAAGTCGATACAAAATTCAATTTCACGCTCTGGGGGTAGGCCAGGAAGTTCTTCAGGGAATACGTCAGGGAATTTATTAACAATAGAAATATCATTCAAAACTGACGTATTTTTGTTTAGATCTGTGACATGAGCTAAGAAAGCTTGACATCCATTTTTTAATAAACGAATAGCTTTATGGCTTGAGATGACAGCGATTGATTTTAATGGTTTGGTTGCTTGAATTCGCATAATAGGTCGATTAGGAATATGAAAGCTAACAACCTTACAAAAATAATCAATTTTTGCATGATGAGTAGTTAACCAATCAATCCCTAGAATCACGTCAAATGCAAGTATTTTTAATGAAATAAGATCGACAGGTAATGTGTGGGTACCAACTTGAACCAAACAAGACTTATAAACCGTGGATGTACTGAAGGTTTCTCCCAATGGAGTTTCAACAGATAAGTCAAAGTCTAATTTCACCGGAGTCAAATTTAATCGATGAGCGCAAGTAGGAGAAATAAAAGAATGGGTAGAACCGGTATCAAATAAAGTATAGACTTCGTTAGAGTTTATGATAAGCTTACCCGTGATGATCTCATTCGGGTTCCTTACTTTCAGCTGGGAGGTCACAACAAACGCTCTCCCTTGCACGACCGGTTTTGACTTTTCTGGGACGGCCTTTGGTGTCTCAATTCTGGCTGAACTTGTTTTTGGTAAACGATAAAATCGAGCTAAATAATCTTCTCTTCCATAATTATAACATGCTTTAGACGCCATCGTGCAGTTTGGACTGATGTATCCCTCCCCTCCGCATTTGAAACATATGATAGGTGGTCGTTCTCCTTCTTTAACAACGGGTGCTGGTGCTGACGTCTTTTCATTATTGTTAAATCTCCTCTTCTTGAAATGACCATTCTTATTATTTTGGCCCTGATTACCACCGAAGTGGTTACCATTTCTGGCCTGTTGATTTCCTCCACGCTTGTTGTCACAGCTTCGATGACTACTCTCACTGGAATTATTATTTTGCCGACTGCTCTCTTTTGGTTGCGTTGACTCATTATCGCGCTCCACTGACTGAACCCTATTCACAACATCTGAATACAAACACAGTTTAGGAGAAATAAGATGTTGACATATCTCAGGTTTCAAACCTCACAAAAACATTCGCGTCATTTGCTCTTCATTATCCACCAAGTGGGACGCAAACGGGGATAACTCAGCAAATTAAGCCTCATACTGCGACACGGTCATATTATTCTACTCTAATTTGATGAACTTCACCTCCTTCATGTGACGAACACTTTTGGGAAAGTATTTGTCATTGAACAGCTCTTGGAACTTCTCCCAAGACATCTTCAGTGCGGCAGGTTGAGTACGCTTAATCGATTCCCACCAGTAATATGCCTCTCCTCGCAACATAAAGGCGACAAAGGGAATCTTTTACTCCTCAGAGCATCCCAAGACATCAAATATCTTGGTGATATGCTTTATCCATGTTTCCGCTATAAGTGGTTTTGGCTCTCCCTTAAACTCCGGTGGTCCCAGCTCCTTGAACTGTTTAGCGGTGACCGTCCGAGAGTTTTTAGTGTTTCTACCTACATTTTAAACAGGAGCCGCTCTCGCCTGTTGTTGCATAAACTGCATAAAGCTTCTGAACATTTCATCATTCATCATTTGGTCAGTATTGTTGTTTACATGAGGATTGTCACCTTCCTGATGCACATTATCCCGATTATTGATATGCGGTGAATCAACAGTCGCCTGTGCTCCATTGCTATTCTCAACATTCTTGGATGCCATTTTTAGATACTGCCACAAAACAAAAGTTAATTGATATGTCATATATTATCCTTATATTCTGACCGACCAATTAAATACTATGCAAATAAACTTAGGTAGGTCATACTAGCGAAGGAATTCTCCGTCTCTCCCCTCCTAGTTCTATTCTCACATCTTAGCCAGGGATCATATCCCTAAGCTCTGATACCAACTGTGACGCCCCCAAAATTAGGTATACATCACCCATCTTGGGTCGTCAGATACATGGTACAGAATATAAATATAACTTACTAATACAACTGTCGTGTATAATACGACAAAACATAACTGTTAGTTTGAATACAATTATTGTCTACTAGAGACTATACAAACTCAAAAGGAGTCCTCATTACAATTATTGTCACACTATTTTACAGAATAGTAAGGACTATAATATTATCATCTGGTCCATCACTCCGTTCCCCGACTCGTCCAAGCTATATTCTCATTTCCTGAAGAGAACGGTGAAAGAAAGGGTGAGCTCAACTAGCCCAGTAAGAAATATTATGACTAAGATAATACAAAATAAATTATCATTAGCCTTCAACAGTGTTAAACTGATAAAATATAACGAACATCAAGTTTAACTGCAGCGGAACAAGCAATCCATTAAAAGAGTCAAGTAGAGAATAAAATCTACTATCTTCAATGATTTAAAATGTTTTTCAACACTGTTATCGCTGGGACTCAGCTTAACAAAATAATCCACATTATCGAATCACCCCTGCACTACGGCCAAGGATATTCTTTAGTATCACGACCACAATTATCCATGCACTACGGGCCAAGAATATTTGTGTATTCATTAATGGTCATGATCATGCCAACAACTGTCCATCAATGCACTACGGGCCAATGAGAACTTTTACCACATCATTTGTAATATTACGGTCATGATTATACCGAATGATCCCTGGTCATAATCATACCAAGACCATCTATGCACTACAGGCCACAGATGATTTTCAACATTTTATAAATATGAGGATGATGACAATGATATAAGAATTCAATAAAACAAGTTCAAGAATTAATTTATCTAAGAATTAACAACGTCCAAATTGTCAACATGATACTGCTTTGTGGAGTAAAATTCAAGAATGCTTAGAATAATATTTTCATGAAAAGATACTGGATGAAACGCAATTATCAAGGATATTCCACTAATTTCATGGAGTATAGAAGTTAAAACTTAACCAACTGAGTATAATAAAGAATGGAATAACAAAAGAAATCACCCGGCATGCGATAGACCGCACAGACAGGTTATTCTAACAGAATAATAAATAATAGAACCAGGTCCGGCGTAAACGCACAGACAGGATATTCCGACAGAATAATAAATAATGGAACCATGTCCGGCGTAAACGCACAGACAGGATATTCCGACAGAATAATAAATAATGGAACCAGGTCCGGTGTAAAATACACAGACAGGATGTTCCAACAGAATAATAACAAGACGGAACCAGGTCCGGCGTAAAACACACAGACAGGATGTTCCAACAGAATAATAGAAGAATGTCATCAAGTATAGGGTAGACCGCGTATACAGGTTATTTCAACAGAATAATAAGAAATAGAATAACAACAGTTCTCTTCATGAATAAGAAAGAATAACACCCCTTACCGTTTTAAAGAAGAACTGTAAGACCCCAACTTTTAAAAATAAAGATGAATTTTCTATAAATATCATTTTTAAATATTATGGAGTTAATTTGATATAATGTTATAGTTGTGGGTAATATTTATAAATTTTGCAAAGTACGCAAGTTGTTATATAATATTCGATTGGTCGGAGAATATTCGTTTTAACAGGGAATATTCGTACAACGACACAATCATTGGTGGACCCCACAACGGAATTATTGTCGGATTGAGAAAACGACAAAAATATGTTATTAAAAATAATGGCGGAAGTTTTACCATTGTTACTGTTTAACTACTCGGTAGTAAAAGTACAGTAATACGTGTGGTTGCATAGTAGCACACGGTATTGATTATTAATGCTTATGTGAGAAGTCACTCAGTTTGATTCCATTATTGTCAGTTACTAATATGAATTATTTAGCGATAATGACGTTTTGTTTTATTCGTATTATTAACGTAATAAAACAGAAACATCTTTTTATATAAAACATAATACTTTATTAAAGTTATTCTATAAATAGAATATATTATATTTTATTTAAAAGATTTTTCTTTAAATATGGACCGTCAGATTAAAGTAATCAATCTGGACCGTTCATGGATTAGTTACTATGCATTCTATTTTTCTATAAATAGCAGCGCATTCCTTCATTATTTCTTACGAATTCACTGAACTCTAGAGAGAGAAACTATAGAGAGAAACTATAGAGAGAGAGAAGAAGAGTATTCTGCTACTTAACTACTTCCTTATTTCAGCTCTTCTTTAAAACGGTAAGGGGTGTTATTCTTTCTTATTCATGAAGAGAACTGTTGTTATTCCATTTCTTATTATTCTGTTGGAATAACCTGTATACGCGTTCTACCCTATACTTGGTGACATTCTTCTATTATTCTGTGGGAACATCCTGTCTGTGTGTTTTACACCGGACCTGGTTCCTTCTTGTTATTATTCTGTTGGAACATCCTGTCTGTGTGTTTTACACCGGACCTGGTTCCATTATTTATTATTCTGTCGGAATATCCTGTCTGTGCGTTTACGCCGGACCTGGTTCCATTATTTATTATTCTGTCGGAATATCCTATCTGTGCGTTTACGCCGGACCTGGTTCCATTATTTATTATTCTGTTGGAATAACCTGTCTGTGCGGTCTATCGCATGCATGGTGATTTCTTTTGTTATTCTATTCTTTATTGTACTCAGTTGGTTAAATTTTGACTTCTATACTCCATGAAATTTGTGGAATATCCTTGATAATTGCGGTTCATCCAGTATCTTTTCATGAAAATATTCTTCTAAGTATTCTTGAATTTTACTCCACAAAGCAGTATCATGTTGACAATTTGGACGTTGTTAATTCTTGGATAAATTAATTCTTGAACTTGTTTTATTGAATTCTTATATCATTGTCATCATCCTCATGTTTATAAAATGTTGAAAGTCATATGTGGCCTGTAGTGCATAGATGGACTTGGTATGATTATGACCAGGGATTATTCGGTATAATCATGACCGTAATGTTACAAATGATGTGGTAAAAGTCCTCATTGGCCCGTAGTGCATTGATGGACAGTTGTTGGCATGATCATGACCATTAATGAATACACGAATATCCTTGGCCGTAGTGCAGGGGTGATTCGATGATGTGGATTATTTTATTAAGCTGAGTCACAGCGATAACAGTGTTGAAAAATATTTTAAATCATAAAAGATAGTAGAGTTTATTTTCTACTTGACTCTTTTAATGGATTACTTGTTCCGCTGCAGTTAAACTTGATGTCTATTATATTTTATCAGTTTAACATTATTGAAGGCTAACGATAATTTATTCTGCATTATCTTAGTCATAATATTTCTTACTGGGCTAGTTGAGCTCACCCTTTCTTTCACTGTTCTCTTCAGGAAATGAGAACGTAGTTGGGGCAAGTCGGGGAACGGAGTGATGGTTCAAATGATAGTATTAGTTAGTAGTCCTCACTATTCTATGTAATAGTGTGTTAATAAATGTAATGAGGACTCCTTTTGAGTATGAATACTCTCTAGAAGATAATATTTGTATTCAAACTCGCAGTTTATGTTTTGTCGTATTGTACACGATAGCTGTATTAGTAAGTTGTATTTGTATTCTGTATGTTATATCTGACGACCCAAGATTGGTGATGTATGCCTAATTTTGGGGGTGTCACAATTGGTATCAGAGCTTAGGGATATGATCCCTGGCTAAGATGTGAGAATGGAACTAGGAGGGGAGAGGCGGGGAATTCCTTCGCTAGTATGACCTACCTAAGTTTATTTGCATGGTATTTAATTGGTCGGTCATAATATAAGGATAATATATGACATATCAATTAACTTTTGTTTTGTGGCAGTATCTGAAAATGGCATATGAGAATGTTGAGAATAGCAATGGAGCACAGGCGACTGTTGATTCACCACATATCAATAATCAGGATAATGTGCATCAGGAAGGTGACAATCCTCATGCAAACAACAACACTGACCAGATGATGAATGATGGAATGTTCAGAAACTTTATGCAGTTCATGCAACAGCAGGCGAGAGCGGCTCCTGTCCAAAATATAGGTGAAAACACTGAAAACTCTCGGACGGTCACCGCTAAACAGTTCAAGGAGCTGGGACCACCAGAGTTTAAGGGAGAGCCAAAATCACTTATAGCGGAAACATGGATAAAACAGATTACCAAGATATTTGATATCTTGGGATGCTCCGAGGAGCAAAAGGTTCCCTTTGCCGCCTTTATGTTGCGAGGAGAGGCAGATTACTGGTGGGAATCGATTAAGCGTACTCAACCTGCCGCACTGAAGATGTCTTGGGAGAAGTTCCAAGAGCTGTTCAACGACAAATACTTTCCTGAAAGTATTCGTCATATGAAGGAGGTGGAATTTATCAAGTTGGAGCAAAACAACATGACCGTGTCGCAGTACGAAGCCAAGTTTGCTGAGTTATCCCAGTTTGCGTCCCACTTGGTGGATAATGAAGAGCGAATGACGCGAATATTTTTACGAGGTTTGAAACCTGAGATACGTCAACATCTTATTTCTCATAAACTGTGTTTGTATTCAGATGTTGTGAATAGGGCTCAGTTAGTGGAGCGCGATAACGAGTCAACGCAACCAAAAGAAAGCAGTCGACAAAATGATAATACCAGTGAGAGCGGTCATCGAAGCGGTGACAACAAGCGTGGAGGGAATCAACAGGCCAGAAATGTAACCACTTCGGTGGTAATCAGGGCCAAAATAATAAGAATGGTCATTTCAAGAAGAGAAGATTCAACAATGATGGAAATACATCATCACCAGCACCCGTTGTTAAGGAAGGAGAACGACCACCTATCATATGTTTCAAATGCAGAGGGGAGGGGCACATCAGTCCAAACTGCGTGATGCCGTCTAAAGCATGTTATAATTGTGGAAGAGAAGGTCATTTAGCTCGATTTTGTCGTTTACCAAAAACAAGTTCAGCCAAGATGGAGACACCAAAGGCCGTCCCAGAAAAGTCAAAATCGGTAGTGCAAGGGAAAGCGTTTGTTGTGACCTCCCAGAACGCAAGGAACCCGAATGAGGTCATCACGGGTAAGCTTATCATAAACTCTAACGAAGTCTATACTTTATTTGATACCGGTTCTACCCATTCTTTTATTTCTCCTACTTGCGCTCATCGATTAAATTCGATTCCGGAGAAATTAGACTTTGATTTATCTGTTGAAACTCCATTGGGAGAAACCTTCATTATATCTACGGTTTATAAGTCTTGTTTGGCTCAAGTTGGTACCCACACATTACCTGTCGATCTTATTTCATTAAAAATACTTACATTTGACGTGATTCTAGGGATTGATTAGTTAACTACTCATCATGCAAAAATTGATTATTTTCGTAAGGTTGTTAGCTTTCATATTCCTAATCGACCTATTATGCGAATTCAAGCAACCAAACCATTAAAATCAACCGCTGTCATCTCAAGCCATAAAGCTATTCGTTTATTGAAAAACGGATGTCAAGCTTTCTTAGCTCATGTCACGGATCTAAATAAAAATACGTCAGTTTTGAATGATATTTCTATTGTTAATAAATTCCCTGACGTATTCCCTGAAGAACTTCTTGGCCTACCCCCAGAGCGTGAAATTAAATTTTGTATCGACCTTGAACCCGGTACAAAACCCATTTCCAAAGCCCTATATCGAATGGCTCTTATTGAACTTCAGGAGTTAAAGATCCAACTGCAGGAATTGTTAGACATTGGCTTTATTCGTCCTAGTACTTCTCCTTGGGGTGCTCCTGTTCTATTCGTGAAGAAGAAAGATGGAAGTATGCGACTTTGTATTGATTATCGGGAGTTGAATCATGTCACCATCAAAAACAGGTACCCATTGCCACGTATTGATGACCTGTTTGACCAGTTGCAAGGAGCACAATTCTTTTCAAAGATCGATCTTCGTTCTGGATATCATCAGCTGAAGGTTAGAACTGAGGATATTCCAAAGACGGCTTTTAGAACTCGGTACGGGCATTATGAATTCCTAGTCATGTCCTTTGGATTGACTAATGCTCCTACTGCCTTCATGGATATGATGAACCGGGTATTCAAGGAATATTTGGATCACTTTGTGGTCGTCTTTATTGATGACATCCTTATTTATTCCAAAAGCCGTGAAGATCATGAGCAACACTTGAGGCTGGTACTCGAAAAGCTTCGTGAATACAAGCTTTATGCCAAGTTGAAGAAATGCGAGTTCTGGCTGGAGGAGGTAGCATTCCTTGGGCACGTAGTATCAAGTCGTGGAATATCTGTGACAACCCCAAAATAGGTCCATTCCACCCAACCCATTCTGAGTCGTCAAATACATGGTACAGAAAACAACTACAACTTTATTACAACAATTGTCGTGCAAAATACAACAACACATATGCTGTGAGTTTGGATACAAATATATACCAAATGTGACTCATGTTCCAACCGTGGACATCACCTCACAATAACACCATACATAAAGGTATAGTCAAAAACTATTTTAGAAATTAGAATCTTTGGGAAGTGCGCAAGGAAACCTTCGTACATGAGAGGCCATGCTTCTAGGTTGTGATAGATATCATATGGCCACAGAATTATCCTTGGTTGACCCATTAGACCCCAAAGAAAAACGAGAAGATTACTATCATATTCTTCCCAATGGTGAGTCTTCTCTTGACTTATCATTATCTCCACTGTATCTAACTGAGAATTATACTTCAAACAAACACCAAGATTATATAGGGAGTGCTTGTAGATATACTCGGCAAGCGGATGTGCACAATCCTGTCTTATGATGACACGAGATTGTATGTCGTTAGACATCTTGTATGATAGTTGCAAAACACCCTTCCAACGTTGGGTACGCCTTACCCTATTGGATTCACCAAATATAACTACTAAATGAACTTTTTATACTGCTTAGGGAGAACTCCACAGCTAAAGACCACCGTTCTATTCCCTTGTTACCCCTGCTCGACCCAGCTACACTCTTATTACCTGAAAGGAATTGTGAAGCAAAAGGGTGAGCACAACTAGCTCAGTAAAGAATATCATGACTAAAGATAATTAAATTATCAATAGCATTCATTAATAATAAATCAGAGATTTAGAACATATGGTAAATGATAAAAATTTCAACCATAGTTGCAGTGGAACGAGCAATCCATTAGAAGAGTCAAATAGACTATAAAGTCTATTATCTTCTCCATGTTAAAAATCCATCAATAATGTTTTATCCCTGTAATATCAATCAACAATTCTGGTCCACAATCATATGAATAACTCATAATCATAACTGTAGTTCTAAATTCCTCTTCTCATCCAGGACGAAGATAATTTTCATCACCTATCTTTACCTGAAACATCAAAGATCATGGTTACACCAAATCACATTTCCTGTTCATAATCATACTAATAACTTCATCTTTGCACTACGGGCCAAAGATATTCATCAACAAGTCATCTTTGCACTACAGGCCAAAGATATTCGTCAACAGTTCATCTTTGCATTACTGGCCAAAGATATTCAACAACAGGTCATCTTTGCACTACGGCCAAAGATATTCATCAACAGACCATCTTTGCACTACAGGCCAAAGGTATTCATCTACAATTCATCTTTGCACTACATGCCAAATACATTAATACCTCAAAGAATATATAATCATTTAAGAATTTATATAAACAATAATTATAACCATGTTGATCATTTTACCTTTGCACTTAAGCTAAAGATATTCAATTATAAATTCAATGGTCATGATCATACCAGTCAACAATTCAACTTTGCACTACTGGCCAAAGAGAACCCATAGTCATGATCATACCAAAAATCTACCCATCTTTACACTCAAGTCAAAGAGAAATATCATCATTAGGGTTATAAAAATGTTATATATGATAATAAAATCAATATAATCAACATATAGATTTAATCTCAAGAGTAATATTCATAAATCAACTATAATTTGGTTAGAAAAAGAAACCAATTTTGTCGTGAATAGTAACTCGTGAATAGTAACTCATGAATAGTAACCCCGACTCAAAAAGGTAGAAATTTCACAATAAAATTCATACCAATACTTCGGTATAATGACATTGAAATAATAACATTTCTTAAGCTTATAAACAACTTATTTTAATTGTTTACACTTTACTAATTAATACATTTAATCATCATAAAATGTCAACTCTTAAGATTTCATCATCAATAGCCAAAACCCTCATCAAAAATCTGCATATACCTCATATAGGATTCTCAAGCCATAAAATCCTATTTTCCAATTTTCTTACTTCACATAACATATTTAATTTATTTTCTCATAACTTGTCCATTTTCATGAAAAATACCAAATCAGTTCTAAAAATATTTCTTTTCTGAGATTTACCAGAATATAGTCCCATATTGAACATATATTTTTCTCAGAATTTTTAAAAGTCATTTACTATTTTTCATATGGTCAAAACAGCCGAATATTTAGACATTTATCAAAAATTGTACTTTTGTCCAAAAATTCTAAAATTAACAGAGTATACTTCCATCATATACATGTACTCCCAATAAAAATTTCATCAATTTTGGAGTTAACCACAAGAAATTATAAGCAGTTACTTTTAAAATAGTCTTTTCTCATAAAATTCATAACTCTCAATCTATACATCCAAAAATCACCATTTTTGGACACAATCAATAAAACTCATCAAAATATCATTTTAAATTTTTCCAGAATTTTTGAAGTTCAGAAAAATTACGAAACTGAAAAACATAACAACCCTTAAAATCCCTTACTATCCCTTACAATCCCTTACTATCCCTTACCTCAAAGAGCAGCACTTCAGATTGGATATCGGATATGACGCTGAAGGAAACTCGCACTGATGAATAGCAACTCACCAAGTATCTAAATACTCACAAAATACACTCAATAATCTAGAGAGAGAAAGAGAGAAAGCTTATGTTTCTGGTGTGATTTTCAATTCTAGCTTAGCCCTCTATTTATAGGAAAATTTTGGTAGGTTTGACCTGCAACCTGATGGCTTTACCTGCTACTATTCCCACCCACCACATTTGAAATATAATTCAGCATATTTTTTCACCAACCACAAGTGGGGCCCACCAATTCTAGAATTTTCCACCAAAATGATAAACTCCGAAAATTCAACAATTTCTGAACCAGTCATCTCGTAAAATTCATAATAAATCATACGTTCATTTTTAACGGTTCAAAATTTGTGGGCATATACTCAACTTATATATGTATAACATATCCAAAAATTACCACGATCCAACGGTCGGATTAAAAATTATAACCCCCGCAAAATATCTCAAAAACCCTGATTTTTAATACCTCCATTCCGACAAAAATACGGATAAAAATCTCAACATTAACTCCTTCATTTTTTAACCACAAAAATATATCCCTCATTTATATCCACATAAAATAAATATTTTCTTATCATATGAATCAATAATTAATTATTCAGAAATAATATTATAGAATCACATTTATGACAACCAGGCCGTTCCCAGGAAAGAGGGGGCTTTCCAATAAGGATTTCTCCTTACTGGCGCGCAATTAGATGACCAAACCTCTCCTTAGACAGAACTTTCTAGACATTGCCAATAATTTTATCTAATAATATTATTCAAATAATATGAATTATTGATCTGATAATAGGAAATATTGTGCAGCAACAATTATTGAACAACAATAATACAAAATTTCAACGTAGCAATTATTGAATCAATAAAATAAAATATTGAACAGTAATTACTGTAACAATTATTGAGTAGTGCCTTCTTACGTAAGAATCAATAATTTCAAAAATACTATGCAATACCGTGTGCTACTATGCAATAACGCGTATTACTGTATTTTAACCACCGGGTATTCCAACAGTATTAACGGTAACAACTACGCCGTTATTTGTAAAAACTCAAATTTGTCGTTTTCTTCACCCGACAGTTATTCTGTTATGGGGCCCACAAATGGCTGCGCCGTCGTACGAATATTCCCCGACAGAAAGAATATTCCACGACCAAACGAATATTCCCCGACAACAATGATTATTTTATAACCACTTGCTTATTTTGAAAAAAAATCATATTTCACTCATAACTTTAAACTTTTATCAATTTAACCATTTACTGAATAGTAATTATAAGAAAAATTGAATACTTTTATTTCATAAAATTCGGGGTCTTACAATATCGGTTGACCCGGCAAAGATTGAAGCTATTCAAAGCTGGGAGCAACCTAAATCAGTGACCGAAGTACGTAGCTTTCTTGGTTTAGCTGGTTATTATCGGAGATTCGTGGAAGAATTTTCTCGAATCGCTACTCCATTAACTCAGCTGACTCGGAAAGATACAAAGTTCGGTTGGAGCGAAGAATGTGAGCAGAGTTTTCAAGAACTCAAGAGAAGACTCATTTCAGCACCTGTTCTAACAATACCATCTGGCTCGGAGGGATTTGTCATCTACAGTGATGCTTCGAGCAAAGGGTTGGGATGCGTTCTCATGCAACATGGAAAAGTCATAGCCTATGCATCAAGACAACTCAAGGAATATGAGAGGAATTATCCTACTCATGATCTAGAGTTGGCAGCAGTTGTCTTTGCACTTAAAATTTGGAGGCATTACTTGTATGGGGAGAAGGTGGAGATCTTTACGGATCATAAAAGCCTCAAATATTTCTTCACTCAAAAGGAACTCAACATGCGCCAACGACGTTGGCTTGAACTGTTGAAAGATTATGATCATACCATTCAATACCATCCTGGAAAAACGAACGTGGTAGCTGACGCATTGAGTAGAAGATCATATGTAAGTACGAGTGCAATATTGTCAACACAAAGGCCCATTTTGTGTGACTTGCAAAGGATGGAGATCGAGTTAAAGACTCTAGGGACCCATGAGATGATGGCGAATATACGAGTAGAACCAACTTTAATCGATAAAGTTAAAGCTGCTCAAGCTACAGACCTGGAACTGATGCGTATGAGAAAGAAAGTGCAAGAAGGTGCTATGCCGGAAGCAAGAATCGATGAAGAAGGAATACTTCGAGTCAACTCCAGACTTTGTGTTCCTAACAACCCTGATTTAAAGTATGAAATCATGATGGAGGCGCACAACACACCGTTTGCAATCCATCCTGGAAGTACCAAAATGTATCATGATCTTCGTCATACATTTTGGTGGAGCAATATGAAGAGAGAGATAGCGTTGTTTATCTCAAGGTGTCTAACTTGTCAACGAGTCAAAGCGGAGCATCAAGTACCAAAAGGTCCAGCAACCACTTGAAATTCCAAAATGGAAGTGGGAGCACATTACCATGAATTTCATTACCGGTCTTCCTAGGGTTTCTCAAGGTATTGATGCGATTTGGGTCATTGTTGATAGATTGACCAAGTCTGCTCATTTCTTACCGATACGAGAAACTTGTACACTTGAACGTCTTGCTCGTATGTACATAAACGAGATTGTAAGACTGCATGGTATGCCAGTATCCATAGTTTCTGATCGAGACCCAAGATTCACTTCACGATTTTGGGTTAGTTTACAAAAAGCTATGGGCACAGATTTACGATTTAGTTCGGCATATCATCCTCAGACGGACGGACAATCAGAGAGGACTATTCAAACTCTAGAAGATCTATTAAGACTCTGTGTCTTTGACTTCAAGGGAAGTTGGGACAAGTTCTTACCCTTGGTGGAGTTTTCCTACAACAACAGTTATCAAGCAAGTATTGGCATGGCTCCATTCGAAGCATTGTATGGAAGAAAATGTCGCTCACCAGTATGCTGGGATGAGGTGGGTGAAGCAACGTTGTTGGGACCGAAGTTGGAACGTATGACTACAGAAAAGATTCAAACGATCCGACAACGTATAAAAACCTCACAAGATCGACAAAAGAGTTATGCTGATCTTCATCGAAAGGACGTGAAATTTGATGTAGGAGATCACGTGTTCTTACGTGTTGCTCCATGGAAAGGAGTTACGAGATTTGGAAAGAGAGAAAAGCTCAATCCTCGATTCATCGGTCCATTTTTAATCCTCGATTGAGTAGGAACTGTGGCTTATAGACTCGCTTTACCGCCAAGTATGTCTCGTGTTCATAACGTTTTTCACATATCCATGTTACGCAAATATGTGGAAGACCCGAACCACACTATTGAGTTAGAACCGGACGAAATAGCGGAGGATTTGACGTATGAAGAAGTTCCTGTTCAAATCTTGGATAAGAAGGAACATATTCTACGCTCCAAGGTTATACCTCAAGTCAAAGTTTTATGGAGAAACCACGATGTTGAGGAAATGACTTGGGAGTTAGAATCTGAAATGAAATCAAGGTATCCTTACCTCTTCGACATACCAGGTATGTACCCTAATTTCGAGGGCAAAATTTCATAAGAAGGGGAGGTTGTAAGACCCTAACTTTTATAAATAAAGATGAATTTTCTATAAATATCATTTTTGAATATTATGGAGTTAATTTGATATACTGTTATAGTTGTGGGTAATATTTATAAATTTTACAAAGTACGCAAGTTGTTATATAATATTCGATTGGTCGGGGAATATTCGTTTTAACAGGGAATATTCGTACAACGACACAATCATTGGTGGACCCCACAACGGAATTAATGTCGAATTGAGAAAACGACAAAAATATGTTATTAAAAATAACGGCGGAAGTTTTACCATTGTTACTGTTGAACTACTCGGTAGTAAAAGTACAGTAATACGTGTGGTTGCATAGTAGCACACGGTATTGATTATTAATGCTTATGTGAGAAGTCACTCAGTTTGATTCTATTATTGTCAGTTAATAATATGAATTATTTAGCGATAATGACGTTTTGTTTTATTCGTATTATTAACGTAATAAAACAGAAACATCTTTTTATATAAAACAGAATACTTTATTAAAGTTATTCTATAAATAGAATATATTATATTTTATTTAAAAGATTTTTCTTTAAATATGGACCGTCAGATTAAAATAATCAATCTGGACCGTTCATGGATTAGTTACTATGCATTCTATTTTTCTATAAATAGCAGCTCATTCCTTCATTATTTCTTACGAATTCACTGAACTCTAGAGAGAGAAACTATAGAGAGAGAGAAGAAGAGTATTCTGCTACTTAACTACTTCCTTATTTCAGCTCTTCTTTAAAATGGTAAGGGGCTTTATTCTTTCTTATTCATGAAGAGAACTGTTGTTATTCTATTTCTTATTATTCTGTTGGAATAACCTGTATACGCGGTCTACCCTATACTTGGTGACATTCTTCTATTATTCTGTTAGAACATCCTGTCTGTGTGTTTTACACCGGACCTGGTTCCGATTTTATTATTATTCTGTTGGAACATCCTGTCTGTGTGTTTTACACCGGACCTGGTTCCTTCTTGTTATTATTCTGTTGGAACATCCTGTCTGTGTGTTTTACACCGGACCTGGTTCCATTATTTATTATTCTGTCAGAATATCCTGTCTGTGCGTTTACGCCGGACCTGGTTCCATTATTTATTATTCTGTCGGAATATCCTGTCTGTGCGTTTACGCCGGACCTGGTTCCATTATTTATTATTCTGTTGGAATAACGTGTCTGTGCGGTCTATCGCATGCATGGTGATTTCTTTTGTTATTTTATTCTTTATTGTACTCAGTTGGTTAAATTTTGACTTCTATACTCCATGAAATTTGTGGAATATCCTTGATAATTGCGGTTCATCCAGTATCTTTTCATGAAAATATTCTTCTAAGTATTCTTGAATTTTACTCCACAAAGCAGCATCATGTTGACAATTTGGACGTTGTTAATTCTTGGATAAATTAATTCTTGAACTTGTTTTATTGAATTCTTATATCATTGTCATCATCCTCATGTTTATAAAATGTTGAAAGTCATCTGTGGCCTGTAGTGCATAGATGGACTTGGTATGATTATGACCAGGGATTATTCGGTGTAATCATGACCGTAATGTTACAAATGATGTGGTAAAAGTCCTCATTGGCCCGTAGTGCATTGATGGGCAGTTGTTGGCATGATCATGACCATTAATGAATACACGAATATCCTTGGCCGTAGTGCAGGAGTGATTTGATGATGTGGATTATTTTATTAAGCTGAGTCCCAGCGATAACAGTGTTGAAAAATATTTTAAATCATAAAAGATAGTAGAGTTTATTTTCTACTTGACTCTTTTAATGGATTGCTTGTTCCGCTGCAGTTAAACTTGATGTCTATTATAGTTTATCAGTTTAACATTATTGAAGGCTAATGATAATTTATTCTGCATTATCTTAGTCATAATATTTCTTACTGGACTAGTTGAGCTCACCCTTTCTTTCACTATTCTCTTCAGGAAATGAGAACGTAGTTGGGGCAAGTCGGGGAACGGAGTGATGGTTCAAATGATAGTATTAGTTAGTAGTCCTCACTATTCTATGTAATAGTGTGTTAATAAATGTAATGAGGACTCCTTTTGAGTATGAATACTCTCTAGAAGATAATATTTGTATTCAAACTCGCAGTTTATGTTTTGTCGTATTGTATACGATAGTTGTATTAGTAAGTTGTATTTGTATTCTGTATGTTGTATCTGACGACCCAAGATTGGTGATGTATACCTAATTTTGGGGGTGTCACAAGAACTAAAATAAGAAAGTAGTTAAGTAGCAGAATACTTTTTCTCTCTCTCTCTATAGTTTTTCTCTATAGTTTCTCTCTCTAGAGTTCAGTGAATTCGTAAAAAATAATGAAGGAATGAGCTGCTATTTATAGAAAAATGGAATGCATAGTAACTAATCCATGAACGGTCCAGATTGATTACTTTAATCTGACGGTCCATATTTAAATAAAAATCTTTTAAATAAAATATAATATATTCTATTTATAGAATAACTTTAATAAAGTATTCTGTTTTATATAAAAAGATGTTTCTGTTTTATTACGTTAATAATACGAATAAAACAAAACTTCATTATCGCTAAATAATTCATATTATTAATTGACAATAATTGAATCAAACTGAGTGACTTCTCACATAAGCATTAATAATCAATACCGTGTGCTACTATGCAACCACACGTATTACTGTACTTTTACTACCGAATAGTTCAACAGTTCAACAGTATCAATGGTAAAACTTCCGCCGTTATTTTTAATAAAATATTTTTGTCGTTTTTTCAATCCGACAATAATTCCGTTGTGGGGTCCACCAATGATTGTGCCGTCGTACGAATATTCCCTGTTAAAACGAATATTCCCCGACCAATCGAATATTATATAACAACTTGCGTACTTTGCAAAATTTATAAATATTACCCACAACTATAACATTATAACAAATTAACTCCATAATATTCAAAAATGATATTTATAGAAAATTCATCTTTATTTATAAAAGTTGGGGTCTTACAATTGCTGATTACATGAATATCCTTGGCCCGTAGTGCAGGGATGATTCGATGATGTGATTTATTTATTAAGCTGAGTCTCGGCGATAAAGTTGATGAAAAACTTTTTAAATCATAGAAGATAGTAGTTATCATGCTCTACTTAGCTCTTCTAATGGATTGCTTGTTCCGCTACAGTTAAACTTGATATTTATTGTATTTTATCAGTTTAACACTGTTGAAGGCTAACGATAATTTATTCTGCATTATATTAGTCATAATATTTCTTACTGGCTAGTTAAGCTCACCCTTTTGCTTTCATTGTTCTCTTTAGAAAATGAGAGCGTAGTCGGGACTAGTCGAGGAACAGAGTGACGGTCCGAGATGGTGGCTATAGTACTCATCACTATTCTATAAAATAGTGTGATAATAAATAAATGAAGACTTATTCTGAGTTTGAACACTGTCTATAAGATAATATTTGTATTAAAACTCACAGCTTATGTTGTATATTTAAGTTTGTATTTGTATTCTGTACCATGTATTTGACAACTCAGAATGGGTGATGTATACATATTTTGCGGGCGTCAAATATGCTCTTTCCTGAAGAACCTCCATACCATCTCCAATTAGAGTGGCATCCATGAGGTCCAGACTTGAGTTTTCCTCCAGCCCGAAACTCTTCAAGAACTCGAAACCGTTGTCCAAAATACCAATGAGAAGAAGGAGAAGATTCGTCCGACAAGCATAATTTTGAAAATAAATACATGTAACACTTGGTTTACTGTTCTGAATTTTTTTTATGAGTATTTGGTTACCCATAAAAATTAAAATGGTTACCTAATTATATCTTTTTATTGATGTAAGGTAATCGAGATTGTGTTATACAATATTGAATAATATTTTATATTTTTTTCTTCTTACATTAAGTAAGAGGAAAATCACACGACTACTCTCTGATTCCATTATGGTTGAACAAGATAAAGAAAACAAATACATGTAACACTTGGTAACTGTTTTGAATTTTTTTTATGACTATTTGGTTACCCATAAAAATTAAAATGATTATCTTTGTATGAATGTTTGGCTACCAATTGCACCTTTTTATTGATGTAAGGTAACCGAGATTGTGTTACACAATATTGAATAATATTTTTTATTTTTATCATCTTACATTAAGTAAGAGAAAAACCACACGACTACTCTATGATTCTATCATGGTTTAACAAGATAAAGAAAACTAACACTTGGTAACTGTTCTGAAATTTTTTTATCACTATTTGATTATCCACATGAATTAAAATGATTACCTTTGAATGAAGGTTTGACTACCAATTGCACCATATACAGAATACACGACTACTCGGGCTTGGCATGCAATTTAAATTGTCACAGCTGAAAGAAACAATCAGGAACAATTACATAATTACAAAACTAATTTGTCACATCAGCAACCCATTAAAACATCCAACTAAATTAAAGGGATAACAAATGTACTGATTTTATAATTAAAATATTAAAAATATATTAATTTTATAAAAAAAATTTGAATAAACTTTTGTTGTAATATTTTTTAAAAATATACTAGAAAGTATAAATAACCCTAAAAAATATTCCGATTATAATGCAAAGAAAGAAAAATAAGTATAAAAAAAGAGACGAAGAGCCTCCCAACATAACACTGCATTTATCAATCGAATAAGAATAAGATGAACTCCATCCTAACCACTAAAAGAAACTTTCCGGATCCTGATTAGTTAACTTGTAAACTACCATATGCTGCCGTTCTTTCTCTCTCTAAAATAGACCAGAAAATTCCCTACTTTCTCTCTCTACATATGCGGAAAATAAAAAGTATATTAGTGGGTTCTTTACACGTTCCTTTCCGCTATGATCCCGTTCAACAGGGGAAATATTTTGGTACTAATATTATATATTTTTTTCACACCATTTTTCAACCCCACATTCTAGCTGCTTCAATTCAGACACTCAAAATATTCATTATTTTAAGTGGGTCAAAGGAGAAAATCTGTCAAACATTAAGAAGAAATACTTTATTTTTCTGGTTTATAAAATAAAAGGTGGGTGTTTGTGTTCTTGATTCCAAAAGCAAAAACTTCAATTATTTGTTTTTTCTGGTTTTTTTTTTCATTTGCAGAAACTTGGTTCTGGTTTTTTTGGGGCCTAGAGGAGAGAGAAAAGTTAGGGCTGTGATGGATAGTACATTGGAAGATGTGACAAATGGTGATTCAGCTCTTGATTTGGAGGGTAAGTCTGGTGTTTGTGGTGGAGTTCAGGACATGTATGGTGAGGATAAAGCCACTGAAGATCAGCTTGTCACACCCTGGGCTGTATCTGTTGCCAGGTCATATAAATTGTTCACTTTTTATACTTCTTTTATCTTGTTCTGTTTTGTCCTGTATTATTTCATGAGTAATGCTACGCGGACAGGCGAATGACAGGAAAATTGGACAGGTTTTTCAATTTATTTTTTATTTTTTTTTGTGACTCTAAACGAATATATAGTATTTATTCCAACAGAAATTTTTATAAAATATAATGTTTTAAGTGTATAATCCTGTATTTGTATATGTATCCAAATTACACCTAAAACACTATATTTTATAAAAAATTCCTGTCGGAATAAATACTATACATTTTTTGAGAGTCGCAAAAAAAAAAAAAAATTGGACCGGTCCAATTTTCCGGTCCCAGACTTATTCTCATTGGTGTGGCTTTGTGTTAGTTGTCCCCATTTTTAATTTTTTACTTTTTTACTTGTGGGATAAATAATTGTGTAATATGTTTGAGGATCACTAGATCTAAATTAATGTTTGTTATTTATTTGTTTTTATTATTATATTGATGTGGTTTGTGTTGATTTTTTTCATAATTTTTATTCCTTCATTCAGATTATCATTTTGAAATTTGGCTTGAGATCTAAAATGTAGATATTATAAGTAGAATTAGTACACTTAATAACATGGTTGTTCTAAACATTTCCTAGTGATCATATGTTTTTTGAACATAGGAAGTATAATCTAATTCAAGTATTCAACATTGTAGTGTTTTTTTTTCTTTTGATATGTCTAGATTGTCAGCAACTTGTGGAATGCTGTCAGTGATTACATTCCCGAATTTTAGTCACTCCTGGTCGTTTTCAGTTATGTCTTTTAAAAAACTTCCAGGTCTGGAATTTTGTGTACAGATCTAATGATATAGACGGCGACAAAGATTTTGATTTTCTTCAGGGAACATTTTAATTTTGGGTTGAATAGAAAGCAAGAGCAATATATTTTATTTGTAACTCTACATAATTTTCTTTTACTTCTTTTATTATCTGTTAACGTCAAATTTTGTACGACTGACAAAATCACCAAAACAGCAGGTCAAAATCGCGCTAACAAGTTGATTCTATTGTTGTGAAATCAAACTCACGAAATACACACAGATAAACATACACACATCATTATAAGAGATAAAATATGGACACAAAAATTTACGTGGAAATCCAATTGAAAAAAAACTACGGAGAGATGAGAAATCCACTAAAATAGTATGGAGAGTATAAATTGTTTGTTTGTGTCATGTGTAATTGTGTTCTCCAACCCTTGCTTGTTGATGTATTTATAGAAGTTGTGTCCACGCGAATCCAACTAAGAGTAGAAGTCCTTTTCAGAATCATCTTATAACTACAATTAATGATTGATTGTTTCCTTTCCAAGTTAGATCTTCTTATCCCACTAAATAAGAAAACACAATCTTACTTTAATAAGAATTCTCCCACTATTTGAGCAAATACTCTCTCCGTCCCATGATCAAAGTCCTTATTATTATTTTAGGTAGTTCCATGTTAAATGTCAACTTTCATTTAATAACCAAACTTTTACACATTTTTTTCTATTAGCATTAAATATCTTATACTTTTTTTATTCTAATTCTCTCTCCATATTTAATAAGTATAATTAGTTATGTGCTGAAAATATTTTGAATTGAAAAGCTAGAAAGTCACTCTCTCACCTACATTGAAAATAATTAATGACATATTATTATGGACAATTTTGTCATTTCATTCATCTTCTTAATATGCGTGAAAAATTCACCAGAACTTTTATCCTGGGACGGAGGGAGTACTATTTTAGGCAGTCCCATGTTAAATGTCCACTTTCCTTTAATAACTAAACGTTTACACATTTTTTCCTATTATACCCGTAGCATTAAATATCTCATACTTTTCTTATTCTAATTCTCTCTCCATATTTAATAAGTATAATTAGTTATGTGCTGAAAATATTTTGAATTGAAAAGTTAGAAAGTCACTCTCTCACCTACATTGAAAATAATTAATGACATTATTATGGACAATTTTGTCATTTTATTTTTCTTCTTAATATGCGTGAAAAGTCCACCAGGACTTTTATCATGGGACGGAGGGAGTAGATAATAAACGTATATGGGCCAACACCAAATCCGGTCCATTAAATAGATTGGGTTACACCTTGGTTAGACCCAAATAATTATATCCCAACATTGCCCCCAGTCTCTTATTTATAAGGAACTTAAAATAAGAGAGTATACAAATTTATCGCAACCAAAGATTCGTATCTGCCGAAAACGAACTGTCTCACTAAACACCATACGCCGAACAAATGACTAGCCTTATCAGAACCGAAGACAAATAACTAACCTTATTACAACCGAAGACAAAATAACCAACCTTATCTCAACAGAAGGACGTTTGTCCGTTCGGAGGGAACAAAGCCACTTCCGAAGGACGTTTTGTCCGTTCGGGGAGAATAAAGCCACTTCCAAAGAACGTTTGTCCGTTCGGGGGGAACAATGCCACTTTGAAGGACGTTTTGTCCGTTCTTATACCCTCTCCGACCTTATGCTGCTATAATATCCGTCCCGACCCTTGTGGGAGGCTTCGATCAGACTTTATATTCGTTGAAAGTAAACAGCCGAAGATGAGATTTTGTCCACTAACCATGCATGGTGAGGACATTTTTTTTTCGGGAACAGAACCATGTTTGCCGAAGATGATTTGTCGTAGTGGTGTTCACCTTGCCGAAGTGGTCTGAAGGGATCATAGCCCAACTTGGTCGGCGGATATTGATAGTGATGAAGGACAAAAAAATCCTTACATGTAATATAGAGTGGTGATTCCTTTCCTCTTATTAAAAGTCATGCATGTTTAATGGTTAGGTTCGTATAATCACGTGAACTTTCTGCTTGTCTTTCATAGCCAATGTTGATAATAACTACAACCACAAAGAACGTAACTTAAATAGTAAGACAATATAGATTATATAATAATATATACATTATTAGTCACATTAGATCAAACAATAAACATGAGAACCCATTCCAAATTTGCGGACAACATGGACAACAATCACATGCATGAGCATGGTCCTGTGTTTTGATCGGAGGAACCAACTGATGATCCAAAGACCATAAAAGGCAAGAATTTTATAATATTAAGCATATCACTACAAACAGAAACCTAATAAATCAATAAAGTTGTTTTGTATGAATTTGTATTCATAATATGTATATATGAAAAGTAATATTAATGATAATGAAGCTACAATTTTAATTCTCACAGATGGATTAATAGCAAAAGGTACATGCACATGTTGCATACATATTTTTAATAAAAGAGAGTAACTCTCCTTGCTGAATCGGTGATTTATCGAACAAAATTTTGTTTCCCACAGACGGCGCCAATGTTTACGCCAAATTTTGTACGCCTGACGAAATCACCAAAACAGCAAGCCAAAATCACGCTAACAAGTTGATTATATTGTTGTGAAATCAAACTTACGAAATAAACACAGATAAACATACACACATCATTATAAGAGATAAAATATGGACACAAGAATTTATGTGGAAACCCAATTGGGAAAAAACTACGGAGAGAGATGAGAAATCCACTAAAATAGTATGGAGAGTACAAATTGTTTGTTTGTGTCATGTGTAATTGTGTTCTCCAACCCTTGCTTGTTACTGAATTTATAGAAGTCGTGTCCACCCGAATCCAACTAGGAGTAGGAGTCCTTTTCAGAATCACCTTATAACTATAATTAATGATTGATTGCTTTATTTCCAAGTTAGATCTCCCTATCCCACCAAATAAGAAAACACAATCTTACTTTAATAAGAACTCTTCCACTATTTGAGCAAATAGATAATAAACGTATATGGGCCAACACCAAATTCGGTCTATTAAATAGATTGGGCTACACCTTGGCTGGACCCAAATAATTACATCCCAACATTATCTTTTTGTCGGGTGTGTATGCTTATTTTATGAAACTGACATAGTAATTGTGTTAGTACAAGAAGAGATTAACTTGAAAATGCACAAGCTTAGTGCATATATTACTTCTTGTAATATATAGAGAGATTGGTAGTATATGATAATATTGTTTGTGTTAAACTAGTTTCTTGAAAATCTTTGATCTCCATTACATAGTTATCTCTTGCTTATATAATTATTCGTAGTTATTTTTTATGGTATTATTTATCCTTTCTGAAATTTTAAATTATTATGTTGTAACAATACCTCATGATTTTTACCTTTTCGTACAAACTTTAGAATATTTTTGGGGCGAAGAATGAATAACTCAATTACTGTAGTATTAATATTGATCCTTTCAATTTCATTCTGTTTATTTATGGTGTCCAGTTGATCATATATTCATTCAACTCACTGAAAATGTTATTTAGTTAGTTTCTTATCGGAGTAATAAGTAGTAAGTACCTTTTCAGAGTGACATGTTTATTTGCTTAGTTTCTTTTCGGAATAATAAATATTAAGTACCTTTTAAGAGTGACATGTTAGCTACTCACCACATTACAAATTTAATGAGTGAAATTTGTTCATCATGACACCTCTGATCAACTATCTCGTTTGCTTCTGTTGCAGTGGCCAAACCTTGTTGCGTGACTCACGCCACAATAAAGGGACCAGCTTCACCGAGAAAGAGAGAGATACCTTCTTTTTGCGTGGCCTTCTACCCCCAGTTGTCATGCCCCAGGAACTTCAGGTTACCTCTACTTTTTGTATTACGTCTTTCTTTTCCTGGTATTTTGTTTTCTATTTGTACCTATACCAATCGTCTTGATAGCTTTTCTTGATTTTGGTTAATAGGAGAAGAAATTAATGCACAATCTTCGGAACTATGAAGTTCCACTGCAAAGATACATGGCCATGATGGATCTTCAGGTATTCTGTCTACCTGGAACCAATCACATATTGATATGTGAGTTTTTTAATTTATTCAAAATTTGAAGAGCTCCGCTCTGATACATCTACATCCACAAAATTATGTTGAAGCATTAGAAAGGATATTGTTATTGTTTAACTAAAACCAAGGTTCCTTCAGTGATTTGATAGTCTCACTATTTTTCGGAGTAAGGGAAATGCCTTTCTGTACTGTGATAACTGTTACAAGATATCGGTGTTAGGTAGCTTGCCTGTAATGCCTGTTAAAATATTAAATTTAAATTTGCAACTTATTTAGGTGTATAAATATGAACCCATTATCGAGCATGATCTAGAGTATTAGCTTAATGCTCAATTTTATCTTTAATACTTCAAAACACAACTTGGGCTCTAAAAGACTTGTATGGCTTAGTTTATATCCGCAAACCATTTTGGCATTTGGTAACTTGCTCATCACAATATGTGAAAAATCGTAAACTAATATTATTTCGTCTACTAAATTTTCAATTAATTATGGATCAAATCCCAAGAAGTTGACATGCGTTGGTTTGGGATATTGAAAGGCAAGATGAGGTCTCATCATATGTTTTCTCATTTTCATGATTTTTACAGGAAAGAAATGAAAGGTTGTTTTACAAACTTCTGATCGATAATGTTGAGGAACTGCTCCCGGTTGTGTACACTCCAGTAGTTGGTGAAGCTTGCCAGAAATACGGGAGTATTTTTAGGCGTCCCCAAGGTCTTTACATCAGCTTGAATGAGAAGTATGTTCATCTGCTTAACTTTTGTATTTCTCTCTTATTATTTATTCTCTCTCTCTATATATATATATATATATGTATGCGTATATGAGGACTGGTGATAAGTGGATTGGATCCAAAAAGATGCACAAATTTTTAATTCAAGCAATACTGACTACTGCAATTTTTAGGGGGAGGATTCTTGAAGTGTTGAAAAATTGGCCTGAGAAGACGATTCAAGTTATTGTCGTTACTGATGGTGAGCGTATATTAGGACTTGGAGATCTTGGATGTCAGGTAAATCTGTCTGGATTACTTGATCTGAATTCACCAATAAGAAACAATGTTGATTAATGAGTTTTGAGAAGAAGTTGCTATGCATATATGAGCATGTCCATATTTTGTCAAGTTACTAGCATTATCTACTTGAAATATGAAAAGGTTGGAATACCTCAGTGGGTATCAACCACATTGAGGGATCAGACAATGATATATTCTGTCTCATAATTTAACAAGATCTGCTAAAATAATTGAAATATTGCAGGGGATGGGAATTCCTGTTGGAAAACTTTCTTTATATACTGCACTTGGAGGAGTTCGCCCTTCAGTAGTAAGTATTAATATAATCAATTATCCTTTTGCGTGCTCTTCTAAGTTCTTGTTCTTTTTTTTCTTTTGTGTGATTGTTCGTTATGAATTTTAAGTTTGGCGTTGCTATTTAGCAGCTGGAGGAAAAAAAATTATATTACGTCTCTCCAACCAGCAAATAGCAGTAGTACTCTACTATCAAGTTGGTTGGTTGTAATTCTGCCTTAATTTGGCTGCTTAATCTTCTGAAGTTAATTCTCAATAGAGGACCCTTTGCGAACTACCTTTAAGGTTTAAAAAGCCACTTGGAGCTAGATATAGCTAGATCAACAATGGAACCTTTGCCCTATCGGTATTTAAAACTAACTACTTATGTTTATTACTTTGCAGTGCTTGCCCATAACCATTGATGTTGGCACAAATAATCAGAAGTTACTGGATGATGAGTTCTATATTGGGCTCAGGCAAAAGCGGGCAACTGGGCAGGTATAAAGAATTTCAATTTTTATTTTAATTAACTTCATATTCTGTTGCAAATGGATTCATATTCTGACACTTTTGAGTTGCCTTTCATTTTTGCAATTTAGGAATATGCCGAGCTTCTGGAGGAATTCATGTCTGCAGTTAAACAGAACTATGGGGAGAAAATCCTCGTACAGGTCTGTGACAAACATCCTGGAAGCATATGGTTTCTTACTTTCTAACATGTTTTTCCTTGTTCTTAATTATCTCAAACAATTTCACAATGCTCTATAGTTTGAAGATTTTGCAAACCACAATGCTTTTGAACTTCTGGCAAAATATCGCACATCCCATCTGGTGTTTAATGACGATATTCAGGTATTATAACATTGTAAGAAAAACTAATGCAGTCGTTATATCTCATCATTTTGTGAAAAGTTTTAAATTTGTAATTTTCCTTCACAGGGTACAGCGTCCGTGGTTCTAGCAGGGCTTATTGCATCTCTGAAATTAGTTGGTGGTACCTTGGCTGACCATACATTCTTATTTCTGGGTGCTGGGGAGGTGAGCCTCCACTAACTTTTTTTTTTTTGGTACATAATTTAAGACGATAAAAAGGTTTATATTTTAAAAATAAGAGAATTAATAAAAATGGATTCATTAACTATAGCTTTTTTTTACACATAATTGTGTCATAATTAACATATATGTTTTTCTCTCAACAATTTATAGTATTTTTCTGCTATTTGTACCTCACTGTGTCTCTTTTACCATTTGAAGGCTGGCACGGGTATAGCAGAACTCATTGCTCTTGAGATATCAAAAAGGGTATCAACTTAAACTCAGTATCTGCTATCTGTATTTTCTTCATCTAACCTTTCCAAGTACATACAAAAAATGCTTTCCAATAACTGCAACTTTCATTGCAGATGCAAACCCCAGTGGAAGAGAATCGCAAGAAGATTTGGCTCGTTGACTCTAAAGTAATAGGATGATGATCTGAACTCGTGCTTAGTAATCTTTGAAGAATATTTCCATCGTATTTGCATGGTTAACAGGTATCTTAACCTTTTTATGCAGGGACTAATTGTCAGCTCCCGAAAAGAGTCTCTTCAACACTTCAAGCAACCTTGGGCTCATGAGCACGAACCTGTTAAGGAACTCGTAGATGCTGTCAAGGTTTAATATCGTTTCTTTGATTGAGCTAATTCTATGTTATTTACAAAATATTTGTGAAGTCATTTCCTGTTTAATGAAAGGGATGGCGAGACAGCATTGTCAGTTCCAGATAAGATATCCTTTCATCTTATTTTGTTTTCCAAATTTCTCAGGCAGTTAAGCCAACAGTATTGATAGGCACATCTGGTGTCGGAAAAACATTTACAAAGGAAGTTGTGGAGACCATGGCATCCTTGAATGAGGTTCTCTCTCTCTCTCTATCTCATGCACACGGGCAAATAAAACTGCAATAACAATGAAGATTTGACGTTTGCAAATGAATTGTATGCAGAAACCTCTCATTCTTGCTCTTTCCAACCCAACTTCACAAGCCGAGTGTACTGCTGAAGAAGCTTATACATGGACTGAGGTAAACCATGCACAGTTTCCTTTCTAAGTTTTTACCTCTAGATAGTGAACTAAGTGCCCTTCTGCTCCTTGTTCCATGTTGCAATCTTCAGGGCCGTGCAATCTATGCTAGTGGAAGCCCTTTTGCCCCTGTCGAATACAATGGAAAAGTTTATGTTCCTGGCCAGGTCTACCCTATACCAGAGTCTTTTATTAGTACTTTCGCACTATTAACTTTACTGGAAACTAAATTGCATAAAATATATTGCAGGCAAACAATGCTTACATATTTCCTGGATTTGGTTTGGGCATAATCATATCTGGTACTGTTCGTGTACACGACGAGTTGCTTTTGGCAGCCTGTAAGTACAAGAAGTGCACATTACCTGCTAAATTGTCTGTGGTTTGAGAATTATTCGACTCCTGTACTAGTTTACAATACAGTTAACAATAAATTAATTAATAGCATGAATACATATTTTGAAAAAACGCAAACACAATTCTATCCCAAGGACCAAGAATGGTTAAAAAATATTTGATGAATTAATCAGAAAGGGTTACACAATGTTAAGTGTGACCAAAGTAAGGGTTCATAACTTCCATGTTATGTGGTCGAAATCTACTTGTCAGTTGGCACTATTTATTATTTCCCCTTATTTATAATGGTAGAAAATTATGGTTTGAATATTTAAATCCCATACCTTGTCTGCAACAGCGGAAGCTTTGGCTGTTCAAGTGACGGAGGAAAACTATGAAAAGGGGCTGATATATCCACCCTTCACAAGTATCAGAAAGATTTCAGCTAATATTGCTGCTAAAGTAGCTGCTAAGGCATATGAACTCGGTTAGTTTCTGATGGGTTCAGTACTTCTCATTCTTGTGATTATTATATCTAACATCATTCATTTGTTTGTTTTCTAGGCCTTGCTTCGCGTCTACCGCGGCCTCGAGATCTTGTTAAGTATGCAGAAAGCTGCATGTACACCCCAACTTACCGCAACTATCGCTAACTGATCAGAAGCACTACTCCCTGCAGTTATATTTTCTGCAGCTTGTTCTTATAGTTTCACCGTTTTATGGGTGTGTTATCTCAGATCCCACATTGGGAACAAGACATTTTATTCTTACTAGTTCTAAAGATGTTAGGCAGTTTCTACGATTATCTCATCGGAGACAATGTAATAAACATTTACTTTTATTTGGCTGCATGAATTCTGCGTTATAGAATTGGAATAGACTTGAAAGTTGAGACTCCAAACTCTTTTTACATAAATTTTAATACCAAAACATGATTCCATGTTTGAAAATATTAGCTATAATTTCCAATGACGACTTTTCCTGTTCGGCTTTGCAACACTTTGTGCAGAATATGGCAAGTTTGGTGCTATTGTGTTCTTGAGCTCTTCTTAGTTTGTCTGATAAGTTGGTAGTGGTGTCTATTGGCTTTCAGTAACATCCTCACCGCATATGTCGGGCCGAAACTCAAGGATTCTAGGATTCTCACAAGTAACCAAGTTGTGTGCAGGACGTAGAGTTACTAACTTATCACTAGACCAACGAATAGTTGGTGCTTTCAGTAACATCTATGAATTAAAGATTCTTCAAATCTCTCAAATTTCAACCAGCAGAAAATAAAATACTTCTTTTGTCCTCTTAGGTACTTTAAGATGGTAATGAGATTGGTGGGAGAAGTTAATTTTCAGAAAGGCATATACACGGGGGTTAATCCATGTTAAATGTTTGGTTGCTATGCGCCTATGGCAGCTTATCTGGCCACTGGTGAAACAGGAAGTCATCTGTAAAGATTATCTTGTAGATGGAGAAAACACCCTCATGAAACAAATACAAAACTAAACGGACTCACCAACTATCCAAACAAGAAATTTACAGAACTGAAGCAAAATATGATGGGCACAACATAAGTCAGAAACTCTGATGTAGAAAAAATCAACTAGAAACTAGACAGAGAGTCATACTGTGGTTTTATAAGCATGTCATTCAAACTCTGATCATTTACTTTTATCAAGTGAGCCAAATTTCTCACCAACTGAAGACTAAAGAATCCAGATTAGCAAGTGGATTATAATACTAGACCAGTTGTTACTTGTTACATAATCACGTGTAGCTATAACATATTAACCTGACTAGATGGGGGATCCAGGGGTAAGTGAAAGCACACTTCAGCGTGTTTCATCGGCGACTCGGGAGGTCCGAATTCCCCAAAAGGACGGTGGCATCAAGTTTTTATTTGTAGCAGTAAAAAGCCACCCCATTTGGCATTCACAAGTGGCACAATATGCAATTGTCCATGAATACCTGCAAAAGAAAGTTAATTACTATAGCATTTCAAATAATCATAACTGAAGCAGCTCTACATAAAGCAAATTAAGTCGTCGTCTCGAAAGTATTAACAGCTCCCCTGAAGCTACCCCATCCTCCACCTCCCCAATAGGAATCAACTCAATTTTAGTAACATTAATCTTCAAACCCTTCACCCCAAATGTATCTACTGTTGGGGATAGACATCATAAAAGATAATCATATTCAACCATTAACAACCTCATTAACCATCTCAATAAACCCACAAAACACACCCGCCTCACAGCTCTCCCCGACAATCTATTCAACTCCTCCATCACCAACAAAAACAACAAAGATGGTGAATCCCCCAAACTCAACTCTCTAGAGCTACCTAAAGAACAGCAGAGACGCCATTAATCAACATTGAGAAGCAACCTATAGAAATGCAAGCTTCAATCCTACCTCTCCATAGATCCCAAAAACCCATCCTCAGGTAATACTAAATACAACAAGAGACGTCCCAACTAACATGATTATAAGACTTTTTCTAATTTATTACAAGAAAAGGTGGCATCTTATAATGCAAAATTTTCTTCCTAAGGTTACTATTTTAACTATTTCATGTTATTATGAATAGCAATTTTTTTCGACTTCATCGTAGTTTTGCAATCGTAAACTAATTTTTTACGGCTCTCACAAGTGAAAAAAAAGGTGCCTGAAGATTAGAGCAGTATAGATTTGGTTACAGTGAGTATGATAACAAAAGGAATTATTAAAATTTAAAGAAATGGAGGCACTTTTGGAAAAAAAAAAGAATCAGCTGTAGTAGAGAAATTTAATCATATTTGAAGCGGGGAGGAGCAGGTGTCTACTAAACTTCCATGAACCAAACCGACTCTGCTTCTCCCAAGTCTGCCCCCTACACAATTTTGAACCTTCTCAAGCCCATCCTAGTTGGGAAAAGGCAAGTTACTAATTGGCGTGTACATTACTATCCTAATTACGCATTTGCTGGCTTGTTACATAATGGCACTTCATCAAAACTCTGCAACAAATTAAGGGAGAAAACAAAGGTGAAAGCCATACCCAGGAAACCAGCTGTATTCCTTAACCGGATTTCCAACAAGAGCCAAACCATTTGCTATCAGGAGAGTCAATAACTCATGCACAAAACCAGTTGGATTCACATAAGCACCAAGAGGGCCATCACTCGACATTACCAACATATCACTTCGCCTTGCAATCACCGTCTGCAAGGAGAACGGGAGAAAGCAAGTAATAAAAAAATAGTTGGGCATAGTACACAAAACTAAATAAGAGACATTAAGGTGACAACAGCCTGTATCAACCTGACAAGTTTTACATCGGACACAATCAAAACTCTCAAGTAATTCAAGTTCTCGACGCAATCTATTGGAAACACCATCTATCTCCAGAAGCTCCTGCCTCGTAGATTCAGACGCAGGAATCTTGCTGGCAATATGATATGACAGAAGATCAGGTTTCTTGACAAGACCATCCATGTTTGGTGCCTTAACTATCTTCTTCCACGTATCTGCAATATTCTTTATCAGAATCATTGATCAACAAAACAAAATTAACCAAAAATTATAACAAAAAAGGAAGCAATTATATTCCTCTATTATGAGAAATCAAACTTCTTAAATCACAGGTAAGGAGAACACAAGGTGAGGAACATTACATATCATAAGACAGCACACAGAATTATAGTTATTATTACATAAGACCAAAGACACCACAACTACCAATTAACCATTAACTAACGATTTGGAGAAGAAAAGATGATGGGAAGAAAATACTCATCATTAATCCAAAGTTGTCTTTTTCCTTCTTTCTTCATTTTGTTGTTAAAGTAGCTGTGGTGGCCATACCTCTACTGCTCAGAAAATACAAGCTAACAAATATAAAAGGAAAAATGGAAAAAAGTTGAGTCAAATTACCTGCCACCTGTTGAGCAAGACAATATGAGTCGTACATACGGTAAACCCAAGCAGGCCAGTATGCTCTTGGAACTTCCCGAAACCTGCTTACTGAGTCCTTTCTCCATCCTACACCTCTACAAGTTTGTTTATCTGATATAACCTTATTCCCAATTTCTAGGTTTGCATTCTCACCACTTGTTGAGTCATCATTTAGATCAGAACCACAAGACGAAGCAAGTGCAGATTCATGCAATCTCCTTTCTGTTAGTGTAAGTTCACTCGTAAAACTATCCTCTGACAAGGCATCTGAATTGTCACCTTCATTTTCATGCCCATGCCGTTTAGCCTGAAAAGCACTAGCACTATGAAAGTTCCTCAAAGGTGCCAATCGTCCAACTACATCCCGTGGAATCCTTAATGGGGAATCTTCTTGGATGATTTGGATTTCACCACATGGCTGGAAATAAGTAAACCGTACAAGTAAGTTTTCCAAAAAGTTTACAAAAGAAGACGAATAACATTAAATCATTTCAGCAGGAAAATACTTACTGCTCCGTCCACATCAATCCAGCTATGTCTTAGACGAAAACGCTGTTTTCCACAAGTAACCACATTCAGAGAACCATCGTCTAGACGCCGAAATTGCCTTATCTGGCAAATGTAGTAATAGGGTAAGAAGGTGAATGACAAACTCAGTTTATGTGAGTAATGAAGTACATCATATACATCAATGATATGAATCAGCATTCAACATCAAACATGATGGGTTAACAAAGGAAACTTTGAGTAACGCATAGATGTAAAAAATTACCCACTGAAAAGCAAATGACTTAATCTTTTCAAATATTTTCTCTTTTAATTTTCAAAGTATCCCTTTCCTTTTATCCCCTATCTTGTAAGTTGATACCGAAAATTCTTTAAGAACACCATGTTGGTCTGAAATCTTCTCTATGAAATTCCAACTACAGCATCCTATTATCATAACATCAGCTTGCAGCTTAAGTTTACGAGTTCTATTATTTGTCAACTTCAGACAAAGAAGAAGACCAATTTCCTGTAGGAATGTGTAAAATTTTGTCTCCGGATAATTGAAAATGATCAAAGCCCGGCACTTATTGTTTAATTAAAGTCTAAGAACCTGAAATTAACACCAGAGAAAACAAACAATGCAATGATACAACCACCAAAAAACTAATGGAAAGAGAAGGTTACAAAAGAAAAGGAATATGTATATAACTATATATCAATAGTGCTTTGGTGACTAAAGAATTGATACTAAAATTGGATACAAAATAACGTTTATGGTTGTGGTTGGCTGTATTTATGCATAGACGTATGAGTGTGTATATATTCACTAACATGGAAAAGTTATACTGAGCTCAATTAAGTATTGTAAAACTTACATGCCAAAACTCTTTCAGTTTTCAGAAATTAAATTGCTAATACACCATATCATAGTAAGTTAATAAATAAATAATAAGAATAAATTAAAAATGGGGGATTCTTGGCAGCATGATCTGTACCCATACCTCTGTTGTTGTCCCTGTGGTTGACAATCGTATTTTTCCATTACCAGTATCTCTATAAACACGAACCTGAACAGTTGTTTAAGTTTCATCCAGGTTTCAGATAAATGGCTAGAAACTAATCGTAGAAACCAAAAACAAGTAAAAGCATCAAAGACTTCACCTACCACGCCTAAAGTATAAGCAGCATCAGCTTGTCCTAAAGCTCTTTCTACAGCAGCTATAAAATCAGGTTGAATAACTCTTAAAGGAAGGGTAGCCTCAGGGAACAGAACAACACCTGAAATGTTTTTTTTAAGGTGAAGTCAAAGACTTAAAAGAAGTAGTAAAATACTATCGAGTGACAAGTAGAATTGTTTGATTTGAAGAAAAAAACTTGAGACGAATGGCAAGGCATTTTATTTGGGGGCGGCAATTTTCGACACGACACAATAACATGACGCGAACACGATTCATAAATGGGTTGATGTCATAAACACTTATTATAAACGGATTCGTGTCATAAAAACCATTTTAAACACGTATCAATTTTCGACACAAACACGATTCATAAACGGGTTCTTATTATAAACTCATGTATACACAAGTTTTAACATGACACGAATTAGCCTAACACGACACGATTGTCACCCCTAATTTTACTGTTCTCCAACAATAAATTCAATATGCTATGTATAAACTGTAAGTTTTACTATTCTCACAGCTTTATGCCTAAATCATTAGGCCAAGCCAAAATACAAGAGCAAAATCTCTCTGAGTAACTAATGTTGAAGCAACGAGAGTAAAAAGAAAATTTACAGAAGGCATACAACGTTAAGTAACTAAAAAACAACAGTCAAAAAAAGATACTAAATTAATGACCAGTAAGTACTATCAGAAATTACAGAAAAGAGAAAACAAATAAACATCATTAAGTATAAATGTACAGATTGTTTGTTAAAATACTTTATGGAGCCACGAATTAGGGTTTTCTTTAGTTCAATAAGAAATTGGAGAAATTAGCAGAGCCACAAGTGAGTGCTTGTATATAGAATATTATAGAAATATATAATAGATGAGAACTTTAATTCAAATAGGCACAATTGTCAGAAGGAGAAGAAGGTTGGCAAGTTATAAGCTTACTAGAAATTGGATGTCTCCATAAAAATAATAGCAATTAACAATTGTAACATTCAATGAGAATTAGTGGGCAAGAACTAAGAAGAATGTAACTATTTGAAATAGTCCCCAAATTTGAATTCAATCTGAAATCGCCCAACTGATAGTCCACTTTACAGTTGTTAAACTTTTGCCTTCAAATGATATGCGAGTAAAATGAAATTGTACAAATTCCGCAAATCACAAATAACCTCACAATTACCTTCTAAATAAAGCAACGGAAGGTTTAGTACAGCACCATCATCCAAGGAAGCCAACCTATTCTGAGTATTTTCAACCTCTGCCACATGAAGAATACGATTACAATTGGATTCACATAAAAGGAAGTACAATGGGCGGAAAACGTGTGCCTACCACCAAGATAACTATGTAAGGAAGCCAGACAAGGGTCAAAGGTGAATTCAGCAGACCCAGAGGTCCCTCCATAACCACGATCACTGAAACCATAACGCAACATGTAACTATATAAGCAAACACATAAGCAATATCAATACTATAACAAAAAACACACAAAAAAATAATGAAATTGTAACAGATAACGTTACTGATTAATATTGTCATTTATGGAAAAGTATTGGATTTTAAATTTTACTAATATTCTTTTACAAAAAAAAATTTATTGGATAGTTAAAAGCCACTCCGTTGCAGGCTTCTTGACAATGAACATAGAACGTTAACTTGCCGGTCAATACTTATCTTAGTTGAAATATATCATATATATTTTGGTACTGCAAAACAGAAATTCAAAGAATTAAACAAATTCTCAATTTCTTTTTCTTTCCATTTGTTAAGTGAGTAAGAAAGTAGAAGATAACAGTTAACTAGGCCAGGAAAAAATCTGCCTGAGCATACTTTTTCAAATCTGGCCTTGTTTATTCCCTTCTTCTTTTTTTGAGAAATAACTTCTTTGTTCTTTATAGGGATTCTTATTGTGTAGAGCAAAATTAGGCAGTAAACTATTGTTGTACCATATGTGCAGAATTAATAGTATGCAGTAAACTATTGTTGTACCACATGTGCATAATTAATAGTGCAATCACCCCATAAATGTTACCATTTAACACAAAACATATAAAATCAACAAATTATTTTGGGGGAAAGATCATGTACATATACATAAATTTAAATTTTGAATGCTATGAATAGCTCGAGTTTAAAAATATATCCATATTAAAACTATAATGAACTAAATACGAATCACACATACTTTATGCAGGTATGCGTACATGAACATATTTATTTGGCATGCTAATGTGTAAAAGTAAACATAAAATATGATTGGACCTCAAATTATTCATTTCGAATTGGGTCAGCAAGAGTTGAGCAGTCCTTAACAAAACGATGTCTAACAGTACTGTTTTACAAGTTACATCCTGCACACACTATTGCACCTTTCACACTTTATACTATTGGGATAAAGTCCCACATCGTTTGTTTAAGTTACCGAAAACTCACTATATACTCGAGAGACCTCTCTACTTAGTACCAAACTACCAATTGATTTTAAGATGGATGTTTCAACATGGGATCAGACCTACACTCTATATATACTTGAGAGACCTCTCTACTTGATGCCAATTGGTTTTAAGATGGATGTTTCAACATATACAACTATAATTTCACACATGACCATCTTAAACCCAAAATTAAATAGTATTATAATCATTTTAATCTGAATTAAGTAAATTAGTAAGCTAAAAAATGGAAAGAAATACACTATACTATATTATGAAAAAATATGTGAATTTTCATTACTTGAAATCATCTTCATCGGAAGATTCTGAAAAATCATCGACTTCTTCGATCTGCAGCTCCTCAGAATCTATTTCCCTAATTTGATCCATCAGGATCCTTTCTCTCTCTAGAATCATTTCCGTCTCCATTTTCCTCCTCGCTTGCTGAATCACACGGAAGGAATTCGTGCTTATAACTTCATATTTAGCGATTGAGACACCGCCAAACAAATGAATAGGTCGAATTCCGTCTCCATTTTCCTCCTCGCTTGCTGAATCACACGGAAGGAATTCGTGCTTATAACTTCATATTTAGCGATCGAGACACCGCCAAACAAATGAATAGGTCGAATGAAATGAAAATGAAATTCCCACCCAAAAAAATGTGACCGCGTTGGTCGTGGCGCCAAATGGAATTGTCTCGATTGGATGTGGGTCCTCTCATGTAATACGAATAGGGAAAAAAATATGCAAATTATTTTATTATAATTTGATCCTATCATTTAATTATAATTTAACATATACTCCTTCAATTCCAAAAAAATTAAATAAAGTATAATTTACGCACACATGTCAAAAAAAAATTAAAACTTATTCTTAGTGGTCCTATAAAATATTTTATTTGTGCATAATTTATCAAAATTATGTCATTTTGGTTTATATATTTTTAATTTTTAATTTGGGAGAAGAGAATTTATTTTATTTTTTTAAAATAAATATATTAAAACAACGTAGTTTTGGTAAACTGTGCGCAAATAAAATATATACAATTGTGTATGGCTATATTGCCCAAAATTATATAATTGATAAATATTTTTATTTTTTTTATATTAATGAACCCCATTAATATCATCATTTTAAGGACAAAAATAATTATATATTTAGTCATTCTTTTATGGATAGAAAAAATAATTTATAAATTAAAATTTATTGCATTTATAACAATATTCTTAAATAAAATTAGCAAATTTTAAAACCAAACCTCGAATTTGTTTATTCATTCCATTCTTTTAATATATTTTTTTAACTTTTATTTTTTGAGGAGTACAATCTAACCTCGTAATTAAATATATTATTATTTTATCACTATTACATTATTTTAACATAAAAAACTGACAAACATACGTCACATAAAGGCAATAAATAAAATTATTCAGGTGGTACTCATAATTATGATAATAAAAAATAACTAGTAGCAGTCGTGCTGAAAAAAAATATAAAGGAATCTTTTTATAAATTTTCAATATTTCACAAATATTACAAAACGAAATTTGCCCAATACTAATACTTTATATGCTCCATTTTATAAGATTATTATTGATTATATTTTTAAATTTAAAATTGATATAAATATTTTTTTGATTTAATTAATATAATTATAAATATTATAAATTATCTAAAAATAATATTTATTGTAAGTTTTATTATTTTATATATTTTTAATGAATTATTTTAATTTTAAATTTAAAAATATTTAAAAAATTAATATTAATTCTATAATTTAATTTTCAAAATCAATTTGTAAAAATGGAAAAGAGAATATGTGGCAAAGTTTACCATTCCCGAGTTACAGTATATAAAAGCTATGAAATTAACCGCGAATCAATAGAGTGAGAACAACAGTGGAGAGAGAAAGATGTTCACCATTGTCGAGTCTTGTTGCTCCTGCTAATCAGATTCGTAATTTTTTGGGAACTGGAATTGGATCCCGATTTTCTGATTGTTCCCGGTAAGCTTAACGTATTTTGAGGTTTCAGTTCTTTGATTTTTAGATTAAATTCTAAGTTTAGGTTGTTTGATACGGCAGTTCGTTTCGAAGATTTAACTCGCAATGGACAAGTCAACTGCTTTGGATTATATTAACCAGATGTTTCCCACAGGTCGGAATCCGATCGTACACTTTGTTCATGTTTAACATTGAGTTTGCATACTAGTATATTGGTGTTTATTAGATTTACAAGTTATTATTGACTTTAATCCCCAATTGTTAGTGATTGTTGTTCTTTAGATGTTACTATTTTATTTCTTAGGAGCAGTTCTTATAATTGGAAAAATTTGAGACTGGATACATCATACCTAATTATTAGTATATTTTTCTCATGTCAGTTAGAGTCTCCTCTCCTTCATAACAATGTAATAAACACAAAAATGAGTTTCTAATTTGCCACTAATGAAAAGTGATTAAACACAGAGTTCACACTTTAAACACAGAGTTCACTTCATATCAAGTGTAATGTACATGGTAGGTAGCAATAAACATATCTAATTACTAATTAACATAGTCCCCCATGTCCACAAAAGATGACTGGAGTTATTTTTATTTTTTTGGTCATATAAAAGATGTCTAAAGTATATAATTCAAATGCTAAATGTTTTATCCTCAAAGTAAGATCGTTTACTTTTAGCAAAAATAGAGCATCTTTAACGTACTTACGTGCAGTCCATTATGGGTAAAATGAGAACTTATTTATACTCTATCCTTTACTTTTGTTTTTCTTAAATTGTGTGACTAGTGCACTTAAGACATCTTTAATGGGATAGAGGGAGTGTTTGCCTACTCAAATCATCATATTTAAGAGACCATACAGTACCAAATGATTTTCTGCTTGTTTATGTAAGAACTTAAATGATGAAACAAAACTCTTGTAACTGAACCTGAAGTAGATCAGAACAATACTTCATACATGTATAGTAAGGCATGCAGGCAAGTATGTGGAAATATACCAAACTAAGAGATAGAAAGCATTGACATATAGAAAGTAAACTATTATACCCCTTAGAATTACAAAACATAAAGACTTAGATTGTTGCAGGAATGTTACTCACATCATAAAGGCTCCTAGGTTTGGCCTCCAGAGCTTTTAAGTAGTTACCAGAGCATCTTTATCCAAAAAGAAAAAGAAAAAATTCATTTGTTATGCTTAACCACAGGTGCAAGTAATGAATAACCTAGAGTCTTTTGTTATACATGATAACATATTGCTACAGCTTGAACTCAAATGGCTCAAACAATAAGGGGCACTTGTGTCAGTTTACAAAATTGATGATATTGGTTTTAAAAGTTTTTTTGTCCCCTTCTAAATCTCAATTCAAATAAGGAAAAATGAGATTATTAAGGAATAAGGATAACATAATCATTGGCTAGAAATATTTTTTTGAATCTCCATTCTTGAACATCATGTTTTTAGTGAAGATTTCTTCCAATTTGATAATCTCGAGTTTCAATTTTCTTGACATATGGAATATGGTTTACCAGAGGCATCTTTATCTGGCGTTGAGCCCCTGATGCAAAAAATTCACAGCGAAATTCGCCGCGTGGATGCTGGAATTTTAACAGCTGTTCGTCAACAGGTAGTTTTATTTACTTACAACTATTGTTCTTAAACGACCAGTTAAATTCATTGGAAGTAGGTTGCATTTAATCAGCGCAAATTTTACCGGTTTTGATGGTCGGTACTAGTTTGCATAATACCCTAGTTTTTAGAATTGAATAGTGTGGATAATTTATACTAAGTAATTTTAAGTTTTGATGCAGAAAAGAAAATTAGTAGGAACCAATATGCCAAAAATCTTTTCTGGAGATTCAAGTCATGGTGGGGAGGGTTGGTCAAAAACACGTCGGACTTTAGAAACTAAAATGTATAAGATTTATCATTTTTATATTATATTTGATAAGTATAAATTTATGATATGTTTTTAATTCTATCAACAAACACCATTCTCCACTTGAAAATGTTGATGAGGTTAGTAATATAAAGGGAGAGGCTGCGTTCCCTCCCCCTACCAACTCAGGTTCATGTGTTAAATTGAATGAATAGATACATATTTACCAATTATAAAATATCTACTGGAGACCCCTCCAATTTCAAAGAAGTAAATATAAATAATACTATGGAGAAAGGAAAAGAAATTGATTCAATGTTCATTGTATGTATGTGTAATTCACAGAGCACGAGATGCAACTACTTCAAAACTATGTGATTAGATACTATCTTTTCTCAACATGGGTGATTTGGCATAGATGATATCTAGAATTTGTAGTCTTAAGGCTTCCTTCCTTTTACATTTACCTGCAGTTGGCGGATTCCTTTTATTTTGATAAGTAAAGTGATATTAACTAGACCTCACCAACGTAGTTATCAGAACCTATATTGGATGGATTTTAAAAGTTACTTTACATTTAGTAAAATTTGATCAATGGCAGGAAATTTTTTATGATTGTAGGACAGGAAACCTTGTGTAGAGATTGGAGGGTTGTACATTTTAAGTGCTCTTTTGGTGGTTTTTTTCATTATTTTGGTGACTGTGGACTCTTTATTCCACCATTTAAAGTATCCTCCCTTTTCTATTAATATATTTTATTCTTTTATCAATTTTTTTGGATTTGCTTGGACCATTATCTGCTACATGTATATATGATTAATTGTACTTTTGAGGGCAGGAATTCATTAAGCTTCTTGCCTTGTATTTGAGGTGAGCACTGTTTCTAATCAAATACATTATGCTATTAGATTCATTTACTCTTCTATGCATCTTTAACTTGTACAAATATTCATAAATTGAGTCCTCTGATTGCTAAAATATTCTATTTTCAGAGTAATTCGGGAACAAAGGCCAAGGAAGATCTTGCTGCAGCAACGGGTGCTGTGGAGGTCCGTTAAATATACTTGTGATAGTTTGGTGCATGACTTCTCCATTTATAAGTGTTAATGATCACTGCTCTAAGCATGTTAAAGGCTCTTGATGTTCTGATTGCAGTTTAGTTATTTTCTGGCTTTTATCAATCATTAATTTTTTTTGCAGGAACTCATGTACAAGATTCGTGAAATAAAAACTAAAGCTGAGCAAAGTGAAACAATGGTTCAGGAGATATGCCGCGACATTAAGAAATTGGATTTTGCAAAGAAGCATATAACAACTACGATCACTGCGCTCCATCGTCTTACAATGCTAGGTAAGTCTTCTTTTACCTCTATGTTATGTTTCTATGACATGTGGTATCTGTGACTTCTTGGAGTGTCTCGTTGTAAACAAGCTTGTCCAATCATATATTTTTTCCATAAGTTCTAATGTTCAAAAGGCACCAATAGGGGATGACTCCCAAATACAGTTGGAGTATACAAAATAGAAGGAATGCAAAAGAATCCTGCACCATCAAGAATGACAGAAACTCCTAACCATGAAACATCCAAAAACATATGCACATTATGTTCCCGAGGCAAATTTCCTCTAATATTTCAACAAAGGGCACAACTGATCCTGGTAAAGCTTCATTTTACCAACAACGTACTAAACTGAAAAAAATAAAAATAAAAAACGAATATAAAAATTGATTTCTCATTCACTTTGAAGCAATTTCCCCCCCTCCACATAACCAACTAAAGACAACGAGGCACTATGTCCCATCACATCTTAGTTTCGCCCTCTTCCCATCCTGGCACCTTTCCAAGCCCTGAAAAAGGTTACCAGTGATCCCATCAGTACCAGTTGATCTCTAACACAGAGAAACACCGAGAACACACTATCTCCCATAGGTCACTATTAAATTCACAATGCAATAAAAGATAGTTATTAACTCCCCATCATTCTAGCATATTCAACACTAGTTGGTTTGAAATTTTTATTGGTTGTAGGTACTAGAATAATAGATTAGTTCTTACCTTAGTTATGTATGGGAGCAAATCAATAACCACAACTTCATATTAGTTGTTTCTGAACTTCCAGTTCTAGTAAGTGCATATGCTTTTGTGCTCTAGTTTGTATGAAAGTTATTAATAGACATATTAAAAAGAAGGCACTAAGGTGGGGCCACCCAAATACATACAGAGATACAAAGAAGTAGGAAAGACCTGCACCACAAGACACAAGAACTACATCATGTCCCTATTTTAAACTCTGAAAGAAGTCAACTAAAACAATGGGTGAATCATGAGACTTATATTTTACCAAAAGAATAAATTGGACTATTTAATATTTTATATGCATCACAAACCGTTCTTTTTCCTCAAAATATATAGAATTCCGTTCTCTCTATAGCACCCACAACAAGAAATGAGGAATCATATTTCATTTTGAACGTCATCTCTTAGGAATTCTTACCCCTTCCAAGTGGCCAAAAATTCCACCACAGAAGCAGGCATCAATCATCGCATCCCCCCAAAGGGAGAACACCATGAAATACAGATGGCTAACAAACTCACAATGCAGAAGGATATGATCGGTGATTCGGTGGATTCCCAATCCTTCTTGCACATGTAGCACAGGTCACTAAAAACTTGCTCCGTTAAGAATCCCAAGTCAATATGCACCAAAAAACAAACTTATTTTTGTTTTGCATGACCTGGCCATGTACTCGTATGTTTTAAATTGAAACTTACAACCTATATTCTTGAGGTTTCTAGTAATAAACTCCTGCTTAGAAGTTAGAAACTGCTTAAGGAACCCCTTGGACTATAGTACATGCTTAATTTCTCAATGAAATAGTTTTTGTTGTTATATAACTGTACCGTGAGGTTATTTAATCTACACTAGTTTGAAATATCAAAAATCTTATATCTTTGTCAAAAATTTCTACTGCAACACTCTTGTACCAATTGCAGTCTCTGCAGTTGAGCAACTTCAAGTAATGGCTTCGAAACGACAATATAAAGAGGCAGCTGCACAGCTCGAGGTAAACCAATCTTGTAATGTTAAGTGGTAATGTACTATGGTTTGTCTCTCCACGGGCAAGCATCACACATGAGGGAGACAGTTAAACATGATATACATTGTTGGGCTATTGTTGAACAACTTAAGCTTTTGGAGCAATTAGTAACTTGACAAACATTATCTGCATAATGCTTGCTTAAAGCTGACAGCCAATAGAGAACCTTCTCCACTCTAGTTGACATTTCTGTGCCAAGCCAAACATTTGATATCCATTTCATAACTACCTTCAGTAAATGTTTTTCTCCATTTCTTAACTTTTGTATCATTGTGGATCATTAACTTTGGCATGACCATATGAACACTTATACTGTTTTCCTTGTGTTCAGGCTGTGAACCAGTTATGTAGTCATTTTGAAGCCTATAGAGATATTCCAAAAATTACAGAGCTCAGGGAGAAGTTTAAGAATATCAAACAAATTCTCAAGTCACATGTGTTCTCTGATTTCTCAAGGTGTGTTTCGTTTCCGGTTATTGCAGTTCTGTTTTGAAAAGACCATTGACCGAATATTCCATTAAAATGATGAAAGTACATTACAGTGCTTATAATTGTTGATCTTGAACTAGACGGTTTATGGGAATACAGAATACTTGTTTATTTGTGATGTTTTTTCCTTTCTTTTCTTTCTTTCTTCCTTCCCCCCCTCCCCCTCCCCCTCCCCCTCCCCCTCCCCCTCCCCCTCCCCCTTTTCCTTCATTAGCAGGAATTTGTTAAAACTGCTAAAAGATGCAATGAACTCTGAGTAATACATAAGTGAACTAGAGCTCCAAAAAAACTGAGCATGCTGTTTGGATCTATGAAACAATTAATGATCTTTGGGTAATACTTCTTTAACATGAAACCAACATAGTCACAAGAATATAATTAAGCTCATACGTTGGCTGCTCATTTGCCTCAGAGGACCTTCAGTTTTTTGTCTTAGCCTCTGCTTGAATTGGCAATCTCCAGCTGACACAAATTGATGAAGGCAATACCACCAAAGAAAAAAAGCCAGAAAAAAGGGGTATATGATTCACCGTCTTATTTGTCCATGACTCCAGCCACACACCATTTTAGAATGATGTTGGCTCATCAAGTCATCATCTCAAATTAAACAAACTGTTATGTTCAAATGCCAATTCTTTACAAGCCTATTTAAGAGTGGATTGTTTCAGTAAATGGATTAATAAGCGTAGGTCATCAGAGTAAAAAATAAGCACCTCATAGTTGACACTTAACTGATAAAAACCCTTGTAAGGTTCCATTGTCCTGTGGAACAACAGTTTTGGTGTCATTTTTTGGGGTGTTTGGAAATGTTGGGTGTGTCCATCAGGAGTTAGGGAGTTGCTTCTTGTTAGGCTTCAAGCTTTTGGTAGGAAGAAGGATACTAAGGTGCTTTGACGGTGTAACTGTTTTTGCATTTCCTTAGGTTTTGAAGGGAGAAAATTGCTCATATTTTCAGTGGTCTTCTTTTCTGTGCATCTTCTTTGGGACCGTCAGTCTTCTTGCTTCGTCGTGGTCCTCGACAATGGGCATTTTTGCTGGAGGCGGGTGTCTATTTCTGAATTCTGATTTGCAGGGGTACTAGCTTGTGTCTAATAGGGGGAGATTGTTATTTATATGTTATACTTTTGATTTGATTATGTGTAATTGGTATAAGTTAACTGTGAGACCCCAAATTGCTTATTACCCTGCTTTAAGGGCTTTGTACTTTTTCCACTTTCTCAATTTTGGAGTATTTCTTGTCCTCTCCTTTTGCATGCCCCCCATCTCTAGTAAAATTTCTTCTTTTATTTATTTTTCCCCTACTCTCAAAGGGAAATAAAAATGCAGTAGAAATGAAAATGAAGAAAGACTTTTGTTTTATAAGCTTCATTTAACACTCCATAAATTTTTTTCTCTAGGGTTTATGCTTTTACAGTTCATTGATAAATCTTCAATTTTGGCTTTTATGAATAGACATGCCATTTTGCATGTTAAAAAACAATATATAGCTTGATTTCCAAGCCTCCAAAGGTTTACAGTCAATTCCATGTCCTGTTAAATTTCAAAGCATTGCTTGCTGCATGTCTAATCTATAATTTTATTATTATATTGCAGTCACATCAAAGTAGTTTTGAAACATTTACTAGAGTGCTTTTGTCTAGTACTTGTATGGACTATGGATACTTCTCCTTCTTAGGGCTTGGGACCTGAATGCTTTTTCCACTAGCTTTCTTTACTTTCTTTACTTTCTTTACTTTCTTAGCTTTGTTTAGGTGGAGTTCTTGTCCTCCACATGCATTGCATTTATCACTCTTTATCATTAAATTATTCTTTATCAATTAAAAAAAAAAGGTTAGAGCTATTAGTGTATATTCTTACACTTTAGCTCAAGTAAAGACATGTATCAACTAATTAACTTTACTACAAGAATCTGATTTTGCCAGATTGCTACATTAAATATGTCAGTTTTGATGCTATTAGACAAATATGACTATTACAAAGGATAGACCTGAATCTTATTGTGTCATAGATAAAAGACCTAAATTTAATAAATATTAGTTAATTCAACTTTGGGGGTATTTGAACCAGGATTCCCAAAAGTTTTACCAATCCTCTTTTGTTGTTTGTCTTTCAAACTTGCTTCAAAAAGTAACTAGCCAAATCATCTGTATTATATTAACCTGAATTCTCACCTTATATGCTATTGGTACCTTGAAAGATTATTGTTCTTTTGTCTTTTTTCTTTTCCTTACTTATTTATTCTTTAATCGCAGCTTAGGTACAGGGAAGGAGACAGAAGAAAGTAATTTGCTGCAGCAGTTATCAGATGCTTGCTTAGTTGTTGATGCTTTGGAGCCATCAGTAAGAGAAGAGTTGGTAAAGAATTTTTGTAACCGTGAGCTTACTTCATATCGGCAGATCTTTGAAGGAGCTGGTTTGTCCAATTTTTATCTATATTTATTCAGTTATGGTACACTGTTCCCAATTGTGAAATTCCTTGATTTTGAAATTCTTTAAATTTACTATTGTATTAGAACTAGCCAAGTTGGATAAAGCAGAGCGAAGGTATGCTTGGATCAAGCGTAGGTTAAGAACAAATGAGGAGATATGGAAAATCTTTCCTCCTTCATGGCACGTTGCCTATTTACTATGTATTCAGTTCTGCAAGTTGACAAGGTTTAGCTTCGACCTATCTTTGAGTTCAAACTTTGTTTTTACATAAGAAAATATATTTATAAATTTAAGCAGCCACTTCCTGCAAAATACTGCTTTACACAAGGCCAGTCATCAGACATGTGTAATCAATTAATAATAAAAATTGGTCCTTGAAAAAAGTCTAATGAGAAAAGTTATTGATATTTTGAATATAAAGAAACTATAAAAAGGTTTGGAGCTAGGACCCTATTTGGGACCTATCAAAAAATAAATATAATTGAGGACAATATCTGTATTTTCCTTGACAGAGTACAGTTATATTATTTTCCCTTTGGAATAATTCTGAACAAGACTAGTGACTGTTGGTTTGGATATTATCAGGACACAACTTGTGGAAATCCTCGATAATCTGAAAGAAAAGCCTGATGTTGGAACGTTGTTGCTAGTAAGTTTCGGTTATCATGTGTTTTCCTCTTTCTGTTTGCAACCTAGTTTTGGACACTTAGTCTTGTAATTTAACTTTTCTGTTATTTTCCTTAAGGTCCTGGGTCTTGTAATACTTATGTTATTCTTTTTTTATCATTTCAATATTTCTTTGATAGTTTCACTCTTGACATTTTCCTTTTATAAATATTTGAAGGCACTGCAACGAACTTTAGAATTTGAGGAGGAGCTGGCAGAGAAATTTGGTGGGGGCAGTCGTAGTAAAGAATTGGGGAGTGACACTGGGGAGACGGATAGAGAGGAGAATAATAGTCAAACTGTATCAGATATCCGTAAGAAGTACGAGAAAAAGCTTGCTACTCATGAATTAAGTGGAGATGAAGTATGTCTTAGTGATTGCTTGCTTTACCCAATAATAGTTAGCCTTTAAAACTATAGCTTATTAAAATTGTTAATTTTGTTGTGCCTGTTGGTGGTATTTTGTCAGGATAAAGATGGACATAATTTATCAGTGCCTGGAGCTGGGGTAAGTTCTTATTTTCATATATTATTATAATGAAAATGCTACTTGTAGTACATTGAATATTGATGGGTCAAAAGTACAATGTCCAAAGACTAAAATCCACTTCAGATACATGGTTGTTGTTTCATCTGATTATACTATTGCAGTCCTTTATTTTAATTTGAAGCTAATACTGTTATAGCAAGAGACAAAATGAAGCAGGTGATAATCATAATTTTACATTTTAATGGGCACAACATTCTCATAGTTGAAAGTCTCTGTTTCCATATAAAAGATGGGCTAATCTTCTTATTTTCTCTTGCTTCAGTGGAATGATAATAGAATAGTTATGTGCATAGAGCCATAGATTTATCAGATTGGAATTTTTTTGGTAAGTAAATAGATTGATTATAAGCATGAAAAGGAGGTGAATCCAAGTACACGCTCTTCAATTAGTTTTATTAATGTGCTCTTTATTAATTGCATCATCTGAAACTTGTTTTGTTGGGAGGTTTGAGTAAAGGTATTTTTCAAATTGAGAATCATTTACTGAACATAAATCTTTTAGTTGGATGTGATGTTTGCTATTATAACACCATTTATCATTGGAGTCCAAATCAAATGAGAGAGAGATGGAGAGACAGATGATTGACAGCTTGGGTGGAAGTAGATTGATGTGGTCGATGAGAGTCAAATGCATGCAACCTTCCTTAAAATTCCTTTTGGATTGTAAGGACAGGAAGAGACGTTCAGGAAGAAATGGAATATAGCTCCTTTATGTTTGTGGTGAACAGTTTGAAATAAGATAAGTGCCGCTTCTAAGGCATTTGTTAACCAATGTGCAAATTTATTGCTATGGTGTTGTGTCTTATGTTTTTTTTTGAGATGAGGAGGAACTTTCTGGCTTCTGTTTCCACCTTTTTGGATTTCAAGATGAGTTTGCATTCTTGCAAGATAGTTTTTATAAGACCTTGGCAGGGTTGGGTATAGAGTCTTTTCGGTTTGAGACTAAGGAAGGCTGTGCCTTCTCGTTTATAGTTTTCTTAAGGCTTTCTCTTTTGGGTTGTTTACAGGTCCTGCACCCTAATGTGTGGTCTTTTATAAACTATTTCTATTAGTTGTGTCTTTCTTCAGAATGAAGCTAATAAAGCTAGCTGCTAAATTTTTTTATCTAGGAAAAAAGAAAAAGAAAAATGTATTTGCTGAATATTGTCTTGTATACACTGGTTTTGCAGTTCAATTTTCATGGAATTATTTCATCTTGCTTTGAACCTCATTTGACGGTATATGTAGAACTAGAAAAGAAGACTATTTACTGAATATTGTCTTGTATACACTGGTTTTGCAGTTCAATTTTCATGGAATTGTTTCATCTTGCTTTGAACCTCATTTGACGGTGTATGTAGAACTAGAAGAGAAGACTCTTATGGAGCATCTAGAGAAACTTGTTCAGGTGAGTTTGATGAACCTATTAAAATTTTTGTGGTCCTTTGCTTTGATGTATTTTACTAATATGCATTATGTTTTGTACAACAAACAGGATGAAACATGGGAAATTGAGGAAGGAAGCCAGACTAATATATTGTCTAGTAGCATGCAGGTAAAATATGACTTCTTGTTTGGAGGTTTGTCTTCACCTAAATAGTGAGAATATAATTCTTACTATTTAGTTTTTATGCTGTATACATTTGTCAATTTTCCTGCTAAATTCCTTGCGGCATCTATTATATTTTGGAGTTGACAGTACAAACTATTGAGAGTTTGAGTTGTTGTAGGGAACTTGTCATTTTCTTCCATTCTCAATCAGAGAGCATATGCTTTTCTGAGACTGCACTGACATATTATTTATTGATTTCCACTTGTTTAGGGAGGGTGAACTTGTTTCCCCCCTCTGTTCTTGTGTCCTATTTGTATCTCAAAACTTCTATTTATTTATTTTTTGGCATTTTCAGAACTACTTATGGTGGATTTTCTATAGTGCTATTCTAGGTCTGTTAATAACCTATTTGATCCTTCAGTCATTGTATGTTCCTCTAAACTGTTTAATTTTAATTGTCGATGTCCTATCAATTCCATTTTTCTTTTGAAGCAGCCATGCCAATGCATTTACATGATCAGTTTCTATTTTTACTGTATCTGTGCTAATTTATTTTCTCGTTGTTTTATGAAGGTCTTTTTGATTATTAGGAGAAGCTTAAAAAGATGCAGCGCTTTAACAAAGAGCCACACATTATTCAATTTGTTCAAGGTGTGTTTTAAAGCTTATACTTGTGTCTGGATGAGGTATTCATAAAAACTAGAAGTGCATATTTAGTAATGACTATCAATGAAAGACTGTCGAACAAAACTTGGGGTAACTGAAATAATCATCAAGGTCAGCAACATGTAAATATTCCTCACTCTATGCTGTCTATACCTGAATGTTCTAATATCCGAAGAACTCAGATTCTGTAAGTGTTTGTTTGGAACTTGGAAATGCAAAGGAAACAAAAGGAAAGGAAAACAAAAATAAATATAAAAATGAAAAAACTATCTTAGTGCCTATAAATCCAATCATTTATACTTTTAAAAATCCTAATATCAATAACAATGTTCAGATTTAGTGTTATAGATGGTCAATAATGTTTCATAAATTATAGATTTCATTTTTTTTGTTTCCGTTTCTTTTCCCTTGGATTTTCCAAGTTCCAAATATACCCTAAAATTTGTGATGCATTGCACCTTACAGTGTGCTTTAACTTATGCTCACTGAAATATGGCTTGGCATAGTTGCAAGTTATTTCACTTTGAAAGATTTGATTGTTGGTATATAGAGCTTATATTGATAACTAGAAACGTTGTGCTAGGTCTTCTTAAGGGTAGTTTAATCAATGGGAATTATTATATCCTCAGCTTGCTTTCACTTGAATATTTTTTTAAACCGTGTTCATGAATTTGCCAAAAGTGGAGCCTTGTTAGTTTCAGAAGAAACTTTTCTTCCTAGTATAGTACTACCTCCGTCCTCAAAAGGATGTCTAAGAGTACAATGGGCACACGAAGTCACGAATTAAGGTTCGCAAATTAGAGGAGAGAGTATAAAATTTGTTCCAGTTACACCCTTTGTTTGGATCACACAAGACGATAATTAACTTGGGAGTGGAGTGTTTATATGGGGATATATGCACTTTGGGATAAGTTAGTATTTATATCATATTCTACATTTGGTTTGTATACTTTTAGACATCCTTTTGAGGATAAAATCTTAATGTACTTCTTGACATGCTTTTGAGCACGGAGGGAGTAATATATTACTTGGGGATAAAAGAACGAAATGGAAACCTTATTATTATTTTTTTGTACAAGGAAACTAGAACTGTTCCATTCTTAATTTTGCTTTTGGGGTATTGTGTCCATTTGTTGTTCGCTATGAATATACTGGATTACCAAGTATGTTGCATGATACCATATGAATATGAGAAATGTTAAGCCTGTATAAATTCCGATAGCAAATCAACATATAATGGCTGTTTTTGACTTCTTGAAAGTTAATAATTTCATTTAGCTTTTAGAGAATTTAGTGTGCAGGTTCGCCATTTGATAGGAAACTTAACCGATCACCAATGTGATTTGAATTTTATTTAGTTCAGGAATGAGGTCACTTGCCAATAAATCTTAATTTGGCCTTGTAGGAATGCTACAGTTAGGTCACTGACCTGCTTACTGGATAAATGCTTCGTGTAATTATAGTTGGAATGAAGTATATACTTTCTGAAATCTCCAGTCTATGAATGACAATTGTAGGATTTTATTGATCCATCATACTGCATATTGATCTATATTATTATGATCTTCTGGGCCTTTTAATTAGGTATTTCAAAGGATTCTCAAATCCTATGCTACAAAGCTTTTTGCAAGATTGCCTAAGGGTGGTACAGGGATTGTTGCAGCTGCAACGGGGATGGATGGACAGATTAAGGTATTGACCAACTTCTTTTGCCTTGCACCTTCGTCATGAAAAATTCTTATTCTTTACACCTATTGGTGATTCTGAATTTTTTGTCCAACCGTACCACGCAGACATCTGATAGGGACGAACGTGTCATTTGTTATATCGTGAATACTGCTGAATATTGCCATAAAACGGTAAGTTCGATCTCATATATGTAACTATTTATTGGTTTTGTTATTTCTGTTGATAATTACCTACAAGGTTGCTAGCCTGAGACTAAGATTGGTTTCGCAATAAATTATAATTATATATAGTACGGGTTTATGTATTGCATAGGTGTCAGATATATGATCGTCGTCTTTTGTAAAAAAAGGTGAGGGCACAATAGTTTCAAATTATAAGCTCTTATTTTGTATACTCCGTGTTTTCTATTGCTTGCAAGAGTCGTGCAGTTTCTTGAAACTTAAGAATAATTTGAATTCGATTGTATGATATACATGATATGCTTTTGTTACACTATACAAACCGCTGAAGATAGTTTTTAATCCGTTGGTATATTATAATTAATCCATGATTGTGACTTTGATTTCATTATTTTTGCAGTCTGGTGAGTTGGCTGAAAATGTTTCTAAAATAATTGATTCTCAATTGGTTGATGCAGTGGATATGTCTGAAGTGCAGGTTAAAACTATTTCATGATTGAGTTTTAAATAAGTATTTATAATTCTTTGTTGCTTTTGATTTTAATTAGAATGATGGCGTTTGTGAAGGATGAATTCTCAGCAGTTATAACAAAAGCACTGGTAACTTTAGTCCATGGTCTGGAAACTAAATTTGATGCTGAAATGGCTGCAATGACACGGGTTCCCTGGGCCACACTTGAAAGTGTTGGTGATCAGTCAGAGTAAGATGCAGTTTCAATAGTTGAATTAAATCAATAATAGTATTGTCCAGATTTTCCCAAAAGAGGAACAAAATGAAAGTAACTTGTGCATTTTGTTATAGGTATGTCAATGGCATAAATATGATCCTTACCAGTAGCATTCCCGTACTTGGCAGCCTTCTTTCTCCCATTTATTTCCAGTTCTTCTTGGACAAGGTGATTATAGAACTTTCATTTAATATATAGATCTTCAAGGTTCATTGTTAATGCCTTTAAGTTTCAGTTGTTCAGACTAGATAATTATTACCAGATTTATGTGGATACCTGCGTATTTTATGTGCAATTAACATTTTCTCCTCCATCACTGTATGGTGTTTTGTCAACCAGCAGCGTCAACACTAGGAGTGTTAAAAAAGTTCCTCGACATTTATAACTCTATTTTTTTCTGTTGGCTCAATATTCTCATTTTTGATTACTTGTGCAGCTTGCATCATGTCTTGGACCACACTTCTACCTGAATATTTTTAAGTGCAAACAAATATCAGAAACAGGAGCTCAGCAGGTTTTCATCAAGTTTACTCCTTTTCCTTATATACTGTTTGGTATCAAGAAGTTTAGAAATACATGTCAGCAAGCAGTTTGGATCCTGTCAAATGACTATCAATTCTTAGTGCTATACAATTTATATTAGTTGGAAGTATACTTTATTAATTTTAATAACTCATGCTCCGTGACTATAAGTTAGCTGTGTGGTGCGTTTGCAGATGTTGTTGGATACTCAGGCTGTAAAGACAATTCTTCTAGATATTCCCTCCCTTGCAAGACAGGTGAGATAGCATATGCTTTTTGTCTATATATTTGAACATGACTAAAATTTGTAATATATTATCCTGGCTTTAATACATCCTTTATGATTGTTTTTGACTGTATTCTATACATTTGGTGTTGGGAACATAGATAATCCTGTAGTCCCGTCTTAATATAAAATGTTTTTTTGTAGGTTCTTCCGGGTTTGTATATGCTTAAATATTGATTTTATCTAGGGTTAATATACTGAGCTTGTCCTAGACTGATTTAATCACCCCTCTTCCTTGTGTCCCTGATTGGGACTACAATGACATCTTGATATCAACTCTACCCAATGTTCAAAAGATTCAAGAGTGTAAGAAAAGAGCATTGGAAAATATTAATTTACTTTCAGACTTAAAAAAGTAGACCATGTCAGAAGTAAGGAATATATTTCTTGAATCTAACATCTTAGTTTTAGTTTCTTTAATTAATTTTTTAATCACTCTGTTAACATACTATTTTAATGCATGGGTTAAGTTACTAATAAAAAAACATAAAAAGTTAATCAATCATACCGCAAAGTGAATCCTATTATTCATAATATAATATTTAATGTCAAGATTGTCTGTTTTGTCATCCTTTCCCCCCCCCCCAACATCCCCTTCCCCGCCCCCCCTTCCTTCCTTTGTTTCTACATTTGTGATCAGAAATTCTGCATTTAGGTTTAAGCATGATCCTTATGCAGAAGTGAAGTTAGATATCTAGCTTTACTTTGAGAAGGTTTTTCTGGATGGTTATGTGTTTCTTCAATCTTCATGAGTATGATTTGAGTGTAGCAGGGAACTGAGTTGTCTATTCTGAACCTCAAAAATACCTCATAGTCTATCCTGTTTTTCTGTATTTTTCAGAACCACAACCTGGGTCTTTTGATTCTTTATTTGAATTTGCAGAGCATCTTTGCTTCCCTTTGGCAGGGTTAGCTTTTTTGTGTATATGTGTTGGTTCTCTTGATGCTTTAGTTATATTATTTTGACTTGTCCAAAAGGGAAGAAAATATTGGCACCAACATTATGGGTTCTATCAAGTACTTTGGTAGCATTTTAAACTTTATCAATAGATTTAATGTACTAGTTGGATTTCTAGAACCTTTCCCACAATATTTTTTTATGGTATTTCATGCTTCTGATAAAGTGATAAATTTTCCAAGACTGCTATTTTCTAATTTGAACTGCTATCTTAATTTCTTTTGTGGAGCTTAAAAGTTCAATTTTTCGTCTTTGACAGACATCAGGAGCAGCTAGCTATTCGAAATTTGTAAGCCGTGAGATGAGCAAAGCAGAGGCATTACTGAAGGTGAGTGGTTGAGGAATTTTGGGTTGTTATGGGGAAATGGTAGTAACATATTCTTGTCTTTGTTTTTATAGGTTATATTGTCCCCAGTTGATTCTGTGGCGGATACATATCGTGCACTGTTACCTGAGGGAACGCCTTTGGAGTTTCAACGCATTTTAGAGCTTAAGGTTGAAGACATTGATCCCTAATCTTTTACTCTACTTTTGTTTGTTATACATCTTTCCTTTTGCCGAAGACCAATGAAAATATGATAGAATACATGATCATTGTATTGTATTGTAGTCTTTGCTCATAGCCTGGGTACATGATATTTTAGAACACTTTGCATATTAAAGCGAAGAAATAGATTGGAATTTGTTTATTCCAGTATTACTGTTTTAGGACAAGCAAGACACTAGTTCTGTTTCAACTGTTCCATTTTGGTTTTGAGTTTTAAATGTGTTCATGCTGGATTTTGTTTGCTTGATACGTACAGGGTCTGAAAAAGGCCGATCAGCAAAATATACTAGACGATTTTAACAAACGTGGGTCAGGAATCACTCAACCGCCGCCTCTTGCCACATCAATTGTCCCTGCTGTCTCTAGCGCCCCAGCACCTCCCGCCTTGACCAATCCGGCCTCACCCGGAATTATCGCCTCGAGAGAGGATGTGTTGACCAGAGCAGCTGCACTTGGGAGAGGTGCAGCCACCACAGGATTTAAGAGGTTCCTTGCTCTGACCGAGGCTGCTAAAGACCGGAAGGACGGGCCTTTCAGGAAGCTCTTCAACGCATGAAAGAAACAAGAGAAAATGCAGTTTGCAAGTAGATTTTTTTTTTCTTTTTGAAAGGGTAAATGTATAGATATCTATCTGAATATTTAGATTTACTTTCTTTATGTACATTGCCTATTTGGTTGTCATGTGAGGGGGAACTTGAGCTCAATGTGTATTTAGGAATATAATGGTGCGCTTATGTTGCTTCTGTTCTACTTCCTTGGTGCTATTGTGTTTCTCCATTGGGTTGGAGACCCATAAGAGTTGCAGTAGGTTATTTGGCTAGGTTTTCTTAAATCATCAACTTATTATTATTAATCAACTTTTCATCCTTCTTTACAAGGAAATGTGCCACGGATTTTAAACAAGTCAATGCTACATTTAAATAATGTATATATTTTTTGGAAGCTATGTTTGTTTGCAAGTATAATACTCGGGATATGATTATTAATCTCGAGTGTTTTATTTGTTTTGACTTTGGACTATTAGTTTTAAGTATTATAAAATAACTTAATAATTTTGATATTATAATTTCGTAATTATAATAGAAATGGATTATAATCTTTGCAAATAAATATAGTTTAACTATCGCAAAGGATTGCAAAAGTTTTTAGTTGAATTATAAATGATTTTATCTTAATTTATTTTATTTTATTGAATCAATAAATTTTCAAGTTAGTCACAATTTTAAGTTGGTTATAAATTTGTCAGCTACTTATTCGGTCTCCTTCACAATAAAATTTCTGTTGGGGTGTTTACCCAATCCAACTTTTTGATTTTTGAAAAATTTTATTTATTAAAAAATAATTATTAAACCATAAGGTGTAGCTCATACATTAAATTTTATAAATTCTATCACAATTTGTGCTTTTGATGGAAGCATTTTTGGTAAAAGTATAAAGTACAAATTTATGTTTAAATTGTTGAAAAAAAGATAAATTTTCATACCACAAAATTATCTTAAATTTTTTTATTAATATTTTTACAATTATATAACTGTGTTTTAACTTTTTCATAAAAGTATTTTATCAAAAACTCTGTATTTAAAAATATTTTCTCTCTTTATATCATTCGGTTAAACAGTTCGGACTCGATTCGCAAAAATAAGAAGAATTCGTTAATAATATGATCCAAATTTGAGCATAAAAATAGTTCGAATAAAAATATGAGTAGAATCTGAGCAATATTATATTCGATTTGTTTAAGATTCAAATTACTTAAATTCTCAATTGTAATTTGATACATACTCGATTGATACATATGTAAAACCCCAACTTTTTTTGAATAAAGATGAATTTTTTATAAATATTATTTTTGAATATTATGGAATAAAATTGATATAATGTTATAGTTGTGGGTAATATTTATAAATTTTACAAAGTACGCAAGTGGTTATATAATATTCGATTGGTCGGGGAATATTCGTTTTAACAAGGAATATTCGTACAACGGCACAATCATTGGTGGACCCCACAACGGAATTATTGTCTAATTGAGAAAACGACAAAAATACTTTATGAAAATAACGGCGGAAGTTTTACCGTTAACTGTTGAAACACCCGGTGTTAAAAGTACAGTAATACGCGTAGTTGCACAGTAGCACACGGTATTGATTATTGATGCTTACGTGAAAAGTTATCTCAATTTTGTTTGATATTTATATATATTATATATATGGAAAGTTGACATGTGGGGGTAGAAAAAGGAAGAGAGTTGTCGGGTGGGGGAATTAAGAAAGTGGTGATTGATATATATCTATATGTTAGTGGTGTGACAACCCCAAAATAGGTCAATTCCATCCAACCTATTCTGAGTCGCCAAATACATGGTACAGAAAATAACTACAACTTTATTACAACAATTGTCGTGCAAAATACAACAACACATATGCTGTGAGTTTGGATACAAATATATACCAAATGTGACTCATGTTCCAACCGTGTACATCACCTCACAATAACACCTTACATAAAGGTATAGTCAAAAACTGTTTTAGAAATTAGAATCTTTGGGAAGTGCTCAAGAAAACCTTCGTACATGGGAGGCCACGCGTCTAGGTTATGATAGATATCATATGGCCACAGAATTATCCTTGGTTGACCCAATAGACCCCAAAGAAAAACGAAAAGATTACTATCATATTCTTCCCAATGGTGAGTCTTCTCTTGACTTATCAGTATCTCCACTGTCTCTAATTGAGAATTATACTTCAAACAAACACCAAGATTATATAGGTAGTGCCCATAGATATACTCAGCAAGTGGATGAGCACAACTCTGTCCTATGATGACACGAGGTTGTATGTCATTAGACATCTTGTATGATAGTGACAAAACACCCTTCCAACGTTGGGTTCGCCTCACCCTATTTTCTTCACCAAATATAACTACTAAATGATGACCACCGTTCTATTCCCTTGTTACCCCCGCTCGACCCAGCTACACTCTTATTACCTGAAAGGAATTGTGAAGCAAAAGGGTGAGCACAACTAGCTCAGTAAAGAATATCATGACTAAAGATAATTAAATTATCAATAGCCTTCATCAATAATAAATCAGAGATTTAGAACATATGGTAAATGATAAAAATTTCAACCATAGTTGCAGCGGAACGAGCAATCCATTAGAAGAGTCAAATAAACTATAAAGTCTATTATCTTCTCCATGTTAAAAATCCATCAACAATGTTTTATCCATGTAACATCAATCAACAATTCTGGTCCACAATCATATGAATAACTCATAATCATAACTGTAGTTCTAAATTCCTCTTCTCATCTAGGACGAATATAATTTTCATCACCTGAAACATCAAACATCATGGTTATACCAAATCACAGTTCATGTTCATAATCATACTAATAACTTCATCTTTGCACTACGGGACAAAGATATTCATCAACAAGTCATCTTTGCACTACAGGCCAAAGATATTCGTCAACAATTCATCTTTGCATTACTGGCCAAAGATATTCATCAACAGACCATCTTTGCACTACAGGCCAAAGATATTCATCAACAGACCATCTTTGCACTACAGGCCAAAGATATTAATACCTCAAAGAATATATAATCATTGAAGAATTTATATAAACAATAATTATAACCATGTTGATCATTTCACCTTTGCACTTAAGCTAAAGATATTCAATTATAAATTCAATGGTCATGATCATACCAGTCAACAATTCAACTTTGCACTACTGGCCAAAGAGAACCCATAGTCATGATCATACCAAAAATCTACCCATCTTTACACTCAAGTCAAAGAGAAATATCATCATTAGGGTTATAAAAATATTATATATGATAATAAAATCAATATAATCAACATATAGATTTAATCTCAAGAGTAATATTCATAAATCAACTATAATTTGGTTAGAAAAAGAAACCAATTTTGTCGTGAATAGTAACTCGTGAATAGTAACTCATGAATAGTAACTCGTGAATAGTAACTCGTGAATAGTAACCCCGACTCAAAAAGGTAGAAATTTCACAATAAAATCTATACCAATATTTCGGTATAATGATATTGAAAGAATAACATTACTTAAATTTATAAACAATTTATTTTAATTGTTTACACTTTACTAATTAATGCATTTAATCATCATAAAATGCCAACTCTTACAATTTCATCATCAATAACCAAAACTCTCATCAAAAATCTGCATATACCTCATATAGGATTCTCAAGCCATAAAATCCTATTTTCCAATTTTCTTTCTTCACAAAACATATTTAATTCATTTACTCATAACTAGACCATTTTTATGAAAAATACCAAATCAGTTCCAAAAATATTTCTTTTCTGGGATTTAGCATAATATAGTCCCATAGTGAACATATATTTTTTTCAGAATTTTTAAAAGTCATTTACTATTTTTCATATGGCCAAAATAGCCAAATATTTAGATATTTATCAAAAATTGTACTTTTGTCTAAAAATTCTGAAATTTATAGAGTATACTTCTATCATATACATGTACTCCCAATAAAAATTTCATCAATTTTGGAGTTAACCACAAGGAATTATAAGCGGTTACTTTTAAAATAGTCTTTTCTCATAAAATTCATAACTCTCAATCTATACATCCAAAAATCACCATTTTTGGACACAATCAAGAAAACTCATCAATTAATCATTTCAAATTTTTTCAAAATTTTTGAAGTTCAGAAAAATTACGAAACTGAAAAACATAACAACCCTTAAAATCCCTTACTATCCCTTACTATCCCTTACCTCAAAAGAGCAGTACTTCTGATCGGTATAAGGCTGAAAGAAACTTGCACTGATGAATAGAAACTCTCAAAGTATCTAAATACTCACAAAATATGTTTCATAATATAGAGAGAGAAAGAGAGAAAACTTATGTTTCTGGTGTGATTTTCAATTCTAACTTAGCCCTCTATTTATAGAAAAATTTTGGTAGGTTTGACCTGCAACCTGATGGCTTTACCTGCTACTATTCCCACCCACCACATTTGAAATATAATTCAGCACATTTATTCACCAACCACAAGTGGGGCCCACCAATTCTAGAATTTTTCACCAAAATGATAAACTCCGAAAATTCAACAATTTCTGAACCAGTCATCTCGTAAAATTCATAACAAATCATACGTTCATTTTTAACGGTTCAAAATTTGTGGGCATATACTCAACTTATATATGTATAACATATCCAAAAATTACCACGATCCAACGGTCGGATTAAAAATTATAACCCCCGCAAAATATCTCAAAAACCCTAATTTTTAATACCTCCATTCCGCAAAAATACTGATAAAAACCTCAACATTAACTCCTTCATTTTTAACCACAAAAATATATCCCTCATTTATATCCACATAATATAAATATTTCCTTATCATATGAATCAATAATTAATTATTCACAAATAATATTACAGAATCACATTTATGACAACCAGGCCGTTCCCAGGAAAGAGGGGGCTTTCCAATAAGAATTTCTCCTTACTGGCGCAAAATCAGATAACCAAACCTCTCCTTAGACAGAACTTTCTAGACATTGCCAATAATGTTATCTAATAATATTATTCAAATAATATGAATTATTGATCTGATAATGGGAAATACTGTGCAGTGACAATTATTGAACAACAATAATATAAAATTTCAACGTAGCAATTATTGAATCAATAAAATAAAATATTGAACAGTAATTACTGTAACAATTATTGAGTAGTGTCTTCTTACGTAAGAATCAATAATTTCAAAAATACTGTGCAATACCGTGTGCTACTGTGCAATAACGCGTATTGCTGTATTTTAACCACCGGGTATTCTAACAGTGTTAACGGTAACAACTACGCCATTATTTGTAAAAACTCAAATTTATCGTTTTCTTCACCCGACAGTTATTCTGTTATGGAGCCCACAAATGGCTGCGCCGTCGTACGAATATTCCCCGACAGAAAGAATATTCCCCGACAACAATGATTATTTTATAACCACTTGCTTATTTTGAAAAAAAATCATATTTCACCCATAACTTTAAACTTTTATCAATTTAACCATTTACTGAATAGTAATTATAAGAAAAATTGAATACTTTTATTTCATAAAATTCGGGGTCTTACAATCTCCCCTCCTTATGAAATTTCGTCCTCGAAATTTACGTACCTGGTATTTCAAAGAGTTGAGAATACCTTGCTTTCATTTCAGATTCCATCTTCCCTGTCATCATGATTCCTCCATTGCTCATCTCCTGTATTTCAAATATCATTCTAGAATACAGCTTCAAAACAAGGGTTAATTGAACAAATTAACATATCACATAATATCCCGATATTATGACTTACCAACAAATAAGCTTAGGCAGGACACACTAGCGAAGGATTTACTCATCTCTCCCCTCCTAGTTGTATTCCCCGATCTCCGCCAGAGATCATATCCCCAAGCTCTGATACCACCTGTGACAACCCCAAAATAGGTCTATTCCATCCAACCTATTCTGAGTCTCCAAATACATGGTACAGAAAACAACTACAACTTTATTACAACAATTGTCATGCAAAATACAACAACACATATGCTGTGAGTTTGGATACAAATATATACCAAATGTGACTCATGTTCCAACCGTGTACATCACCTCACAATAACACCTTACATAAAGGTATAGTCAAAAACTGTTTTAGAAATTAGAATCTTTGGGAAGTGCTCAAGGAAACCTTCGTACATGGGAGGCCACGCGTCTAGGTTATGATAGATATCATATGGCCACAGAATTATCCTTGGTTGACCCAATAGACCCCAAAGAAAAACGAAAAGATTACTATCATATTCTTCCCAATGGTGAGTCTTCTCTTGACTTATCATTATCTCCACTGTCTCTAATTGAGAATTATACTTCAAACAAACACCAAGATTATATAGGTAGTGCCCATAGATATACTCAGCAAGTGGATGAGCACAACCCTGTCCTATGATGACACGAGGTTGTATGTCATTAGACATCTTGTATGATAGTGACAAAACACCCTTCCAACGTTGGGTTCGCCTCACCCTATTTTCTTCACCAAATATAACTACTAAATGATGACCACCGTTCTATTCCCTTGTTACCCCCGCTCGACCCAGCTACACTCTTATTACCTGAAAGGAATTGTGAAGCAAAAGGGTGAGCACAACTAGCTCAGTAAAGAATATCATGACTAAAGATAATTAAATTATCAATAGCCTTCATCAATAATAAATCAGAGATTTAGAACATATGGTAAATGATAAAAATTTCAACCATAGTTGCAGCGGAACGAGCAATCCATTAGAAGAGTCAAATAGACTATAAAGTCTATTATCTTCTCCATGTTAAAAATCCATCAACAATGTTTTATCCCTGTAACATCAATCAACAATTCTGGTCCACAATCATATGAATAACTCATAATCATAACTGTAGTTCTAAATTCCTCTTCTCATCTAGGACGAAGATAATTTTCATCACCTGAAACATCAAATATCATGGTTATACCAAATCACAGTTCATGTTCATAATCATACTAATAACTTCATCTTTGCACTACGGGACAAAGATATTCATCAACAAGTCATCTTTGCACTACAGGCCAAAGATATTCGTCAACAGTTCATCTTTGCATTACTGGCCAAAGATATTCATCAACAGTTCATCTTTGCATTACTGGCCAAAGATATTCATCAACAGACCATCTTTGCACTACAGGCCAAAGATATTAATACCTCAAAGAATATATAATCATTTAAGAATTTATATAAACAATAATTATAACCATGTTGATCATTTCACCTTTGCACTTAAGCTAAAGATATTCAATTATAAATTCAATGGTCATGATCATACCAATCAACAATTTAACTTTGCACTACTGGCCAAAGAGAACCCATAGTCATGATCATACCAAAAATCTACCCATCTTTACACTCAAGTCAAAGAGAAATATCATCATTAGGGTTATAAAAATGTTATATATGATAATAAAATCAATATAATCAACATATAGATTTAATCTCAAGAGTAATATTCATAAATCAACTATAATTTGGTTAGAAAAAGAAACCAATTTTGTCGTAAATAGTAACTCGTGAATAGTAACTCATGAATAGTAACTCGTGAATAGTAACTCGTGAATAGTAACCCCGACTCAAAAAGGTAAAAATTCCACAATAAAATATATACCAATATTTCGGTATAATGATATTGAAAGAATAACATTACTTAAATTTATAAACAATTTATTTTAATTGTTTACACTTTACTAATTAATGCATTTAATCATCATAAAATGCCAACTCTTATAATTTCATCATCAATAACCAAAACTCTCATCAAAAATCTGCATATACCTCATATAGGATTCTCAAGCCATAAAATCCTATTTTCCAATTTTCTTTCTTCACAAAACATATTTAATTCATTTACTCATAACTAGACCATTTTTATGAAAAATACCAAATCAGTTCCAAAAATATTTCTTTTCTGGGATTTAGCATAATATAGTCCCATAGTGAACATATATTTTTTTCAGAATTTTTAAAAGTCATTTACTATTTTTCATATGGCCAAAATAGCCAAATATTTAGACATTTATCAAAAATTGTACTTTTGTCTAAAAATTCTGAAATTTATAGAGTATACTTCTATCATATACATGTACTCCCAATAAAAATTTCATCAATTTTGGAGTTAACCACAAGGAATTATAAGCGGTTACTTTTAAAATAGTCTTTTCTCATAAAATTCATAACTCTCAATCTATACATCCAAAAATCACCATTTTTGGACACAATCAAGAAAACTCATCAATTAATCATTTCAAATTTTTTCAAAATTTTTGAAGTTCAGAAAAATTACGAAACTGAAAAACATAACAACCCTTAAAATCTCTTACTATCCCTTACTATCCCTTACTATCCCTTACCTCAAAAGAGCAGTACTTCTGATCGGTATAAGGCTGAAAGAAACTTGCACTGATGAATAGAAACTCTCAAAGTATCTAAATACTCACAAAATATGCTTCATAATATAGAGAGAGAAAGAGAGAAAACTTATGTTTCTGGTGTGATTTTCAATTCTAACTTAGCCCTCTATTTATAGAAAAATTTTGGTAGGTTTGACCTGCAACCTGATGGCTTTACCTGCTACTATTCCCACCCACCACATTTGAAATATAATTCAGCACATTTATTCACCAACCACAAGTGGGGCCCACCAATTCTAGAATTTTTCACCAAAATGATAAACTCCGAAAATTCAACAATTTCTGAACCAGTCATCTCGTAAAATTCATAACAAATCATACGTTCATTTTTAACGGTTCAAAATTTGTGGGCATATACTCAACTTATATATGTATAACATATCCAAAAATTACCACGATCCAACGGTCGGATTAAAAATTATAACCCCCGCAAAATATCTCAAAAACCCTAATTTTTAATACCTCCATTCCGCAAAAATACTGATAAAAACCTCAACATTAACTCCTTCATTTTTAACCACAAAAATATATCCCTCATTTATATCCACATAATATAAATATTTCCTTATCATATGAATCAATAATTAATTATTCACAAATAATATTACAGAATCACATTTATGACAACCAGGCCGTTCCCAGGAAAGAGGGGGCTTTCCAATAAGAATTTCTCCTTACTGGCGCGAAATCAGATAACCAAACCTCTCCTTGACAGAACTTTCTAGACATTGCCAATAATGTTATCTAATAATATTATTCAAATAATATGAATTATTGATCTGATAATGGGAAATACTGTGCAGTGACAATTATTGAACAACAATAATATAAAATTTCAACGTAGCAATTATTGAATCAATAAAATAAAATATTGAACAGTAATTACTGTAACAATTATTGAGTAGTGCCTTCTTACGTAAGAATTAATAATTTCAAAAATACTGTGCAATACCGTGTGCTACTGTGCAATAACGCGTATTGCTGTATTTTAACCACTGGGTATTCCAACAGTGTTAACGGTAACAACTACGCCATTATTTATAAAAACTCAAATTTGTCGTTTTCTTCACCCGACAGTTATTCTGTTATGGGGCCCACAAATGGCTGCGCCGTCGTACGAATATTCCCCGACAGAAAGAATATTCCCCGACAACAATGATTATTTTATAACCACTTGCTTATTTTGAAAAAAAATCATATTTCACCCATAACTTTAAACTTTTATCAATTTAACCATTTACTGAATAGTAATTATAAGAAAAATTGAATACTTTTATTTCATAAAATTCGGGGTCTTACAAGTGGGTTTTGGTGGAGCATTGATATGGATGGGGGAAGAAAGTCTAGTGATGGGTGGTGTGAAAAGAGTACAATTATTATATGTTGTTATATATATAATATTGGTGTGGGTGTGTAATTATCATGTGGTTAATTATACATATATAACTTGTTTTGTTCTTTACTGATAATGCTTGAAAATTCATGGCCTAGCATTCACACGCCACTGTTAAATAATTCATCTGTGAAAGCATTCGGTGCACACGAACTAAACAGTATCCCTTCAATTCTTCTATAAATAGAAGCTCATTCCTTCATTATTTCTTACGAATTTATTGAAACTCTAGAGAAAGAAAATTATAAAGAGAAAGAAGAAAAGTTTTCTGCTACTCAACTACTCTTATATTCAGTTCATTTACGGTAAGGGGTGTTATTTTTTCTTATTCATGAAGAGAACTGTTGTTATTCTATTTCTTATTATTCTGTTAGAATAACCTGTATACGCGGTCTACCCTATACTTGGTGACATTCTTCTATTATTCTGTTGGAACATCCTGTCTGTGTGTTTTACACCGGACCTGGTTCCGTCTTTATTATTATTCTATTGGAACATCCTGTCTGTGTGCTTTACATCGGACCTGGTTCCGTCTTTATTATTATTCTGTTGGAACATCCTGTCTGTGTGTTTTACACCAGACCTGGTTTCGTCTTTATTATTCTGTTGGAACATTCTGTCGGTGCAAATTTTGCCTGACCTGGTTCCGTTATTATTATTCTGTTGGAATAACATGTCTATGCAAAATACCACATGTATGGTGATTTATTTTGTTATTCCATTCTTTATTATACTCAGTTGGTTAAAGTTTTGACTTCTATACTCCATGAAATTAGTGGAATATCCTTGATATTTGCGCTTCATCCAGTATATTTTCATGAAAATATTCTTCTGAGCATTCTTGAATTTTTACTACACAAAGCAGTATCATGTTGACAACTTGGACGTTATTAGTTCCTGAATAAATTAATTCTTGAACTTGTTTTATTGAATTCTTATATCATTGTCATCATCCTCATGTTTAAATTTTTTGAAAGTCATCTGTGGCCTGTAGTGCATAGATGGACTTGGTATGATTATGACCAGGGATTATTCGGTGTAATCATGACCGTAATGTTACAAATGATGTGGTAAAAGTTCTCATTGGCCCGTAGTGCATTGATGGACAGTTGTTGGCATGATCATGACCATTAATGAATACACAAATATTCTTGGCCCGTAGTGCATGGATAATTGTGGTCGTGATACTAAAGAATATCCTTGGCCGTAGTGCAGGGGTGATTCGATGATGTGAAATATTTATTAAGCTGAGTCTCAGCGATAACAGTGATGAAAAACCTTTTAAATCATAAAAGATAGTAGATTTTATTTTCTACTTGACTTTTTTAATGGATTGCTTGTTCCGCTGCAGTTAAACTTGATGTCTATTATATTTTATCAGTTTAACATTGTTGGAGACTAATGATAATTTATTCTGCATTATCTTAGTCATAATATTTCTTACTGGGCTAGTTGAGCTCACCCTTTCTTTCACTGTTCTCTTCAAAAAATGAGAATATAGCTGGGACGAGTCGAGGAACGGAGTGATGGTCCAGAGGATAGCATTAGTAGTCCTCACTATTCTGTGAAATAGTGTGATAATAATTGTAATGAGGACTCCTTTTGAGTTTGTATACTCTCTAGTAGACAATATTTGTATTCAAACTCACAGTTTATGTTTTGTCATATTGTACATGACAGTTGTATTATTAAGTTGTATTTGAATTATGTACCATGTATTTGGCGACTCAAGATGGGTGATGTATACAAATTTTGGGGGCGACACAGTTGGTATCAGAGCTTAGGGATATGATCCCTGGCTAAGATGTGAGACTAGAACTAGGAGGGGAGAGACGGGAAATTCCTTCGGTAGTATGACCTACCTAAGTTTATTTGGTATTTAAGTGGTCGGTCAAAGTATAGGGATAATATGTTATGTGTTAATTAATCTTTGTTTTGTGGCAGTATCTGAAAATGACATCCGAGAATGTTGAGAATAGCAATGGAGCACAGGAGACCGTTGAGTCTCCATAGATCAATAATCAGGATAATGTGCATCAGGAAGGCGACATTTCTCAGGTAAACAATAACACTGACCAAATGATGAACGATGGAATGTTCAGAGGCTTTATGTAATTCATGCAACAGTAGGCGAGAGCGGCTCCTGTCCAAAATGTAGGTGGAAACACTGGAAACTCTCGGACGGTCACCGCTAAACAATTCAAGGAGCTGGGGCCACCGGAGTTTATTGGAGAGCCAAAACCACTTAAGGCGGGAGCATGAATAAAATAGATCACCAAGATATTTGATATCTTGGGATGCTCCGAGGAAGAAAAGGTTCCCTTCGCCACCTTCATGTTGCGTGAAGAGGCAGATTACTGGTGGGAATCTGTAAAACGTACTCAGCCTGACGCACTCAAGATGTCTTGGGCGAAGTTCCAAGAGCTATTCAACGACAAGTACTTTTCCGAAAGTATTCGTCACATGAAAGAGGTGGAGTTTATCAAGCTGGAGCAGAATAATATGACCGTGTTGGGGTATGAAGCGAAGTTTGCCGAGTTGTCTCGGTTTGCATCCCACTTGGTGGATAATGAAGAGAGAATGACACGAATGTTTTTAAGAGGTTTAAAGCCGGAGATACGTCAACATCTTATTTCTCATAAACTGTGTTTGTATTCAGATGTTATAAATAGGGCTCAGTTAGTGGAGCGCGATAACGAGTCAATACAACCAAAAGAGAGCAGCCGACAAAATGATAATACCAGCGAGAGCAGTCATCGAAGCGGTGACAACAAGCGTGGAGGAAATCAACAGGCCAGAAATGGTAACCACTTCAGTGGTAATCAGGGCCAAAATAATAAGAATGGACATTTCAAAAAGAGGAGATTCAACAATGATGGAAAGACGTCAGCACCAGCACCCGTTGTTAAGGAAGGAGAACGACAACCTATCATATGCTTCAAATGCGGAGGGGAGGGACACATCAGTCCAAACTGCGCGATGTCGTCCAAAGCATGCTATAATTGTGGAAGAGAAGGTCACTTAGCTCGATTTTGTCATTCACCGAAGATAAGTTTAGCCAGGATGGAGGCCCCAAAGGTCGTTCCAGAAAAATCAAAACCAGTAGTGCAAGGGAGAGCGTTTGTTGTGACCTCCCAGAAAGCAAGGAACCCGAATGAGGTCATCACGAGTAAGCTTATCATAAACTCTAGCGAAGTCTATACTTTATTTGATATCGGTTCTACCCATTCTTTTATTTCTCCTGCTTGCGCTCAACGATTAAATTTGACTACGGAGAAATTAGACTTTGACTTATCTGTAGAAACTCCGTTGGTAGAAACCTTCATTACATCCACTGCTTATAAGCCTTGTTTGGTTCAAATCGGTATCCTCACATTACTTGTCGATCTTATTTCATTAAAAATACTTGCATTTGACGTGATTCTAGGAATTGATTGGTTAACTACTCACCATGCTAAAATTGATTATTTTCGTAAGGTTGTTAACTTTCATATTCCTAAACAACCTATTTTGCGAATTCAAGCGACCAAACCATTAAAATCAATCACGGTCATCTCAAGCCATAAATCTATTCGTTTATTGAAAAACGGATGTCAAGTTTTCTTAGCCCACGTCACAGATCTAAATAAAAATACGTCAGTTTTAAATGATATTTCTATTGTTAATGAATTTCCTGACGTATTCCCTGAAGAACTTCCTGGACTACCCCCAGAGCGTGAAATTAAATTTTGTATCGACCTTGAACTCGGTACAAAACCCATTTCCAAAGCCCCATATCGAATAGCTCCTATTGAACTTCAGGAGTTTAAGACTCAACTACAGAAATTATTAGACATTGGCTTTATTCGTCCTAGTACTTCTCCTTGGGGTGCTCCTGTTCTATTCTTGAAAAAGAAAGATGGGAGTATGCGACTTTGTATTGATTATCGGGAGTTGAATCATGTCACTATCAAAAATAGGTACCCATTGCCACGTATTGATGACCTGTTTGACCAATTGCAAGGAGCCAAATTCTTTTCAAAGATTGATCTTCATTCCGGATATCACCAATTGAAGATTAGAACCGATGACATTCCAAATACGGCTTTCAGAACTCGGTACGGGCATTATGAATTCCTAGTCATGTCCTTTGGATTGACTAATGCTCCTGCTGCCTTTATGGATATGATGAACCGAGTATTCAAGGAATATTTGTATCACTTTGTGGTCGTTATTATTGATAACATCCTTATTTATTCCAAAAGCCATGAAGATCATGAGCAATACTTGAGACTGATACTCCAAAAGCTTCGTGAATACAAGTTTTATGCCAAGTTGAAGAAATGCGAGTTCTGGCTTGAGGAAGTAGCATTCCTTGGGCACGTGGTATCAAGTCATGGAGTATCTGTTGACCCAGTAAAGATTGAAGTTATTCAAAGCTGGGAGCAACCTAAATCAATGACCGAAGTACGTAGTTTTCTCGGCTTAGCTGGTTATTATCAGAGATTCGTAGAAGGGTTTTCTTGAATCGCTACTCCACTAACTCAGCTGACTCGGAAAGATACAAAGTTCGATTGGAGCGAGGAATGTGAGAAGAGTTTTCAAGTACTCAAGAGGAGACTCATTTCAGCACCTGTTCTGACAATACCATCTGGTTCGGAGGGATTTGTCATCTACAGTGATGCTTCGGGCAAAGGGTTAGGATGTGTTCTCATGCAACATGGGAAAGTCATAGCCTATGCCTCACGACAACTCAAAGAATATGAGAAGAATTATCCTACTCATGATTTAGAGTTGACAGCTGTTGTCTTCGCACTAAAGATTTGGAGGCATTACTTGTATGGGGAAAAAGTGGAGATCTTTACGAATCATAAAAGCCTCAAATATTTCTTCACTCAAAAGGAACTCAACATGCGACAACGACGTTGACTTGAACTGTTGAAAGATTATGATCATACCATCCAATACCATCCTGGAAAAGCAAACGCGGTAGCTGACGCATTGAGTAGAAGATCATATGCAAGTGCGAATGCGATATTGTCAACACAAAGGCCCATTTTGCGTGATTTGTAAAGGATGGAGATAGAGTTAAAGACTCGAGGGGCCCATGTGATGATGGCGAATATACGAGTAGAACCGACTTTAATTAATAAAGTTAAAGCTGCTCAAGCTACAGACCTGGAGCTGATGTGTATGAGGAAGAACGTGCAAGAAGATGCTATGCCAGAAGCAAGAATTGATGAAGAAGGAATACTTCGAGTCAACTCCAGACTTTGTGTTCCTAACGACCCTGATTTAAAGTATAAAATTATGATGGAGGCGCACAACACACCGTTTACAATCCATCCTGGGAGTACCAAAATGTATCATGATCTTCGACATATATTTTGGTGGGGCAATATGAAGAGAGAGATAGCGCTGTTTATCTCAAGAAGTCTAACGTGTCAACGAGTTAAGGCGGAACATCAAGTGCCAAAAGGTCCATTGCAACCACTTGAAATTCCAGAATGGAAGTGGGAGCACATTACCATGGATTTCGTTACCGGTCTTCCTAAGGTTTCTCAAGGTATAGATGTGATTTGGGTCATTGTTGATAGATTGACCAAATCTTCTCATTTCTTTCCGATGCGAGAAACTTATACACTTGAACGTCTTGCTCGTATGTACATAAATGAGATTGTAGGACTGCATGGTATGTCAGTATCCATAGTTTCTGATCGAGACCCAAGATTCACTTCACGATTTTGGGTTAGTTTGCAGAAAGCTATGGGCACAGATTTACGATTTAGTTCGGCATATCATCCTTAGACGGACGGACAGTTAGGGAGGACTATTCAAACTCTTGAAGATCTATTAAGACTCTGTGTCCTTGATTTCAAGGGAAGTTGGGACAAGTTCTTACTATTGGTGGAGTTTCCCTACAATAACAGTTATCAAGCAAGTATTGGCATGGCTCCATTCGAAGCGTTGTATGGAAGAAAGTGTCGTTCTCCAGTATGCTGGGATGAGGTGGGAGAAGCAACGTTGTTGGGACCGGAGTTGGTATGTATGACTACAGAAAAGATTCAAACGATCCGGCAACGTATAAAAACCTCACAAGATCGGCAAAAGAGTTATGCTGATCTTCATCGAAAGGATGTGGAATTCGATATAGGAGATCATGTGTTGTTACGTGTTGCTCCATGGAAAGGAGTTACGAGATTTAGAAAGAGAGGAAAACTCAATCCTCGATTCATCGGCCCATTTTTAATCCTCTATCGAGTACGAACTGTGGCCTATAAACTCGTTTTACCGCTAAGTATGTCTCGTGTTCATAACATTTTTCACATATCCATGCTACGTAAATATGTGGAAGACCCGAACCACATTATTGAGTTAGAACCGGACGAAATAGCGGAAGATTTGACATGTGAAGAGGTTACTGTTCAAATTTTGGATAAGAAGGAACATATTCTACGCACCAAGGTTATACCTCAAGTCAAAGTTTTGTGGAGAAACCACGATGTTGAGGAAATGACTTGGGAGTTAGAATCTGAAATGAAATCAAGGTATCCTTACCTCTTCGACATACCAGGTACGTACCCTAATTTCGAGTGCGAAATTTCATAAGAAGGAGAGATTGTAAAACCCCAACTTTTTTTGAATAAAGATGAATTTTCTATAAATATTATTTTTGAATATTATGGAGTGAAATTGATATAATGTTATAGTTGTGGGTAATATTTATAAATTTTACAACGTACGCAAGTGGTTATATAATATTCGATTGGTCGGGGAATATTCGTTTTAACAAGGAATATTCGTACAACGACACAATTATTAGTGGACCCCACAACGGAATTATTATCTGATTGAGAAAATGACAAAAATACTTTATAAAAATAGCGGCGGAAGTTTTACCGTTAACTGTTGAAACACCCGGTGTTAAAAGTACAGTAATACGCGTAGTTGCACAGTAGCACACGGTATTGATTATTGATGCTTACGTGAAAAGTTATCTCAGTTTTGTTTGATATTTATATATATTATATATATGAAAAGTTGACATGTGGGGGTAGAAAAAGAAAGAGAGTTGTCGGGTGGGGGAATTAAGAAAGTGGTGATTGATATATATTTATATGTTAGTGGGTTTTGGTGGAGCATTGATATGAATGAGGGAAGAAAGTCTAGCCATGGGTGGTGTGAAAAGAGTACAATTATTATATGTTGTTATATATATAATATTGGTGTGGGTGTGTAATTACCATGTGATTAATTATACATATATAACTTGTTTTGTTCTTTACTGATAATGCTTGAAAATTCATGGCCTAGCATTCACACGCCACTGCTAAATAATTCATCTGTGAAAACATTCGGTGCACACGGACTAAACAGTATCCCTTCAATTCTTCTATAAATAGAAGCTCATTCCTTCATTATTTCTTACGAATTTATTGAAACTCTAGAGAAAGAAAATTATAAAGAGAAAGAAGAAAATTTTTCTGCTACTTAACTACTCTTATATTCAGTTCTTTTACGGTAAGAGGTGTTATTTTTTCTTATTCATGAAGAGAACTGTTGTTATTCTATTTCTTATTATTCTGTTGGAATAACCTGTATACGCGGTCTACCCTATACTTGGTAACATTCTTCTATTATTCTGTTGGAACATCCTGTCTGTGTGTTTTACACCGGACCTGGTTCCGTCTTTATTATTATTTTGTTGGAACATCCTGTCTGTGTGCTTTACATCGGACCTGGTTCCGTTTTTATTATTATTCTGTTGGAACATCCTGTCTGTGTGTTTTACACCAGACCTGGTTTCGTCTTTATTATTCTGTTGGAACATCCTGTCGGTGCAAATTTTGCCTGACCTGGTTCCGTTATTATTATTCTGTTGGAATAACTTGTCTATGCAAAGTACCGCATGCATGGTGATTTCTTTTGTTATTACATTCTTTATTGTACTCAGTTGGTTCAAGTTTTGACTTCTATACTCCATGAAATTAGTGAAATATCCTTGATATTTGCGCTTCATTCAATATATTTTCATGAAAATATTCTTCTGAGCATTCTTGAATTTTTACTACACAAAGCAGTATCATGTTGACAACTTGGACGTTATTAGTTCCTGAATAAATTAATTCTTGAACTTGTTTTATTGAATTCTTATATCATTGTCATCATCCTCATGTTTAAATTTTTTGAAAGTCATTTGTGGCATGTAGTGCATAGATGGACTTGGTATGATTATGACCAGAAATTATTCGGTGTAATCATGACCGTAATGTTACAAATGATGTGGTAAAAGTTCTCATTGGCCCGTAGTGCATTTGTGACGCCCCCAAAATTAGGTATACATCACCCATCTTGGGTCGTCAGATACATAGTACAGAATACAAATACAACTTACTAATACAACTGTCGTGTACAATACGACAAAACATAAACTGTGAGTTTGAATACAAATATTATCTTCTAGAGAGTATTCATACTCAAAAGGAGTCCTCATTACATTTATTAACACACCATTACATAGAATAGTGAGAACTACTAACTAATACTATCATTCGGACCATCACTCCGTTCCCCGACTTGCCCCAGCTACGTTCTCATTTCCTGAAGAGAACAGTGAAAGAAAGGGTGAGCTCAACTAGCCCAGTAAGAAATATCATGACTAAGATAATGCAGAATAAATTATCATTAGCCTTCAACAATGTTAAACTGATAAAATATAATAGACATCAAGTTTAACTGCAGCGGAACAAGCAATCCATTAAAAGAGTCAAGTAGAAAATAAACTCTACTATCTTTTATGATTTAAAAGATTTTCCAACACTGTGATCGCTGAGACTCAGCTTAATAAAATAATCCACATCATCGAATCACCCCTGCACTATGGCCAAGGATATTCGTATATTCATTAATGGTCATGATCATGCCAACAACTGTCCATCAATGCACTACGGGCCAATGAGGACTTTTACCACATCATTTGTAACATTACGGTCATGATTACACCGAATAATCCCTGATCATAATCATACCAAGTCCATCTATGCACTACAGGCCACAGATGACTTTCAACAGAATATAACCATGAGGATGATGACAATGATATAAGAATTCAATAAAACAAGTTCAAGAATTAATTTATCCAAGAATTAACAACATCCAAATTGTCAACATGATACTACTTTGTGGAGTAAAATTTAAGAATGATCAGGAGAATATTTTCATGAATAGATACTAGATGAACCGCAATTATCAAGGATATTCCATAAATTTCATGGAGTATAGAAGTCAAAACTTAACCAACTGAGTACAATAAAGAATGGAATAACAAAAGAAATCACCATGCATGCGATAGACCGCACAGACAGGTTATTCCAACAGAATAATAAATAATGGAACCAGGTCCGGCGTAAACGCACAGACAGGATATTCCGACAGAATAATAAATAATGGAACCAGGTCTGGTGTAAACACACAGACAGGATATTCTGACAGAATAATAAATAATGGAACCAGGTCCGGTGTAAAACACACAGACAGGATGTTCCAATAGAATAATAATAAAAACGAAACCGGGTCCGGTGTAAAACACACAGACAGGATGTTCCAACAGAATAATAATAAAAACGGAACCAGGTCCGGTGTAAAACACACAGACAGGATGTTCCAACAGAATAATAGAAGAATGTCACCAAGTATAGGGTAGACCACGTATACAGGTTATTCCAACAGAATAATAAGAAATGGAATAACAACAGTTCTCTTCATGAATAAGAAAGAATAACACCCCTTACCGTTTTAAAGACGCGCTGAAATAAGGAAGTAGTTAAGTAGCAGAATACTCTTCTTCTCTCTCTCTATAGTTTCTCTCTCTAGAGTTCAGTGAATTCGTAAGAAATAATGAAGGAATGAGCTGTTATTTATAGAAAAATAGAATGCATAGTAACTAATCCATGAACGGTCCAGATTGATTTCTTTAATCTGACGGTCCATATTTAAAGAAAAATCTTTTAAATAAAATATAATATATTCTATTTATAGAATAACTTTAATAAAGTATTTTGTTTTATATAAAAAGATATTTCTGTTTTATTACGTTAATAATACGAATAAAACAAAACGTCATTATCGCTAAATAATTCATATTATTAACTGACAATAATGGAATCAAACTGAGTGACTTCTCACATAAGCATTAATAATTAATACCGTGTGCTACTATGCAACCACACGTATTACTGTACTTTTACTACCGAGTAGTTCAACAGTAACAATGGTAAAACTTCCGCCGTTATTTTTAATAAAATATTTTTGTCGTTTTCTCAATCCGACAATAATTCCGTTGTGGGGTCCACCAATGATTGTGTCGTTGTACGAATATTCCCTGTTAAAATGAATATTTCCCGACCAATCGAATATTATATAACAACTTGCGTACTTTGCAAAATTTATAAATATTACCCACAACTATAACATTATATCAAATTAACTCCATAATATTCAAAAATGATATTTATAGAAAATTCATCTTTATTTATAAAAGTTGGGGTCTTACAGCATTGATGGACAGTTGTTGGCATGATCATGACTGTGACAACCCCAAAATAGGTCCATTCCATCCAACCTATTCTGAGTCGTCAAATACATGGTATAGAAAATAACTACAACTTTATTACAACAATTGTCGTACAAAATACAACAACACATATGCTGTGAGTTTGGATACAAATATATATCAAATGTGACATTGGACACCATCATGTATCAGCACCTCACAAAGGTACCTTACATAAAGGTACAGTCAAAAACTGTTTTAGAAACTAGAATCTTTGGGAAGTGCTCAAGGAAACCTTCGTACATGGGAGACCACGCGTCTAGGTTATGATAGATATCATATGGCCACAGAATTATCCTTGGTTGACCCAATAGACCCCAAAGAAAAATGAGAAGATTACTATCATATTCTTCCCAATGGTGAGTCTTCTCTTGACATATCATTATCTCTACTGTCTCTAATTGAGAATTATACTTCAAACAAACACTAAGATTATATAGGTAGTGCTCGTATATATACTCAGCAAGTGGATGAGCACATCCCTGTCTTATGATGACACGAGGTTGTATGTCATTAGACATCTTGTATGATAGTGGCAAACCACCCTTCCAACGTTGGGTACACCTTACCCTATTGGATTCACCAAATATAACTACTAAATGAACTTTTCTATACTGCTTCGGGAGAACATCCACAGCTAGAGACCACCGTTCTATTTCCCCGTTACCATCGCTCGACCCAGCTACACTCTTATTACCTGAAAGGAATTGTGAAGCAAAAGGGTGAACACAACTAGCTCAGTAAAGAATATCATGACTAAAGATAATTAAATTATCAATAGCCTTCATCAATAATAAATCAGAGATTTAGAACATATGGTAAATGATAAAAATTTCAACCATAGTTGCAGCGGAACGAGCAATCCATTAGAAGAGTCAAATAGACTATAAAGTCTATTATCTTCTCCATGTTAAAAATCCACCAACAATATTTTATCCATGTAACATCACTCAACAGTTCCTTTCCACAATCATATGAATAACTCATAATCATAATTGTGACTATAAATTTTTCTTCGCACCCAGGACGAAGAATATTTTCATCACCTGTCTTTACCTGAAACATCAAAGATCATGGTTATACCAAATCACAATTCCTGTTTATAATCATACTAACAAATCCATCTTTGCACTACGGGCCAAAAATATTCATCAACAAACCATCTTTGCACTACGGGCCAAAGATATTCGTCAACAGTTCATCTTTGCATTACTGGCCAAAGATATTCAACAACAGTTCATCTTTGCACTACAGGCCAAAGATATTCATCAACAATTCATATTTGCACTACAGGCCAAATATATTCATATCTCAAAGAAATATATAATCATTTCAGAATTTATATAAACAATAATTATAACCATGTTGATCAATTCACCTTTGCACTTAAGCTTAAGATATTCAATTATAAATTCAACGGTCATGATCATACCAGTCACAATTCAACTTTGCACTACAGGCCAAAGAGAACCCTAGTCATGATCATACCAATAATCTACCCATCTTTACACTCCAGTAAAAGAGAATTTCAACATCAGGGTTATAAAAATGTTATATATGATGATAAAAATAATATGATCAACATATAGTTTTAATCTCAAGAGTAATATTCGTAATTCATGAATAGTAAATCGTGAATAGTAACTCATGAATAGTAACCCCGACACAAAAGATAGAAATTCCACAATAAAATCCATACCAATATTTCGGTATAATGATATTGAAAGAATAATATTCTTAAGCTTATAAACAATTTATTTAAATTGTTTACACTTTACTAATTAATGTATTTAATCATCATAAAATGCCAACTCTTAAGTTTTCATCATCAATAACCAAAACCCTCATCAAAAATTTGCATATACCTCATATATAGGATTCTCAAGCCATAAAATCCTATTTTCTAATTTTCTTACTTCACATAACATATTTAATTCATTTTCTCATAACTAGACTATTTTCATAAAAAATACCAAATTCGTTCCAAAAATATTTCTTTTCTGGAATTTAGCATAATATAGTCCCATAGTGAACATATATTTTCTCAGAATTTTTAAAAGTCATTTACTATTTTTCATATGGCCAAAATAGCCGAATATTTAGACATTTATCAAAAATTATACTTTTGTCTAAAAATTCTGAAATTTACAGAGTATACTTCTATCATATACATGTACTCCCAATAAAAATTTCATCAATTTTGGAGTTAACCACAAGGAATTATAAGCGATTACTTTTAAAATAGTCTTTTCTCATAAAATTCATAACTCTCAATCTATACATCCAAAAATCACTATTTTTGGACACAATCAAGAAAACTCATCAAAATATCATTTCAAATTTTTCCAGAATTTTTGAAGATCAGAAAAATTACGAAACTGAAAATCATAACAACCCTTAAAATCCCTTAATATCCCTTACTATCCCTTACTATCCCTTACTATCCCTTACCTCAAAAGAGCAGTACTTCTGATCGGTATGCAAAGCCGAAGGAAACTTGCACTGATGAATAGCAACTCACCAAGTATCTAAAAACTCACAAAATATGCGTCATAATATAGAGAGAGAAAGAGAGAAAGCTTATGTTTCTGGTGTGATTTTCAATTCTAACTTAGCCCTCTATTTATAGAAAAATTTTGGTAGGTTTGACCTGCAACCTGATGACTTTACCTGCTACTATTCCCACCTACCACATTTGAAATATAATTCAGCACATTTCTTCACCAACCACAAATGGGGCCCACCAATTCTAGAATTTTCCACCAAAATGATAAACTCTGAAAATTCAACAATTTCTGAACCAGTCATCTCGTAAAATTCATAACAAATCATACGTTCATTTTTAACGGTTCAAAATTTGTGGACATATACTCAACTTATATATGTATAACATATCCAAAAATTACCACGATCCAACGGTCGGATTAAAAATTATAACCCTCGCAAAATATCTCAAAAACCCTGATTTTTAATACCTCCATTCCGACAAAAATACGGATAAAAATCTCAACATTAACTCCTTCATTTTTTAACCACAAAAATATATCCCTCATTTATATCCACATAAAATAAATATTTTCTTATCATATGAATCAATAATTAATTATTCACAAATAATATTACAGAATCACATTTATGACAACCAGGCCGTTCCCAGGAAAGAGGGGGCTTTCCAATAAGGATTTCTCCTTACTGGCGCGCAATTAGATGACCAAACCTCTCCTTAGACAGAACTTTCTAGATATTGCCAATAATGCTATCTAATAATATTATTCAAATAATATGAATTATTGATCTGATAATGGGAAATACTGTGCAGCAACAATTATTGAACAACAATAATATAAAATTTCAACGTAGCAATTATTGAATCAATAAAATAAAATATTGAACAGTAATTACTGTAACAATTATTGAGTAGTGCCTTCTTACGTAAGAATCAATAATTTCAAAAATACTGTGCAATACCGTGTGCTACTGTGCAATAACGCGTATTACTGTATTTTAACCACCGGGTATTTTAACAGTGTTAACGGTAACAACTACGCCGTTAATTATAAAAACTCAATTTTTGTCGTTATCTTCATCCGACAGTTATTCTGTTATGGGGCTCACAAATGGCTGCGCCGTCATACGAATATTCCCCGACAGAAAGAATATTCCACGACCAAACGAATATTCCCCCACAACAATGATTATTTTATAACCACTTGTGTATTTTGAAAAAATTTCACATTTCACCCATAACTTTAACTTTTTATCAATTTAACCATTTACTGAATTGTAATTATAAGAAAAATTGAATACTTTTATTTCATAAAATTCGGGGTCTTACAATGACCATTAATGAATACATAAATATTCTTGGCTCGTAGTGCATGGATAATTGTGGTCGTGATACTAAATAATATCATTGGCTGTAGTGAATGGGTGATTCGATGATGTGAAATATTTATTAAGCTGAGTCTCAGCGATAACAGTGATGAAAAACCTTTTAAATCATAAAAGATAGTAGATTTTATTTTCTACTTTACTCTTTTAACGAATTGCTTGTTCCGCTGCAGTTAAACTTGATGTCTATTATATTTTATCAGTTTAACATTGTTGGATACTAATGATAATTTATTCTGCATTATCTTAATCATAATATTTCTTACTGGGCTAGTTGAGCTCACCCTTTCTTTCACTGTTCTCTTCAGGAAATGAGAATATAACTGGGACGAGTCGGGGAACGGAGTGATGGTCCAGATGATAGAATTAGTAGTCCTCACTATTCTGTGAAATAGTGTGATAATAATTGTAATGAGGACTCCTTTTGAGTTTGTATACTCTCTAGTAGACAATATTTGTATTCAAACTCACAGTTTATGTTTTATCGTATTGTACATGACAGTTGTATTATTAAGTTGTATTTGAATTCTGTACCATGTATCTGGCGACTCAAGATGGGTTATGTATACCAATTTGGGGGCGTCACACATATTCGATTAGATACTCAATACATTTTCTTATAATATATACAAAATTAAATCAAATTAGGTTAATTGATTATTATTATTTTGTTTTATTTTTAATTTTAATAGTGATTTTATGTTTGTAAATTGTAATAGTAAATATATTTTCTTATTTCTATGTAAAATAACAAATTTAATTTATAATTATATTTATTATAAAACTAGTTATTATGTGATACTCGAATTTGAATTTAAATTTGAAGCTCGCGAGTAGTTTGAATATAATTCGATACAAGTGGGATCGAATTTGAGTAATAAATATTCGAGTTAGTCGAATGTGAGTAAAATGTTTTAAATACAATTCGAATTCAAATATGAATAAAACGTTTCGAGTCGAATTCAAGTAGCTATTTGTTCGTTTCGGTTCGACTCGTTTACATCATTACTTATAAATCGGTTTGACCAACTTATAAATCATTTGACACTATTCTTCTATTTGATAATGACTTATTTTTCTATTTGTATGTTGGTTTTTAAGTCAAAAAAGTAAGCAAGTATTTATAACTTATTTTAAAATGACTTATAAATTATTTTAAAATAAATTAATTTGACTAAATATAATATATATATTTTTTATTACTGTTATTTTTATTAATTTTTTCTTTTGAACTTATAAATTATTACGAGCTCGATAGGTTCGTAACTTATTTTAAGTTAATTTTTGACTTCTAAATTAAATTTATTTTATTCTTAAGTCCCGACTTAAAACAGAGTAAACTTATATTTTACGGGCTCTTAATAGGTACAAAACTCATCAGTATTATATCCATCCTCAGTAGAAGAAGAAGGGATGAGCCGCTCACTTGTCTCTCACTTTCTCACTATTACTTCCTCACGCTTGTTCACATCTTCTTCTTCTTCTTCGTCCGTGTAATCATTAATTTTCTTTTTCTTTCTATATATCTATCTATATATATATGTATGATGCTACGGATTGAATGCATTCTATGGAAATTTTGTTTATTATTCTACAGATTTTTGACATTTTGTTTATGATTTGGAGAGCAGGTCATGTGGAATCCGAAGGAAATTCTCGAAAAAACCTGAATTAGTTCGCCATTTTGCTAGCCGTGGCCGGTGCTATTGCAGTTCATCAGTCTCAGAATCGGAAGTTGCAGAGAATTCTTCTACTTCTGTAAGGTAATATAATTGATTATTATATGAACTGGCCATTGATATTGCAGTTTGAGAGGATATTTGGTTAATGGGTCTTTGTTAATTTGGGAAATTCAGACTTATAAAGACAATACAGTTAATAATTCTGTGACTCTAAGGTGAAGCAGTTGTCAATGGTAATGTTCATGTAAATATGGCTTTACATAGTGTTCCTCCCAGTTCTAATGCTGGGTGCTATTTGGAATATTTTGTATAACACTTGGTGCTGTGGATTCAAGCTGTTCTCAAGCTTTATACAGCCTCATATTTTACAATTGTACTAAACAATGCTCCTTTACCTTGAAAACTGTTAAGGTAATAATTTTTGCATCTACTATTTTTTTTTCTAGTTTAAATAAACTATTCCTGTACGTAGTCCGGGAAAGTATGTTTATGACGCCTTTAATAAGAGAGTGCTACATGCATGGTGTGGGTGAAGGGTAGGAAGGAATGGAGAAGGTGGCGTAATTTGGTGCGTCTTAGCATTTGGTGGAAGATTTGCAAGGAGCTGAACAACCTGCATTTTGAAGGCATAGAGAGACCTCTTGTGCATATTGGGTTTCTTTTTCTTTGGACTTTATGATGTGTTTTTAGGTTCTATTGTGCATTAGGAAGAATTTGTGTTAGGAGCCTAGTTTAGGTACTTTCCTTGGAGGCTCTTTGTATAGGGTGACGTATTGAGTTTTTGGGGGCATAGCTGTGCTTTTTAATTCCCCTGTGTTTTTGTCTACTGTGAGTACACTTAGTTTGCCCCCTTTTGACGCTTCTAGTGAATTTATTTACCTATAAAAAAATAACTTTATCGAGTATACCATCACCATAAAAGTAATAATGAAAATGCATTAGTGAACCAAAATCAATATCTGCAATCCATATCAAATGCTGCTTGAACCAAAATGTTCACAAACACGTTAAATATGTCTACATTAGTCTTATTTTATCTATTTTATCGAATTTAACAACTATGTTTTAAGCTGAGGGCTAAGGACTAATAATAGGTTATCATCTTCTCCTTGCATGTTCTTAGCTGAATACTTTGTTACTTGTTTCCCTGGAAGCTTGCTCCTTTTACTAATACATAATAATACATTCAAACTACAGGAAGAGAATAGTATCTGGTGTTCAGCCGACAGGATCTATACACCTTGGGAATTATCTTGGTGCAATCAAGAATTGGATTTTGTTGCAGGTCAGGAGTCCTTCCATATAAAATTTAATGATGAGCATTCTGACTAGTGTAGTATTTTAACTGAGTGGATGTAATGATGATATTAACTTAGTAATATTGTTGCTTCTTGTTAATGTGCCAAATCTTGTTATATCTACGTAAGTTTTAGTCATGAATCATGATCTAAATTCAATGTTTTTGTTAAAACATTTAATGGTACTTTGTACTCTCACAACTGGGCTTTCATTTTGGGACAGAGAGTAAAATGATCTTGGCCAGCCTACCATCCATCACTAAGCAAATTAACAAGTCATGAAGGTTTTGATAATATGTGTTGGAGCCATTAGATTCAATTCTAAGCTTGCTTTGTTTTTTTCCGTTCAAATGTAACTTATTGGTTAATTAGCTAGAATCTTAAACCAAGAGTTAGTTCTATGACCTAGTTCAACCCATAACACCTAATGTTATTTTGTTATACGTGCTTCACATTTTACATTAAGAATAACAAATTGAGTCTGTTTTATTGTCTGTATTTATGACATAGCATTTACAAGCGGACATTATTTTCTTGTTAATGTCATAGATGACCCCTGGAGCAACACATTATGTTTTGATTTCTAATGCATTGGGATCTACAAGTGATTACCTTTTGGATTCCTTTTTATGTGATATACCTGAATAAAGATGGCAACTGATTTTGTGGATTTATATCTGATTTATTAGCATGCCACTGATCAGTGACGAAGCCAGGAATCCATTTAAGCTGAGGTCACCTAGAATTAATGAATTTTTGAAAAGATTATATAATATTCTTCATCTGTCCCAAAATGAGAACAATTCATTTCATGTCCGTATGTCTCCAAATGAGATCTCACTTACTGGAAATAGATTAAGAAGTAACAGAATGTTCAAAGTTATGCTTAGTGAAATGTGACTAAACCTGACTTTTAATTAATATATATTTAACTTGAATTAGGAGGTTGATTTTAAAAACTTGCTACTTTTTTGAATTGAATTATTTGCTTTCTTTTTTAAAAAAATAAACTTTTAGTTTGATATATAGAGAAGTATACTTTAAAATATTAAAATAAGCTTACAAAACCTCCAAAATTGTACTAATGTTAGATTTTACATTATTTCATATAATAAATAAATAAGAATTTCTTTTAAAACGTACTCTATTTGAATTCTTGAACTAAATTCTTTATGATATACCTGCATACATATTGAATAACTTTATTATATAATATATCAAAGAAAAGAACATGTCATAATTAAACTAGTGAAAATCAATATAACATATGGAAGTTTTAAAAATTAAAGCAGGGGCCATAGCTCCAGCCACCCCCTTCCCTCCGTCCCCTCCTCTTGAAGATGGTAGGAACTGTTTGTGGGATACAACAATTTGTCAAACCAAAAGAGAAAAAGAGAGAAAGGGAAAAAGCAGGTTGGCTGTACTACAATATCTTTGTAGATGGGTTTTAGACTATTTCTGCAGATCTGTAACATAAAGTTATTATACTTGCATATTTGTAAAAGTTAAGCTGAATTCAAATTGTAACACTAGATGTAAAGGGATGGTTGTCAGTTTAGCGAGTTAAATCTCTATTTTGTAGTAATTTTTTAGTGAAAAACAGGCTAATAAAATTGTTAAAAGAAACTTCCCCATCTCATGAAATCTAATTTTGCATAACCTTGAATACTTTGCTTTAATGCTCTTTTTTGTTCTTTGCAGGATAAATATGATACTCTTTTCTTCATTGTGGATCTCCATGCTGTACGTAATGTTCCAGACATACTATTCAACTAATCTCAGCTTATTGATATTATTGTTGGATGAGTTGCCACTAGGCCAAGTGTATTTGCGGCTGTATTTATTGGCATAAATCATAATACTTCAAAAATTCCTCAATGACCTATAAAAAAAATCCTCAATGATGTTGGAGGCTGAGAAATAAGAGGACAAGTTAGGAGAAAGCCTTAGAAATGAAAAATAGTTGTAAGCCGTACTTTATCTGTTTAGGTTTAGTTGTCCTTCTTTCCTTTTAGGATGTCCAAAGTCCATGTCCTCTTAGTATTTAATTTGATCAAAGATTCTTACTTTATTATTACTGTGAAATAAAAGGAATCTAAAGTGAGCTTCACTAAAGGCTTATTTCTGAATTGCTAACCGATCTCAATGTTTTCTACACTAATTTCATTGTTTTTCTTTAACCAAATGATAACATTTGAAGTTAGATGGGAGGAGTATGAAATATACAAAATCAACAAGCTATCTAATGAGTTACCATCATATTAATTCCTCATTTACAGGATTAATGTTCAAAAGAAATGCTTGAAACTTAACCTTTGAACTTCCTTGTCCTTGTTTTATTAACTTTAACGGTATCAAGAATCTCATTCCACATAGACATGGTCTATGAAATAAGAAAGTTTCAAAGCAAACGCATTGAAGCACCATCCATATCACTGATGGTTGCTAAATCAGAGTGGTATGCTTCGGTGCACAGTAAAGTCACTTATTTGGGGGAAGTGGCATGATTAAGAACTGTCGAAAAGTGAAATCCATATGCTCAAAACTTATCTTAGCTCTTGAATGTGGAGCTACTCCAGCTTAATTTTCAATAAAGCAATATGCATATTATAAGATAACCATCTGATCAAGTAAATAACAAGAAATATTTGTAGTTGCTTTTGTACTTTTATAATGGTTATTGAATTTGTATCAACAGTTCTAATATAGTATCTCTTTCGTAAATCATAAGAAGTTATGGGACTATTAACCATGATGCTTATATTGACTATTTTTTTTTCTTTGAGTATTTCTAAGTGCTCTGCAACATTTTACTCACAGATAACTCTACCCTATGGTACCCGAGAACTATCAAAAGCAACAAAAGATACAGCGGCTATTTATTTGGCATGTGGTGTGGACACCTCAAAGGTCCTATGACCTTATTGTCCTTCTTACCTTGTTTTAATTCTGAAATCATGTCCATTTTTAGCCCAAATGCGACTGAATGACCTTCTAACTTTTATTTATATATACAGGCTTCCGTATTTGTGCAGTCTCATGTTCGTGCTCATGTAGAGCTGATGTGGCTGTTAAGTTCTGCGACCCCAATTGGTTGGCTGAACAGAATGATTCAATTTAAAGAGAAATCCCGCAAGGCGGTGCGTCTCTGCTGTATGAGGCTCAATCTCTACCGTTCTTTTATTTTGTCTATGTATTTTGGGATATATATTCTTCTAATATTCCTTTCAGTTTATTACTTTAATCTTCTCTTTAGAATTTGAATATCTCTTGCGTGCAAAACCAGACACTTTGCAAGTTCGTAAAAACATTTTTTATTTTTGATTATCTTATTAAATAACTGCTTGAAGAATTGGACTGATGAGCTTCTTTTCTCACATTATACATATGGATGCTTAGTTGATGGCCCAATGTTCTTTCTTACATTCTTTTCTACATTCTTCTTTATTACTTAAGCGACTTTTCTTTTCTTGTCCTGTTTTGAAGTGAATAAGCTTAAAACACTGATATGTTTTTTTAGCCTTTTCTTACAATATTCTATTCTTGCATGACACATTTTGTTTTTCTTTGTTTCTCGGTTTGCAGGGTGATGAAAATGTTGGGGTCGCTCTCCTTACCTACCCTGTTCTGATGGCTTCTGATATTCTCTTATATCAGGTGGTTTTCATTTTTGCAGCATGAATATATTTGAATATGCTTAAACCACGTACTTTATTCTATTCATAGACAAAGAGCAGTATCAGTTGTTCAATTGAATCACAGTAGTACGACTTGGAAAAGAGATGTCAGTTGTCCAATCTGGTTGTAATATTAGTCATATTTTGATTAGGTTGCCTGAATATTCACTTCTCTTACATGCTGCACCATTTTTCTACAGTCTGATTTTGTCCCAGTTGGTGAGGATCAGAAACAACATTTAGAGTTGACCAGAGAGCTAGCTGAACGTGTTAATTATTTGTACGGGGGAAGGAAGTGGAAGAAATTGGGAGGGTAAAGCATATGATTTGAAGCATTCCTTAAAGATATAGAGATACATGTTATATATTTTTACAATCTTAATCTGAATCAATGAGTTTTCATTTTTTCTTTTGCTTGCAGGCGAGGTGGTTCCATTTTTAAGGTGGGTTATGTTTTTTGATGTCTGGGTGAAACCCTCCACTTCATCTCATGAAATATCATAAATAGTTAGAAGAAATCTAACCAAAATATTTTTACTCTTGTAGGTTCCCGAGCCCCTTATTCCACCTGCTGGTGCCCGGGTGATGGCCCTCACTGATGGTCGCTCTAAGGTATTCGTTGGTAAAGCAATAAAATAATCCTTTAAACTTTATTTTTTTCTTTTCGGTAGTGTTGTATTTTTCTATCTCAACATCCCATCCAATGGAAATATTAGAGGCTGGGTGGACTAGAAATTTGAAGGACAAAATATAAAAGTATAATATGGACATGGTGAGGATGTGAACAATAAAGGGTCTAGTTTCTCCTTGCATTCACGGCTGTTTAGGAAACTAATTTGCAGCAATATTTTTATTTATGTATTTATATATATTTTGTAAATATCTCTAATAGTGTTTAGGTTTGGAACAGTTACAAATAATGTACAAGAGTATCTACTTCCTTTCCCAAAGCAGTTTCTTTTTCTAATAAGCTGTATTTCCCTATATCTGTAATCACTGGATCCAAGGTCTGCTGCATATTTGGCATTTTTCATGTAGTTGTTGTAACAAGTTTCTTTAAAAAACTACTGATTATGTATGTTTTGTTATGTCTGTAGATGTCAAAATCTGCACCTTCTGATCAGTCCCGGATAAATTTACTCGACTCAAAAGATGTGAGTAGCCACACTTTGCTTCTCCTTTTCAAAATTGAATGCCTGAAAATGTGTTTTCTTTAACTGAATTCAATTACTGAAGTTTATCCTGATTTGAATGTTGGCTGGTGACATGTATGACCCAATGTTGGTTTAACAACTGATCTAGTCTATTATCTTTTAGTTACACCAATATCCAGTACATTCTTACCCTAACTGAGAGTTCTAAGGCAACTTTCTCTCTTTCCCACTATTTTTGTGACTTGATTTCTTGGCCAAGTTCTGAATGGTGAGACAACTAGTTTTGGGGTGCCAAGCTTCACTTATTTAATGCTGCCAGCTGGTAGTTTTATTAATATCTTTTGCTACTTTTCTGGTAGGTGCTGGGTTCATTTTCCAGTTGTGATGTGGGTGTGTGACCTATTCAATAAATTGGACTGGAACTAGAACTAGAACATATCTAGGTTGATATTATATACTATTCCTTCATTTGCTTGATTATTATAAACTTGTCCTTTTCGTAGGTAATAGCTAATAAAATAAAGCGTTGCAAGACCGACTCATTTTCAGGGTGAGTACACTATCTTTTATTTCTGATTTCACAAAGTATTGATTATACAATTGTTTTTGTCCTTTTTCGAATAAAATTATCTCATCAGTTATTGTTTGTTGTTCACTCTTTTCCTTCCAAAGTTTTTTTTCCAGTAAAAAGTAAGCTCTTCTCTGTACTTCTTCTTCCATTGTGATTTTTACAGATTGGAATTTGACAATCCAGATAGACCTGAATGTAACAACCTTCTTTCAGTATATCAGATCATTACAGGAAAAATGAAAGAGGTAAAGAATCTACCTTCATTATGTTGTTCACAGTTGCTATGCTTTAGTTATTACTATATTTGGAGGTATTAGTACATATCTAGTATATTTATAATGGTTAATCCTTTTTATGTGGAAACAAGTAGCATTTGGTTGAGGATAGAATATATAATCAAGTCATTGCTCATGTTAGGTAATTTAGCAGTGTTGAATTCTTTTGTCATGTCCTAGAGTTTATCAGATTCTCGTATGATGTAAATTGTGGCCACCAACTTAGTATATTTGGTATGCATGCTTCAATGGCAACTCTTATACATACTCCATATCACGCTGTTCTGGATCTCATTCTTTTTAACTCCCTCTTCTTGTTCCCTTTATATCTTATAAGTATTAGAAACTTGTTTACTACAGTAAAACCTCTATTTAGGAATAGACTTGAGACTAAATTATTTGTATTCTAATTGAGAGATTATTACTAAATAGAGGTATTGATACAAAATATTTTCCGAACACCAAAAAATATTCACTTTAACAAAAATATCAATAAGAACTCCCTAATAATTACTATTCAAAAAATATTTATGCAAAGTAGTCTTTTATAGGAAAATATGGTCTTTTATAGGAAATGTAGTCTTTTATAGGAAAATGTAATTCTTTATAGGAAATGTAGTCTTTTGTAGAAAATGTAGTATTTTAAAACTAATATTGTGTCTCTCTCTCTCTCTCTCATATATTTATATATATATATATATGAAATTATTACTATATAGAGGTATAGTTTCTTAATACGGGACTTATAAAATATATAACATATTACAATTTAGAGGTTATTCTTATTTATAACTGGCCCAAATTGAGACCAAATTTTTTTTATAATATTGTAGAGGTTATTTTTATATAGTGTATTCCTAAATAGGGGTTTTACTGTAGTTCTTAGCAATTTTACTTGGCAGGTTCTGCCTTCTTTCTCATTGTCAGTATGTAGACCCATTTTGGCCTGAGTGTATCCTCAAATGAAACTTTCATCCCTTTGAAACTTTGAGACAGAAAACACTAGGAGCCTGTTTATTACATTGTAAAATACCTGAAGACGTGTAATACAATCCCCAAAACAACAAACAACGTACTCTAAAGATGTCAAGCAGATCATTGCAAAAATCAGTGTGAATGAGTTCATTTGATTCGCTACACATGAGTCCATGACACATATCCGGAAGCAAGATCCTTATTAAACCCTCGCACTTGAAATAAATCAGTATTATTTGGGCTATTACTTAACAAGTTACACAGGTCATCCTAACCGTTTGGGACTAGAAAATTTCATGATCTTTTAGTCACACCTTAATGGCTAGAAAATCTTTGAAAATTGGGCATGGTGTTTCAATATGGGCATTATGGATTAATTATGTATTTGCATGCATAAAGGTTTTTGTGTACTCGTGTTTGTACTTGAATAAGGTATCTAGTTCGGAATACCTAATGTTGATATTTTGATAATCAGTTGGAGTAATAAGTATTAATTTATTGGCATTGTTAATTTGACTGGACTCCAGCGACCAGCTGGGTTTGTATCTCGATTGGAGCTCTCATTTTTAGCCATTCCTTTTACCTATCAAAAGAAAAAAAAATAACGCTAATGTGATTGGACCTTTATGCTATTCGTAGTATTTGTGCATTCGGTAAACTTTAGCATCCTCCAGGCAGAAATTTATGCTCTGAACAATGTATACTGCAGGAAGTTGCACAAGAATGCCAAGATATGAACTGGGGAACGTTTAAAGTCATTCTTACTGATGCTTTAATTGCTCATCTAGATCCAATCCAGGTTTCAACTTCTGTATCTAATACCTTCATGAACAGTTATATGGTACCTTGAGAGTTGTTGTGTATGCTTGTGCTTTTTATTTATTTATCTGTATTTATAATCTATTTTATATGTCTTATGTATGAACCATGACCCCATAATCAGAATGTAATTTGACTGCATAATCTGAGTGTAATTTACAGGTCTGTGGTCCTTCCACCATTTGAGCAGTATAGATTCATTCTTAACAAATAAATAAACATGTTTCTATGGATGACATGCATAATAAGCTTTGGGCTCTCCATAAGCTATAGTCATCTTGGTGCCTGATTGGAACTAATGATGCGAATAACAACCCACTAATTCACACCAACTTTAACATTAGTTATGGTTTGGTGGAAAGTTATAAACTGATTTTTGCGGCAATATTTGCTCTTAAGCTACCTGTTATATAATATCTTGAGGTCTGCAGCGCCTTCTTTAAATTTTGTTAGTTTTAGAAGAAAATTTATTTGCAGCTACTTCTTCTAGCAATTAGTGCTAAGCTGATTATTTGTTGTCAATGCATAATTATTTTTTTATGTTTGCAAATTCATACTACGGATGTGTAGGAACTCATTGTTTGGCACCTACACAAGTCCTCTCCGCAACTTGAGTAGATCACATTCTTTATGGCAAAACTAGCCATTAACACTTTTTGTGCAATAGCCCACTAAACTTTTAATTTATGCAATTGTCCGATTGAACTAATTAAAAAATTGAAATTGAGTTATTCTGTTAAATAAATTAAACAGACATCTATTTTTGCCTACGTGGCTGCTTTAAAATTAAAAGAATATACCAGACAATGACATGGAAAAAAGAAAAACCCAATCTAACAATTAAGTGATTATATGGAAAATATAATTTTAATTTTTAACATTTTAAAAGGATAAAACAGTAAAAGGTCAATGTCATTTAATAAAATAAAATCAAATATTAAATAAATTTCACATCCTATTTTCTTCTCCACTATTGCAAACCCTATACCCAAGGTGAAGAACAATCCCAAACTTATCAAACTGTAAAATCATCTGATGAGTAGCCTCAAGTTAATCAGTGTTCTTCACATCGATATATATACATATATATATATATATATATATATACACACACACACACACACATACAAATCCATCAATTTTCTTTTCATCGAAAGCTGGATAATCAATCAATCTTCTCAAAATTGATGCACAAATTGGGGGAGTTGGGATTTCTAAAATCAGCCGGAGGAATAGGTTTTAGCCAAAGTTGGGGGAAATTTTCTTCTCATGATACCCAAAATATCATAATAAACTGGGTTCTCTACAAAATCTAACTAAAGGAAAAAAAAAAGAAAAAAGAACCAATTACAAACCAAATTTACAATAGAAAATCAATTTTTGCACAAAAAACAGCAACGAACAAACCTTTTGATGAGCTTGGATTGTTGTCAAACCCTAGATTCATCAATCTCCATGGGTGAGGGAAAGAGGAGTGAAAGATTTACCAGTAATTACGCAGCGGAGGAGATGACGTTGCGCTATGGTGGTGGAGGAACGGCGGCCGTAGGAAGTGGTGGTGCGGTTGTGCCCAAGTCGATTCTGATGGCTTTTCCTTTTCATTTTGTCAAATTAATCAGGTCAGTGGGCTTTTTCATGTCATTTGTGCAAAAAACAAAAAAAAACAAATGGACGTTTGATTAATTTAACAGAATGACCTGATTGAAGTTTTTTAATTAGTTTAATGGAGCAATTATAAATTAAAAGTTTAGTGAGCTATTGCACAAAAGTGTACAAATACAATGGGCTAATTGCTAGTTTTGCCCATTCTCTCTTTATGGTATTTCAAACTTAGTTCTCAAATGCTTGTTGCTTTGGGGTTCCGCTATGGGCACCTCAATTTCATATTTATGTTGGGAATGGGAGCTGCACCTTTTTTTATGAAGTTCTTTGTTTTTGTTTTCCCACTTATTCTTTGTGGTAGACCTCTTCTCCTCCCTTAATGTATCCTCTTATTTTCTTTTAGTAAAATTTCTTTTTCTATAAGAAAACATTAATGTACATGCGCTCAATGGTTGATGGAGGTCACCTGCACTTACACTAGTAACAAAAATGTACTACTTCCCCCACCTTCCGCCCAAGACAAGATAGTAAGTTTCTGTGAACTATGCCAAGCTTGGCAATAAAAAGCTTCATGAGTTGAAAATGAGTATTTTGTCCAAAACTTTGGCACCTTTAGGGAAAACAAAAGTAGAAAATAAGAGATAACATGGTAAAGTTTCTTTATTTTCCAACTCTTGCCCAAGTCCTTTAACTGACGTACTCGTTCAAAGGTGAAATTTTGGGATCCACCACTGACATTTGTTTTCCAACATCAATATTGGCACATGTTTTTCTCTGCTTTTGTGTAGAACCTTCTTTGTTATGTGCGTGTTTCTATGTACTTTTGCAGTTATGGTTCACTTCTGATCATGTTGCTATAATTTATCTTTCAGTACTCCCGTATATGCTAATATATATATATTTTTTCAGCTATTCATGTCGATGTTTGTTTTTTTGGTGCTAGTTTAAGACAATGTAAACACACACACCCAACCTTTGCCACTGCCAAGGTTTAAAACCCCACCCTCTTGGTACACAAGGGATGAGAGTAACCATTGAGACAAGGCTTTTTGGTTCAAGTCAATGTATTTTATGTGCATTTGCCTATGTACAATCATTTCTTTCATTACCGCAAACTTTTTGAACATTCTGCAAGTGGGAGTTTCTCCAGACAGAAATTAACCGATCTACCTCTAGTGACAGCTAATGGGCTTTAGGGACAGAGCACACTAAAGGTGGATTGAATTAATTAGGAAAAAATTGAAATGCATTTTAAGATTTTAATCTCAAATCACTTCAGCCTTGGTAACTTTGTGCTAAGTATTAGTTGGCTGCATTTAACTAGGAAGCAGTCTGTTGGTGCTAATATTCTATGGACCAATTGTCATGTCCCCGTCGTCAATTGGGTTTTTAACCTTTTCAGGTTCGCTACGAGGAAATCATATCTGATACAGGTTATTTGGATGGAGTTTTGGCAGAGGGTGCCAGGAAAGCTGCTGACATAGCAGATGATACTCTCAATAATGTCTATCAGGCAATGGGATTCTTGCAGAGATGAGGAGAATTGATGCTGCAGAAAGATAGTGTTAGGAGATCAGTAAGAAAGCCACACTGAGAAAAAAACTTTTGGATGATTCATCATCGCCCACAAATTTCTGATATTTATACCGAGGAACAGATTCTTTGATTGAAGAAAAAGTAACTTATCCAAGTGGCCCACATCTTTTATGCTGTTACACAGATTTCTCCCTTTAGAAAGGTTAGGTGCATGTTTTATATCTATTTGTTTTTTTCAGGATTTTTTGGTTGCAAACTGTATCATGTAATTGGAATTTATTATGAAATTAAGGCGCTAGTGCTGTTTATTAGGAGCTGACGTGCCAAAACCTCTCCCAAATGATAGCTAGTTCGCTAATTGTCATTTTATTTGCACGCTTCTTTTATGGATGTATGCTACTTTGGCAATCAAATTCAGTCATACCCGTTAATTCTTTAAAATTGGTTACTCTGTTATGATAAAAACTTTTCTCTACTGAAGGTATTGCTTTCTTGTTAGCTGAATTAGTATTTTTCTGTGAAGGATGACTGAAATTTTGTGAGTGATGGCGTCTTGTTAATCAAAGATTGAGATTACTCCTAGGAGTATACTGAAGTTTTATGTTTTATAGGTCTTTAGTGTTAACTGTTCAATGTGTGTTTAAGTTGACAAGGTCTACCAGTAATTTGTGTTAGGAGGTTCTTTCATAGAATAGAATGATAGCAGGCACACATAATGCATTGTGAGAAGACTGGTGAAAATGCTTAGTAACTTCTCTGGAGGTACATTTCAAATTCTTGTTTGCTATCTTCTGTTCTTAAATGTTAGGCAACATTAAAACACAGAGAGTAGCTGTCAGATAGTTGTGTCTAAATTATGGACATGTCCACCGTGGACGTGTGTAACATCCCAATCTCACGTCGAAAGATATGAAAAAAATTTGTTTGTATACAAGGAATTAAATTACTAACAATAGTACTTTCAATCATGACTTTTTGGGCGACTCTGTTAGGCTAAGCTGATCCAAAAAGATATTATTGGGCTAGTTGTTTAAAGCTCTTTATTTGAATTTGTTCTGAACTGGGGATTTGACTTGAGTTGTTACCACTAGCGGAACCAGGGGGAGCCAGGGGGGGCACCTGCCCCCGGTAGACTGATACTAAGGTTAGTTTGGAGGGAAAAAAAATGATATTTACATATATTTTATATCTTTTCTGTAATTTTTTTTCTTATAAGTCCTACATCTCAATGCGAGTGAGAAACGTAAATTTGAAGTGTCTAAATAATGACAAAATGTTTGCAAATAAAAATCACAAAGAGGCGATTTTGTTTTGTTCAATATAAAATTATTATGAACTTTTTAAAATCAAATTAAGATATTTTTAAACTCTAAATTAATATAATTTTTTTAATTTTAAAAATTCTGAGGCACATGCTCTCAATAGTCAAAATCAATTAAAAGTCGCATGAAAACACAATTTCTTTTTTATTTTATGCATTAGAAACTCCAAATTAGCCTTTAATTTAATTAATGGGTGATATAATAAGCATCTCAATTTTTAAATGCATTCTTATCCGGAAAAACTCCAAATTAACCTTTAGTTAATATGTAATCAAGAAATCTTTGTGAAGAGATTCAATCAAATATGCTCATTTCTATATTCCCACAATTTTTACAAACACATTGAATTATTATATTTTTCTAACAATTGAAAACGAGCAAATTTGGAAACGTTTTCGAACTATACAGACTCGCATGATACAGTTGTCTCCTCTTAGTCGTACAACCGAAAGAAGCACTTCAAACGTCAATAAATAAAATTTTTTTACTGATGTATTTTGACCCCCTAGAAAACCATCTGGTTCCGCCATCGGTTGTTACACATGTCCATCACCCTCTCCTCGATAAGAACCCAACACCAATAATTTCAGGATTCATCATGTCCACCGTGGGGTTCTTATCCACATAGGAGAGGGTGATGGAAAAAGAAAGAATATATCTAACTGCCCAATGAAAGTTAAAAATAATTCATTCATTCTGATCCCATTCCACTCACCCATCCACAGTTTTTTCCTTTTACAAAGGTACGTGACCGCGAATTTCCATACAAGCATTGTAGGGAGACAGTGAGGGGTGGCCGGTATTCTATAACGGCTTAATCTCTGTCCCTTTCTCCCTCACTATTGGGTGGCAAAGGAATAAAGAGGAAGCATCTTGTCTCATCTCCTTTAAAGTTTGGCTGCTGCAATTGCTGAGAGATGGACAGAGAGACACTGAGGAGGACCGCTGTCTGGTAATCTAAAGGTAATGCAACGCACTCATTCCCCAATCATTATTGATGTTTTGTCTATCCCTTCCTTTCGGCTAACTCATCATCTATGATATGCTTCTTTCTTTTTATTCTTCTTGTTTGATGATTCTCCACTTTGGAGAAGGCCACTTGTGACTGTCAAGTAAGCAATGTTCTTTTAAGTTTTTGAAGCTAGTAAATTCTTAAAGGTCAAGTTTGTGTATGTATGCATTTTTGCAGTGAAACTTGTGTTCTCTGGTTGCAAGTTGATACAAAAGAGTATTTTTATAATTTTCCAAAGCATTTTTTTGTTTTTATTTTTGGTTCAATCAAGGCAAACCCAACCCAGGGAGTCAAGGTAGGGGTTATGTGGTTTATTAGAAAGCAAAGCAACCAATTTACTTCATTGGTGTTGGATGATGAAAATTGCAGCAAATTCTTTCTCTTTTCTATTTGGCATTCTCGAAAGCTTTTTCTTTTTTGGTCAGTTTGTTCTTGAGGACTTCATTTTTCCCATATTTAACTCATGTGAGTGAGTGAGTGAGTGTGGGGGAGTCTAAACACTCCTTTTTACCTTCTTCTTCTTGTTGGTTACAAGAGCGAGCTCATATATATGGCCATGTTATCATCTTATTATACTATTCATCCTAAGATTTAACGTATATGACCGAGGCTTTATAAATAGAAGATGACTTGGAGCATGTACCTAATAAATAGGAAAATGATATTTTTGTAATATTTTTTAATAAAAGTATCGTTATAGACGTATAATGACGGTGAGAATCGTCGTTATAAAATTTATAATAACTACTTTGTTATAAAAATATTATTTTTTATTGTAAATTTATCAATTGGTAAGAAATATTATGAATATCAGCGTCACTGCCCAAGTCACAGAAGCATATGAAGTTGTGGAATCCATTATCCATATGATCATTGCCCAATCAGTTGGTTTGCCCGGACTCGGAGAGTATTTTAGCCTCTCTCCCTCTCTCTCTCTACACTACTAAAGATAGTAGTAGATATTTAGGGAATGTGGGGCCGAAGACTAAAGATAATAGGTAATAGATATTTAGCTTTTATGCATATTAAGCTGAAGTATGTCCTATCAATAAATTATAAAATAAATTATGTCTCTAATATTACTTTAAGAGATATATATATATATGAAGAAATTAATTGAGAAACAGAATTGATTAATTTGTTGGAGAGCGTTGAAAAAAATAAAGAAAATAAAAAGTATAGTTTATTGTTGGGAGATAGAGTTGGACATCTCTCCAAACCTCTCAATCGCCCTCAGGATATCTCTTTTTATCATCTCCGATCTAGTTCAGAATCATTAGATCGAGACTTGAGCACAATCCTGAAAGAGAAAAGAACAAAAAAAAAAGAGTAGAAAATGAAGGCCTAAATCATTTTTGTCACCATCGATGTCGACCAAGATAGCAAGAAACATAAAAGAGAAAAAAAGTAGAAGGTGAAATAGAGTAGAGAGTTTTGGATAATTGCAAGGAATTGATGATGAAGAAATTGCGTTGGGTGAAGAGGAGTGGGAGGAGGTAGGAGAAGGGGGCGAAGAATATAAAAAAGAAAAAACCAAGCACCGGGAAGGAGACAGAAAAAAATGTGTCAATCGAGAATTGGAGGACCTACGCTCCAATTACCGTGTCTAATTTAGCTGCCCCTGTAGAGTTATTGGTTATCGAGTCAGAAAATATATTGGGCGGATGGATTATTAAAATACGGACCGGATCAAGTACGTATTCTTTAATTTATTCATCCGTACTTATTCCTCTTTAGGCGACGATTTTAGTCATATAACCGTCGTCTATACTTTTAGCGACGCTATATGTTGTCCGTCGCTAAAAGTATAGACGACGGTTGTATGACTAAAATCGTCGCCTAAAGGGAGGTGAGCACGGATGAGTAAGATAAGGGGTATGCACTTGATCCTTGCTATATTAAAATATATCGGATGGATAGATTATTGGTTTAATCAATGATCGAATCGTTATTGAACCTGTAACGTCATATATATATATATACATATATATATTATTAATAATTAAATAAATTTTAAAAAATCTCATTTTTTATGAACTAAAACATAATAAAGTTAAATTATATTATTATTAAAAGTGATTAATTTTAATATTATTTAGTTTAAAAAAATTAAAAAATAATAAAAACTCAGTTCAACTAGTCAACTTAACTGGTTTTACTAGTTGAACTACCAGTTCGACCGGTGATCAACTGATTCAATTTGAATTTTGACCAAACTGATTCAATCGGACGGGCAAAACCGAACCGAACATATAACCGATTCCCAATTCAATCGGTCAATCCGAGCCACGTTTCAAAACCGTGTTTTAGCCTTCCTCCCTACTTTGTTAAATGAATACTGCAAATTATTTCTTTTACTTTGTTTAGAAAAAAATACATAAAATTGGAAAAGCTAATCCAAATAAGCTCGAATGAACATGCATTTTTTTGTCACTAATTGTTCGCGATGAATTTTATTTTATCGTTAAATGTAATATTTATGTAGCTATATGTGTATTCTTGAGATAAATTAGAAGTTGTATAATGGAAGGGAACAAAATCTGTACCAAAATTAGTGTGCATGGCTAGGTTGTCCCTATTTTGCTGACGTCTATTCTAATGACTGATCCTAAATACTCAATCATTTCAAAATTAAAGATACAATTTGACTTTAAAGATCAAATCACAACATATTAAACTTTAAAATTGATATTGGCTTATAAAATTTAGAATAAAATAATTTTTTTGATTAATAAATGTTGTTATATATTATAAAATTATAATAATTTTATCAACAAAAATTAAATAAACTCCCATTAATTTGAAGTTTAATATGCTATCGTTTGATCTCGAAAGTCGAATTATATCTCTAATTTTTGAACAGAGGGAGTAAAAGTTAGTTCTTGATCAACTTAACTTCTTAAAACTTAATTTTTAAAAATAAATAAATGAATAGTACTCATTTAAAGGAAGATGATATTGCTAAGGCAAAAATGAAATTTCCATAGCAAAAATAAATTTAAGTTAAAGTGTTAAAATGTTACGATTGTTTTTTATTATATAAAAGTGTCGCTTTTCCTAATATCATCACTTTTACTCCAATAATAACAACAATATTCTTTGTAAAAGGTAAAGAGGATCATCGATGGAGTATATATATATATATATATATATATATATATATATATATATATATATATATATATATCCATGATTATCAGCTCTTTTTCTCATGTCAGAAAAGAAAGAAAAAAAAAACAACAACTATATATATATATGGCATCAATATTTCGTTTTCAAGACTTGTACCCTTATATATATATATATATATATATATATATATATATATATATATTTATTTCCTCTCTCTCGACTCTTTAACAATTTAGTCCTATAAATAGCATGCATATCTTAGCTTAGAAATTCAGAAGCCAAGAAGCAATTAAGCTACCTTTCTTTATCACTCCATTTAAATTAGAAAAGAACCATATATATATATATATATATAATATTCTTTCTTAATTATTTTTTTTCCTTTTCTAGCTATATTACATTTTAAACAAGTTAAGGATGGATAGAAATCAAGTTCAACGACAGAATGCCTATGTGATGAGGAAGTCACTCTTTGATCAGGTTTATTTATTTATTACTATTATTCCTCCTATATTGGCCACCCTAACTATTAGGATTCATTTAATTTTCTTACCACTTATTCCCCCCCTCAATTTCTTTCATTTAAATTTTAATTTTTGCATGCAATTTCCCCTGCCCCATATATATATATATATATGGGCAATATGGCAATACACATCTGTGTATGATTTATTTATGCACGGTCGGTCAAAAATATGTCGTTTTGACATATTTATTTTTTTTAAAAAAACAGGTTCTCTTCTCCCAAATCAGAAATCAAAAACAAATATGCCAAAATGACGTAGTTTTGGCAGACTATGCACAAATAAAACATATACAACTGTGTATAACTATTATTCCCTATATATACATAGCAAAATTATGATCCATAGCAAATGCTTGTTATGGTACTATTAATTCGGACAAATACATCTTTCGCCATCTGTAGGAAAAACATACTATTTAGAACCAGATGATGCATGTTATGTTTGACAGTTCAATATTAAAGTTTCAGATTTGAAATTGAAAGCACATTTGTACGTATAGTTCTTAATTTACGATTGAAATGTAGTTAGAATTGTCGCTCAATTTCAATCTATAATCGGACCGATAATCAGTTGTAAACATATATAACTTGAATAATTAATGTATAAATTGTAACATATTTTTATTTTTCCAAATTTTTTAGGGATACCTTGATGAGCAATTTATTCAGCTAGAAGACTTGCAAGACGAGACGAACCCTAATTTTGTGGAGGAAATAGTAACATTGTTTTACAATGATTCTGCCAGATTGATCCGCAACGTAGAAATGTCATTGTAAGTATAGCCAAAGCCATCAACCTTAATTATTTTTAGGAAATTGATATTTTTATATGAAAAGTGTCGCTATAGATGTATACCGATTGTAAAAATCGTCACTATAACCATCACTATAGGATCTATAGCGACGATTTTCATGTAGAAATATCAAAAAGTCACGTGAAAATATCAGTTTCCTTATTTTTAATTATGATACTGATCAAAATTATTGTCCTTACAATAATGTAACAAATTAAGAAGAACAAAATTCTTGTAATTTATAAATTAGTTATAATATGCAGGGAAAATATTCCTCTTGACTTTAATAAGTTGGATCATTACATGCACCAATTCAAGGGCAGCAGCTCAAGGTAAATACAAAAAACTTGCTGTACGTTTGGAATTAACTCGAAAAACTTCAAAAAAAACTGTAAAATAATTAAAATTTAAAATTTTGTTAGAAATTTTAATTTATTTTAATATTGTTCATGATTTTTGAATTTCTAGAAGTATATATATATATATATATATATATATATATATATATATATATATATATATATATAGTTTGGATCTTAAGCTCACCCCTTATCCAACTCATCCGAGCTCACTATTTCTTTAGCGATAGACCCGGTGACGGTTCGGTCATACAACCATTGTCTATACTTTTAGCGACACTATATGTTGTCCGTCGCTAAAAGTATAGACGACGGTTGTATGACCGAACCGTCGCCGGGTCCGTTGCTAAAGGGGAGTGAGCTCGGGTGAATTGAATAAGGGGTGAGCTTAAGATCCGGACCGTGTATATATATATATATATATATATATATATATATATATATATATATATATACTGGATTATGGGTGGTGAAGGGATATTAATTATCTACTGAAAAGGGAGGGAAAGGGGAGAAAAGGAAGAGGCACATCTCTCTTTTTCAGCCTTTATGAAAGAAAAACTTTAATTTTCTCACCATATCTTATTTTCGTTTGGTCGGTTTTTGAAAAGGACTTGCATATATATTAATTCTGTTTTTAAATTAGAGATATATTTATATTTTAAAATAAAATAAAAAATTAGAGATATGTTTTTAAAATAACTGTTTTTTTCCCTCCTATTTTTTTATTACTTTTCCATTCATATTCTTAACATTAGGTCAACTGTAATATTACTGACATGATAATACACAATCAACATAAAATATAAATAATTAATGACATGTTAAGAAGTTCACGTCACTCTATAATTTAAATTGACAACGTATCTCTAATTTTAAAATACGTACGTGATTTAATTACTTTTGATATATATATATATATATATATATATATATATATATATATATATATATAAATGCAGCATTGGGGCTAAAAAGGTCAATAAAGAATGCGCACAGTTTCAGGATTACTGCAAGGCTAGGAATGCTGAAGGGTAATTAAAACTCATTGATATATATATATAAAAGCTCAATTTTCTCCAGCGAATTGGAAGGAGAGAACTAAGAATGAACCGGCTATATCGACGGTTTTTTCTGTTGCTATAACATAAAAAATCGTCTTTTTATACTATAGAGACGAAAAAAACCGTCGCTATAGCCGGTTCGTTCTTAGTTCTCTCCCTCCAATTCGTTGGAAAAACGGACTAATATAAATAAAGAACCCTTATCCTCATATTCACAATATTGCTTGATTAATGAAGTGTTGTATCTTATTATAAAAGGAGAGGAAGAAAAATAACGGCTTATTTTTGAGGTTGTGTCACGTGTAACTTCCTTTCTCTTTTTTACTTTTTATTTTTAAAATCTCTCTCACATTTGCTCACCCACATTTTATAATTCTTATTTAAAATTTATTTATTTTTTAATTGCACACACACACAGTACTAGTCTCTTATAAAGATAGAGTAATAATCGCTATGTTGATGTTGACATAAATTTCCTTCTTTTTTATTTATTCCTACAAGTTTGGCTTTATTATATTTATATTTTTTTTATTCTATTCTTAAAATTGTATAAAATTCCTATTATATTCTTATGATAATATTTTATTTTTTTTATTTTTTTAATTTCTTTTTTATGCAGATGCAAGATGACATTCCAACTAATGAAACAAGAGCATGCAACTCTAAGGAGAAAGCTTGAGACTTATTTTCAGCTAGCAAGACAAACGGCCTGATCATTCCAAGTTGACCAAATAAAATTAATGGAATATATATATATACATGCAAGATAATGAAGTGAGGCCAAACAAAGAGGACTCCTTTCACCAAGATCTTGTTTGTTTGCAGGCTAATTTTGTACTTTTATTTATCTATCTCTCTCTCTCTCTCTCTCTAAATTATGTTCAATCTGTAAGTTTGAAAATATAAAAGGAAAATGTCTTGATGCATGCAAGCTTTTCCAAGGTGGTGGAGTTCATTTGCTTAATTTGTTTAATTGTTTTGTGTTAGTGTGTGTTTGTTTTTAAGAATTTATGATTGATGTGGCTTTGCTTCTAGCATCCAATTATAGGTAATTTCAAATTTATGAGTCGGGCTGGACTTTAAACGAATTTGAAATCTTGTATACGAACTCGACTTGTTTATAAATGAGTTGAACTCGAGTTCGAATCAGACTTAAATCAGCCGAGTCAATCCTAGTCTAAGTCCGATCCGTTTATTTATTTATATTTTTAATTTTTTTTAAAAAAAATTCACCTTTTTTGAAAAAATATATAAATAAAATAAATATTTTGTATTATAAATAAAATATATCTTAATTAAATAATTATTAAACAAGTCGAGCTTGAGTTGGGCTTAAACGAGTCAGGCTTAAATCGAACACCACACTATGTTCGAGTTCGACTCGTTTAACTAACCGGACTAAAAATAATCTTATTCGAGCTGACTTGTTAACGAGCTCGAGTCGAACCGAGCCTTTGAACGGTATATTTTTGGTCAAAAATTAACCGTAACCAAGGAATTACATTTGTCTTTTAAACTTTTGTGTAAAAGTTGATAAATCCCATACGTTTGAAGTATACTTGAAATCACTCGAAGCTTTAGGAGGTAATTTTGGCATTAATTTGATATTCATAAAGGGGTTGGTTTGGATCCTCACATATTGGTATTGGTTGGTTCCTAACGGGTTGAATAAAATATACGCAATTTGTTTCGTTCTTTTTTTGATACCCACGGGGCACATATGGGCCATGATATGTTCCCACCTTGTATGATATATTACTTATTAGAGCAAACTGAGTAATTTGTGCTTTTTCTCTTTCACATCAAGACATTCCAGATTCCTCCATTGTTGGGTACGTTCCATCACTCCTCTGTTGTTCAATCCTTAATTTTTTGTTTAGGGTTTTCAATTTCATATTTTTGTTTTCTATATAGATATAATTATTTGAATGGTTGATTGAGCTATATATATCTGCTTGGTTGCTGAGATACTAACGAAATTCGAAATTTGTGTTAAATTTATATAAATTGGGTGGTTTATAGTTTTGAAATATGGGAAATAAAATTTTGTTGTTTTTCATTTCGAATTAATTGATTAGGTTCCTTATTTTTGAAAGATTGAGATCAACTCTTTTATTTTTTTTTGCTAAATATTGAGATCATCTTTGTGCGTATCTAATCGATTGTTGTGGAATCTAGGAAACGTCAAGGGTTGTATTTTGGTTCGAAGGTAGTTTATATGGAGCAAATGTATATGAAATGTGAAACTTTTTTTAACTATTTTGTGTTTTTAGAGGTGGAAAATATGTGGTTCTGCTAAATGACCCATAGGAAGCAATGAGGGGCAAAAGTCTATCTCTTCCCTTGAGTTCTTAACACATCACCTCACTAAATCCTTTAGAAATGCACCATTATTATTTTAAGGCCATAGAAGGCGAGCATATACTTGGAACCATAGATTTATTAAAGAAGAGATAACTGTAGTTGTTAGTATTGATGTTCCAAAATCATTTAAAAGTATAATTTCTGAACTTCGGGTGTTGTAGTTATTGTATCGGTAAATCTACAGTTGGACACATTCGATGGAAAATTCTTCTCATGCTTCTCTTCACAAAGTTTACTATAAAAAGTTACAAAATTGGAAGTTTTGAAGAAACAACATTTTTTATGGAGCGTAGGTGCCGTTAAACCATCTTGAAAATAATTCCTTTTTACATTTTTGTTATGGTACCTCAAACTTAATAAAGAAGCACATGCTAATGTAGCTGTGCAAGTTGGATTATTTAGATAATATGCATATTACCTTGCCAATTGTTGAAGCACCAAACAGTGCCATCTACATGATACTGGTCCAATAATAATGAAGTATACAGAACCGCATTGGCAGATATACCTTTAGGGATGCAATCATAGACTCTTCTCAGAGCAGTCCTGATTTTATTGCAGGGAATGTACATGGGCTGCCTATAAGTGACCAAATTATAATAAAAGAATAGTTGTGGAGCCCTTGGCCACACTGGGATTGCTTTAAAAATCATATGTTTCCAGTTCCTGTCAAAATTCCTATCCAACATCTTCTCCTTCTTCAATCTTGTTTTTGTCTTCAGTGACTCATGGGCACGCCAGAGACCTCTCGTGAACCTTGCCCTGATCGTATACTGGATGATATTGGCGGAGCATTTGGCATGGGTGCTGTTGGAGGTGCAGCGTTCCACTTCTTGAAGGGCATCTATAACTCCCCCAAAGGTGAGCGCTTCATTGGAGGCTCTCAAGCAGTGCGTATGAATGCGCCTCGGGTTGGTGGTAGTTTTGCTGTTTGGGGTGGTCTCTTTTCCACCTTTGATTGCACGATGGTCTATATCCGCCAAAAAGAGGATCCCTGGAATTCGATTATTGCTGGTGCAGCCACCGGGGGTTTTCTGCAGATGCGTCAGGGATTTGGTGCTGCTTCAAGGTCTGCAGCATTCGGTGGGGTATTACTTGCTTTGATCGAAGGGGCTGGAATCATGTTGAACAAACTTCTGAGTGCACCACAAAATTTTCCTCCAATGGAAGAGCCTTTACCTAACATGGCCGGCGTGCCTGGATTTCCAATGGGTCAACTTCCTGGTCAAGCTCCAGTAAATGTTGAGGGCTTGGGGAGTGGAGCATCATCAACTCCCCCAACATCACCTCTGCCATCATCTTCTTCTTCCTCCTTGTTTGGAGGGATTTTTGGTGGTGGAAAGAAGCAGGAAACGGGTACAAACAGTGGAAGCAAGACAGAAGTTCTGGAGAGCTTTGATGCTCCTAGCCCACCATCTTTCGAGTACAAATGAGATTTCCAACCTATTTTTGTTGCTGGTGTGTGATTTCATTTACAAAATTATTAAAGCTAAGATTTGAAGTTACTTATTTTTAGCGTTGAAGTTGATGATTTGGAAGTATATATAGTATTGACATATATTTACCCTTTACCTGTTCAAAAGAAAATATAAGGCACATGCTCGATCTTTTGCATCGTAGTAGTAATTTTGTTTCCTATAATTACTTTCAAATTCAAATGGATGTGTACTTTGATTTTGATGAATTTGCCAAATGCACTCCACATTTAATCAATTGTGCTTCATCAAGTGTAAATTTATGACTTATAGTGGAGTACATTTAACATTGCCCGATTATATTCAATCTACCTATTCTATCTTTTCTTACGATAAAGAAGATAAGGTCCTGGTCAATCGATGTTTTAGTCTGTACAAAGTCTTGCAAAATCCTCCTCACAGTTTATTCTCGGCTGAATGATGTCTGTTTTTCTATAATCTATATTCGCCTTGTCCTGTTAAATTTCTGGTATCCACTTAGTTCACATAAATGTCATTATTTTCATTTCTTTTGTTGCCCAGTTACCTTTGTGTCTATGTATTACTAGTTTTTTTTTCATTTGGTACTTTGAGGTTGAATGCAACTTTATATGTTTATGGTGATTGTGTAGGAACGTTGGCGGCTGTGATAGTTACTCAGCACAGAAGCATCGACCAGTATAGGTATAACTTTTAAAGTTTCAAGTATCTTTTCCTTTTCGCTGTTGGCTGTAGGCACATAATTTATTTAAAATTAGTTTAGCAGAAAAGATGGCAATTGCCTTGATTAATAGCTGCTTGTTATTTTAGTTATAACTTTTCTTCGAGAGACTAATCAAGCTTTCTGGACAATTTAGAAGCTTGCATATCAAATTCATGTGTATAATAATTTCGGAAACTGTATACAATCAACTTGGATTCCATATTGGAAGAGTTAATATATACAATCAACTTGGATTCCATATTGGAAGAGTTAAGAAAGGCCTTCGAAAGGTCGATTTTCAGGCTGCCAGCCAGTTTTTATTTTGAAGGCTATATACTTTGTGTCCTAATTCCCAGCCATTTTTTTTGAGGCTGCATATTTGCTTGGAGGAAAGCTTGTTTTAACATAAATTGTGGATACAAGGATAAGGTAAGAGAATTGATATTTTTCGCAAGTAAAAATAATAGTTTTACAAAATTCTCTCAGTAAATGGGTTCCACACTCACGTGAGAGGATCTTGTAGAAATATTAAATTTAACCTGTGGAAATTTTAATTTACTAAATGAAAATTTTAACAATTAAATACTATTTTCTTGTTTTGTTTCTTTTATTTTTCTGAAGGGTATATATATACATTATATTCATTTCTAATGATCTGTACATATATCTAAACATATATTCATCAAAAGACTGATATATATCCAATTTGGTATATTGATACCAAATACTTTTAAAGCGCAAGTATTATTTGTCAATATGTTGATTAAAATACTTTTAAAATGACACTGTCATTGATTTAACTTATTGTATTGTATTATACTTAATTCACAAAAGCACTGTTACTACTGTTAATAGTTTTACTCAAATTTTATTATATCTAAACATTGTATCTAATATTTGATATTCAAATAAGAAGAAGTGATATTTTACAGATGATAATTGTATTTGATAGAATTGTGTTCATTTTTTAGTTGTGTGTATTTTATAGTTACTATAGTCTATATATATAATAGGCCAAAATTAAGGAGAATTGGGTAAAGGGTAAAGTGTGAAATGGTTTATTATTTATTAAGAATATATTAGTCACTTTTTTATTTTAAGTGTGCTACTAATAATCTAGGGTGTACCCCTTAATTTATATTTGATTGAATGACATTTTTGTTCCTCTAAGTTACCATTCACTTTAAAGTTGTCCCTAAAGTGATATATTTTTTGTCGATTATATTCTTTTTACTCGATTTGGCTGTGACCCGAACTCAATTTCACCAATTCATTGTTTTAAAAGAAAAAACTAAATGTTTTAAAAATAATTATTATTTTAAAATTAATTTAAAAATAATATTTTTTTAAAAAAATTATTATTTTAAAAAGTTTTAAAAATAATTATTATTTTTAGGAAAAAATATTAGAAACTTTTATTTTTTCAAAAATGAGTAAATTTCATAAAATATAGATTCAAAAAAATTTAAGTTTAATTTTTTTTTAATTCTTAATTATTTTTATGAAAATTTACACATCTTCTAAAAAATAAAAATGTTCTAATTTTGTTTTATGAAAATAAAGTTTTTATTTATTTACTTTTTCTGAATATATATTTTATGAAACTTTACTCGTTTAAAAAAATTTAAAATTTTCTATTTTTTTAAAAATAAAGTTTATTTTTTTGAATCTATATTTTATAAAACTTTACTCATTTTTTTAAAAAATGAAAACTTTTCTAATTTTTTTCCTGAAAATAATAATAATATTTTAAAAATTGAATCAATTTTTTTATTTATCTTTTACTATTTTTTGTATTTTAATTTCTATTTATAGTTTTTGTTTTTAAAATTTCTAATATTAAGAATACATATAATCATGATAAATACATGAACTTTTTTTCTGTAAATAAAGTTTTACATAAAAAATGAAAAAAATCTACTTTTTTTAAAGTAAAATTTTATTTTGTTATTTAATTTTTTTGATTCTATATTTTATGAAACTTTACTCATTTTATGAAAAAAATAAAAGTTTCTAATATTTTTTCTTGAAAATAGTAATTATTTTTAAAAAAAATTTAAATAATAATAATTTTAAAAATTTTATAGTTATTTTTTATAAAATTGAATTGATGAAATCGAGGTCGAGTCAAATTAGGTCGAGTTGAGTCAAAATTTTGTCAAAGTAGGTCGGATTACAATCAAATTAAGTAAAAAGAACGGAACTGACAAAAAATATCATTTTAAGGACCTAATTGGTTAAAAATAAATTTAAAAGATGATTTTAAAAGTAGGTAGCAACTTGAAGAAAAATAAGTGTCATTTAGCCATTTATATTTACGAAATCACGAGCTTGGAATAATAGTTTATAACTCTATATACTTTATCACGGTGAAAGTGTCTCTATCTATATTCTAGAAAATAATACTTTCTTTATTCTAAATTATGAGATTAATATTGATTTTTGAAAGTGAATTTGAAATATTTTCAAATTTAAAATTATTAAGGTTCACTAAAAAAAAGGAAACAATCAATATTATAATTAATAATATTTTTGGGTAGTTTACATTATTTATCATTATATTTACTAAAATTAGATAAATTTTGTAAATTCAAAATTTGAAAATGTCTTAATAAAGTTGATTTCAAAAGGTTAATAATGATCTTATATTTGGAACGAACTAAATACATTTGACTAATTTTAAAAATGGTTTGACTACAAAAACCAAATTAAAACTATTAAAAGGGTATATATGGATTTATTAATTATGAATATTGATGTGGGTAAAAATAACCTACTAATAGCGTGTTGTCATGTGTTATTTCTAAATCCTTGTTAATGAAAGATAATATAATAATTTCATTCATTGAGTATTCAAGAATTATATTAAATCAAATAAGGGATAAAATTCCCGATAAGTTTAACCAACTAAGGATTGACAATCTGGAAAGTTTCTAAAGCCAATTAGGATTTTAATTCTTAACTACTGAAGGGGAGAACTCTCATGCAATAAATAAGGAATTTTTCAACATAATTAAGGTACACAATCTTGATTCCTATAATAATTTTCTCCCTCCATATCAGTGCTCTGGCTTAAGAATTAGAGAGTCCTCTTCGAGCCCCCAACTCTGGTGGACTTTAAGCAGGTTTTCTGGCGAAGTCAAGGCAATCAAAATCAAAGTTCATGGGTTGACCATCAGATTGGTACCGTCTGTGAAAAAGGAACAAATAATCATATTCTTGTTCTCACAATCCCAAAAAGCATAATGAATACTCATGCTTCAGCATCAAATCAATCTAGCACTATGTTCATTTTTTTGATTGTGAAAGCCCTTTCATCATACAACATGATCCTTGGTAGGATATGACTAAATAAATTTAAAGTTATCCCCTCTACATATTATATGTAATTAAAGTTCCCAACAACAAGTGGAATAGAGGAAGTCAAGGGTGATTAGAAAGTAGCTAGAAGCTGCTACGTATTAGCCATGAAGCACAATAGTGCTAGGAGGCAAGTCTTGCCTATTAATTTTTTATATGTGAGGGATGATGATAAAGAGCAAAGAGGTAACCTGTAAAAGAGCTAGTCCTAATTTTATTTGAAAATGCAGATCCTGAAAAAATTACTTTGAAAGAGGAAAGTAAAGACAAACTCGTCCAATCCTTGGGAATAATAAGGATGCATTTGCTTGGACAACTACTGATATGTTAGGAATTGATACACAATTTATTTGTTATCATTCACAAGTTGAATATTGACCTGAAAAGGAGATCTATAAAATAAAAGTAGGAGAGATTTACATGGAGGCCCAAAATTAAACATGAAAGTCTGAATCAATGCCATAGAACCCAAAATTAAAGTCGTGGAGGTCAGATCAAGGCCATATGGACCCATAATTACAGTTATGAAGGCCTTGAATTAAGGCTATTTAGGCCATAATCAAGGCCATGAAGACCCAAAATTAAGGTCATGGAGGCTAGAATTAAAACAACGGAGGTTAGAATCAAGGCCATGAAGGTTCAAAATTAAAGTCATGGAGGCCCTGAATCAAGGTCATGACAACCCAGGATTAAGACCATAGAGGCTCAAAAGTAGAGTAATGAAGGCCAAAAATTAGTGTCATGGGCGCCAAGAATTAGGACTGTAGAAACCAGAATTAAGGCTATGGAGCTTTAAATTAAGGATGAATTACATATTCTATTAAATTTTTAAAAATAATTACAAAAATAGTGTACTCATAAAATCTTTACACAATTTATACAATTTCATATTTATTTACAATATTAGTGCAATTAGGATTCCTTAATTTAAGGAATTAGTATGCAATTAGGAATCCTTAATTTAGGGATTAGTTATACCCATGGCTTCTTTTCTCTCTCCTCATCTATAACAACTGCATTAGTTAATCATCACCCTTCTTCTTCATTCAACGTATTCTTTCTATATATATATATATATATATATATATATATATATATATTAGTTAGTCGTACATGCTTCTCATAAATCGTTGTCTTCTTCATTAATCATTTCTCCAATCACAGTCGTTGGTTCAAGTATATTAATATTATTATTACCCCTCCGAATCTCTGCCATGAGGAGTGGCTCCAGTCTCACGTGAATTCCTTTTCAAGGTCACGTATTCTTTCTTTATTTCTTTCTTTCTTTCTCTCTCTCTCTATATATATATATATATATATATATATATATATATATATATGAGTTAACCAACTGTATATCTCCAGTAGCTTCTCAAAATGAAGGGTCAAAATGAAGGTGGGTATGAAGATTTAGGCAGTGGTGGCGATGGATATGATTGTAACCAAACTTTCATACCAAGGTAACCAAACTGTCATATCAAAGTAACCAATTATCCTCCTCACTTTCAATTTTTTCTTAGTGCAGTTGGTAACCAAACCTTGAGATCAAGGTAAGCAAATTTTCATACCAAGGTAACAAAACCTTCATACCAAGGTAACCAACTGCACTAAAACACATGCAGTTTTTTCATAGTGCAGTTGGTAGTCGAACCTTCAGACCAAGGTAACCAGTTCAGTTTTATTAAGTTACCAATTTCGTTTGAATGTAATGCAATTGGTAGCCAACCATTCATATATACAAAGGTAACCATTTTAGTATTTATGAGTAATAAATTCACTTCAAGTTGAATATATATATATATATATATATATATATATATATATATATATATATATTGTTTTACAAATTCACTTCCTGTTGAATATATATATTTTATCTTAATTTACTGCAAACCACAGGAACCTCCTATCAAAAGGCAGCGGACCGTGCAAGTTCATTATATTTCCCAGTACGCAAATCAAGTATTGGAGAGAAATCTGAAGTTATTTTAGAGAATGGAAGATGCAGATTTAGATCTTCTATGAACGAGCTAGATGAAATTTGTTAGTTACAAAGGACAGTGAAAATATGGAAAGGGAGATGAATATTTGAATTTGAATTATTATTTTGAATTTGAATTTATTTTTGTTGTTAGATCCCAAATATTTGAATTATTAATTATGGCAGTTAATTCTCCTTGATTTTAGGTTTTCTTATTAATGTGAATTGTACTATTTTTGTACTATGAGTCTTAATTACACTCTTTTTGTAAAGATTTTATGAGTACACTATTGTTGTAATTATTTTCTAATTGTTGTATATTTATGTAAAGAACCCTTAAATTAACGCCATGAATGCGAAAAAAAATTCTATATTATTATTTATCTACTCCTTTAAAAATATATTTTTAAAGGAGTAGGGAGCAAATGATGTGGGTAAAAATAACTCAATAATGGTGAATTATCACGCGTTATTTCTAAAACTTTGTTAATGAACGGTAATATAATAATTTCGCTAATTGAGTATTCAAGAAGTATATTAAATCCAATAAAAAATAAAATTCTCAGAAAGTTTAACCAACTAAGAATTACAACCTGAAATGTCTCTAAAACTAATTAGAATTCTAATTTCTAACTACCGAATGAGATGATTTTCATGCTATAAATAAGGGATACTCAACCATAATTAATGTACACAATCTTGGCTACCATAATAATTCTCTCTGTCCATATTAGTGTTCTACTTTTCTACTTAAGTATCGAAGAGTCTTCTTGGAGCCCCCAGCTCTGGTGGACTCTTTGCAGGTTTTTCGACGAAATCAAGACAGTCAGACGATGATCAAAGTCAAAATTTATGAGTTAACTAAAATTTTAAATTGAAACTGCTGATTGACGCATCAAATATCTAAATATATAATTCTAACAAGTAATTAAATCTTATTATCATATAGTTTGATTATTACTAGTTTGTTACTTTAAACAATAATTTAATCAACATTAATAAAGTTAGACAATCTATAATTTCGAACAATAGTATAACTATAATCTCTCTATTACTTTTTAAAAGTTTTTTAGAAAAAAAAATTTGTTCTTTTTTTCACTATATCGTTTTGTCAGAACAATTAATTACTTGATTTTCATATTATTCTTTTATAATTCATTTGTTCTAAATTTAGAAATATATTTGTAAAACGACGACTTTTAAGGATAATTATATGTTCTCAAATATAGCCTAAGTATTGGCTAGGAGTTTGGTTGTGTTGGTGTGATATTGAAAATGATAATAAAAATGTAATGACAAATTACGAACATCATGTCGCTTTAGAGTTTTAAAATAGAAATGTATCTCTAATTTTAGAACGTACTAAAAAAGAAAATGTATATCTAATTTTGGAATAGGGGGATTATATATTTGTTTCCCATTAATATAAAATTATGGATTAATTACATATTTTAGTACATTTTTAAAAATAATTATAATAATGGTGCATCCATAAAATAATTACAAAAGTAATACACTTTCCCATATTTATTTACAATATTAGTACAATTAGGATTCCTTAATTTAGGAGATTAGTATGCAATTATGATTCTTTAATTTAGGGGAATAGTATTGGTGGGCTGACATGACAAATCTCCATTATCTCTTTCCGTTAATTATTATTTTCTTATTCAAACACAGCAGACCTATTTTTAATCTCTGTTCCTGTTTCTCTCTCTTTTTTCTTCATCCTCTTTTTTTCTACTATAAACCTTGACAGTGAACTCGTGGATGGATTAACTGGCCATTGATTGTTCTGAAAACCCCAAAATTGAGTAGCATGCATGAACTTGTGGATAGTTAATATATCTTTTACATTATGTCTATATCCCCTTATCCTGCCTCTTAAAGGTTAAACTCATCTTTCTTTTTATGAGTACTGCTTTACAAGGTACATCCATTGCAACAAAACAAAACAACGGAAACAGAAATCATTTCCATCTAATTAATTCCCACACTACCAAAACTACTACACTACTACTCCTCCACCATTAACAACCACCATCTACGTCTGGCCATTGATTGGAATAAGAGCAGCATGCATGAAGTATACTGCTATATAGATATATGTATCAATGTATGTATGTTAGCCGTGACTGTAAGAGCCCGAATTTTATGAAATAAAAGTATTTAATTTTTCTTATAATTACTATTCAGTAAATGGTTAAATTGATAAAAGTTTAAAGTTATGAGTGAAATATGATTTTTTTTTCAAAATAAGCAAGTGGTTATAAAATAATCATTGTTGTCGGGGAATATTCGTTTGGTCGTGGAATATTCTTTCTGTCGGGGAATATTCGTACGACGGCGCAGCTATTTGTGGGCCCCATAACGAATAACTGTCGGGTGAAGAAAACGACAAATTTGAGTTTTTACAAATAACGACGTAGTTGTTACTGTTAACACTGTTGGAATACCCGGTGGTTAAAATACAGTAATACGCGTTATTGCACAGTAGCACACGGTATTGCATAGTATTTTTGAAATTATTGATTCTTACGTAAGAAGGCACTACTCAATAATTGTTACAGTAATTACTGTTCAATATTTTATTTTATTGATTCAATAATTGCTACGTTGAAATTTTATATTATTGTTGTTCAATAATTGTTGCTGCACAGTATTTTCCATTATCAGATCAATAATTCATATTATTTGAATAGTATTATTAGATAGCATTATTGGCAATGTCTAGAAAGTTCTGTCTAAGGAGAGGTTTGGTCATCTAATTGCGCGCTAGTAAGGAGAAATCCTTATTGGAAAGCCCCCTCTTTCCTGGGAACGGCCTGGTTGTCATAAATGTGATTCTGTAATATTATTTGTGAATAATTAATTATTGATTTATATGATAAGAAAATATTTATTTTATGTGGATATAAATGAGGGATATATTTTTGTGGTTAAAAATGAAGGAGTTAATGTTGAGGTTTTTATCAGTATTTTTGTCGGAATGGAGGTATTAAAAATCAGGGTTTTTGAGATATTTTGCGGGGGTTATAATTTTTAATCCGACCGTTGGATCGTGGTAATTTTTGGATATGTTATACATATATAAGTTGAGTATATGTCCACAAATTTTGAACCGTTAAAAATGAACGTATGATTTGTTATGAATTTTACGAGATGACTGGTTCAGAAATTGTTGAATTTTCGGAGTTTATCATTTTGGTGGAAAATTCTAGAATTGGTGGGCCCCACTTGTGGTTGGTGAAGAAATGTGCTGAATTATATTTCAAATGTGGTGGGTGGGAATAGTAGCAGGTAAAGCCATCAGGTTGCAGGTCAAACCTACCAAAATTTTCCTATAAATAGAGGGCTAAGTTAGATTTGAAAATCACACCAAAACATAAGCTTTCTCTCTTTCTCTCTCTATATTATGAAGCATATTTTGTGAGTATTTAGATACTTTGAGAGTTGCTATTCAGTGCAAGTTTCCTTCGGCCTTGCATTCCAGTCAGAAATACTGCACTTTTGAGGTAAGGGATATTAAGGGATTTTAAGGGTTGTTATGATTTTCAGTTTCGTAATTTTTCTGATCTTCAAAAATTCTGGAAAAATTTGAAACGATATTTTGATGAGTTTTATTGATTGTGTCCAAAAATGGTGATTTTTGGATGTATAGATTAAGAGTTATGAATTTTACGGGAAAAGACTATTTTAAAAGTAACCGCTTATAATTCCTTGTGGTTAACTCCAAAATTGATGAAATTTTTATTGGGAGTACATGTATATGATAGAAGTATACTCTGTAAATTTCAGAATTTTTAGACAAAAGTACAATTTTTGATAAATGTCTAAATATTCGGCTATTTTGGCCATATGAAAAATAGTAAATGACTTTTAAAAATTCTGAGAAAAATATATGTTCACTATGGGACTATATTATGCTAAATCCCAGAAAAGAAATATTTTTGGAACTGATTTGGTATTTTTCATGAAAATGGTCTAGTTATGAGTAAATGAATTAAATATGTTTTGTGAAGAAAGAAAATTGGAAAATAGGATTTTATGGCTTGAGAATCCTATATGAGGTATATGCAGATTTTTGATGAGGGTTTTGGTTATTGATGATGAAATTGTAAGAGTTGGCATTTTATGATGATTAAATGCATTAATTAGTAAAGTGTAAACAATTAAAATAAATTGTTTATAAATTTAAGTAATGTTATTCTTTCAATATCATTATACCGAAATATTGGTATGAATTTTATTGTAGAATTTCTATCTTTTGTGTCGGGGTTACTATTCATGAGTTACGAATATTACTCTTGAGATTAAAACTATATGTTGATCATATTATTTTTATCATCATATATAACATTTTTATAACCCTGATGTTGAAATTCTCTTTCACTGGAGTGTAAAGATGGGTAGATTATTGGTATGATCATGACTAGGGTTCTCTTTGGCCTGTAGTGCAAAGTTGAATTGTGACTGGTATGATCATGACCATTGAATTTATAATTGAATATCTTAAGCTTAAGTGCAAAGGTGAATTGATCAACATGGTTATAATTATTGTTTATATAAATTCTGAAATGATTATATATTTCTTTGAGATATGAATATATTTGGCCTGTAGTGCAAATATGAATTGTTGATGAATATCTTTGGCCTGTAGTGCAAAGATGAACTGTTGATGAATATCTTTGGCCTGTAGTGCAAAGATGAACTGTTGTTGAATATCTTTGGCCCGTAGTGCAAAGATGGTTTGTTGATGAATATCTTTGGCCCTTAGTGCAAAGATGGATTTGTTAGTATGATTATAAACAGGAATTGTGATTTGGTATAACCATGATCTTTGATGTTTCAGGTAAAGACAGGTGATGAAAATATTCTTCGTCCTGGGTGCGAAGAAAAATTTATAGTCACAATTATGATTATGAGTTATTCATATGATTGTGGAAAGGAACTGTTGAGTGATGTTACATGGATAAAATATTGTTGGTGGATTTTTAACATGGAGAAGATAATAGACTTTATAGTCTATTTGACTCTTCTAATGGATTGCTCGTTCCGCTGCAACTATGGTTGAAATTTTTATCATTTACCATATGTTCTAAATCTCTGATTTATTATTGATGAAGGCTATTGATAATTTAATTATCTTTAGTCATGATATTCTTTACTGAGCTAGTTGTGCTCACCCTTTTGCTTCACAATTCCTTTCAGGTAATAAGAGTGTAGCTGGGTCGAGCGGGGGTAACAAGGGAATAGAACGGTGGTCATCATTTAGTAGTTATATTTGGTGAAGAAAATAGGGTGAGGCGAACCCAACGTTGGAAGGGTGTTTTGTCACTATCATACAAGATGTCTAATGACATACAACCTCGTGTCATCATAGGACAGGGTTGTGCTCATCCACTTGCTGAGTATATCTATGGGCACTACCTATATAATCTTGGTGTTTGTTTGAAGTATAATTCTCAATTAGAGACAGTGGAGATAATGATAAGTCAAGAGAAGACTCACCATTGGGAAGAATATGATAGTAATCTTCTCGTTTTTCTTTGGGGTCTATTGGGTCAACCAAGGATAATTTTGTGGCCATATGATATCTATCATAACCTAGACGCGTGGCCTCCCATGTACGAAGGTTTCCTTGAGCACTTCCCAAAGATTCTAATTTCTAAAACAGTTTTTGACTATACCTTTATGTAAGGTGTTATTGTGAGGTGATGTCCACGGTTAGAACATGAGTCACATTTGGTATATATTTGTATCCAAATTCACAGCATATGTGTTGTTGTATTTTACACGACAATTGTTGTAATAAAGTTGTAGTTATTTTCTGTACCATGTATTTGACGACTCAGAATGGGTTGGGTGGAATGGACCTATTTTGGGGTTGTCACAGGTGGTATCAGAGCTTGGGGATATGATCTCTGGCGGAGATCGGGGAAAATAACTAGGAGGGGAGAGATGAGTAAATCCTTCGCTAGTGTGTCCTACCTAAGCTTATTTGTTGGTCGGTCATAATATCGGGATATTATGTGATATGTTAATTTGTTAAATTAACACTTGTTTTTAAGCTGTATTCTAGAATGTTATTTGAAATACAGGAGATGAGCAATGGAGAAATTATGATGACAGAGAAGATGGAATTTGAAATGAAAGGAAGGTATTCTCAACTCTTTGAAATACCAGGTACGTAAATTTCGGGGACGAAATTTCATAAGGAGGGGAGATTGTAAGAGCCCGAATTTTATGAAATAAAAGTATTTAATTTTTCTTATAATTACTATTCAGTAAATGGTTAAATTGATAAAAGTTTAAAGTTATGAGTGAAATATGATTTTTTTTTCAAAATAAGCAAGTGGTTATAAAATAATCATTGTTGTCGGGGAATATTCGTTTGGTCGTGGAATATTCTTTCTGTCGGGGAATATTCGTACGACGGCGCAGCTATTTGTGGGCCCCATAACGAATAACTGTCGGGTGAAGAAAACGACAAATTTGAGTTTTTACAAATAACGACGTAGTTGTTACTGTTAACACTGTTGGAATACCCGGTGGTTAAAATACAGTAATACGCGTTATTGCACAGTAGCACACGGTATTGCATAGTATTTTTGAAATTATTGATTCTTACGTAAGAAGGCACTACTCAATAATTGTTACAGTAATTACTGTTCAATATTTTATTTTATTGATTCAATAATTGCTACGTTGAAATTTTATATTATTGTTGTTCAATAATTGTTGCTGCACAGTATTTTCCATTATCAGATCAATAATTCATATTATTTGAATAGTATTATTAGATAGCATTATTGGCAATGTCTAGAAAGTTCTGTCTAAGGAGAGGTTTGGTCATCTAATTGCGCGCTAGTAAGGAGAAATCCTTATTGGAAAGCCCCCTCTTTCCTGAGAACGGCCTGGTTGTCATAAATGTGATTCTGTAATATTATTTGTGAATAATTAATTATTGATTTATATGATAAGAAAATATTTATTTTATGTGGATATAAATGAGGGATATATTTTTGTGGTTAAAAATGAAGGAGTTAATGTTGAGGTTTTTATCAGTATTTTTGTCGGAATGGAGGTATTAAAAATCAGGGTTTTTGAGATATTTTGCGGGGGTTATAATTTTTAATCCGACCGTTGGATCGTGGTAATTTTTGGATATGTTATACATATATAAGTTGAGTATATGTCCACAAATTTTGAACCGTTAAAAATGAACGTATGATTTGTTATGAATTTTACGAGATGACTGGTTCAGAAATTGTTGAATTTTCGGAGTTTATCATTTTGGTGGAAAATTCTAGAATTGGTGGGCCCCACTTGTGGTTGGTGAAGAAATGTGCTGAATTATATTTCAAATGTGGTGGGTGAGAATAGTAGCAGGTAAAGCCATCAGGTTGCAGGTCAAACCTACCAAAATTTTCCTATAAATAGAGGGCTAAGTTAGATTTGAAAATCACACCAAAAACATAAGCTTTCTCTCTTTCTCTCTCTATATTATGAAGCATATTTTGTGAGTATTTAGATACTTTGAGAGTTGCTATTCAGTGCAAGTTTCCTTCGGCCTTGCATTCCAGTCAGAAATACTGCACTTTTGAGGTAAGGGATATTAAGGGATTTTAAGGGTTGTTATGATTTTCAGTTTCGTAATTTTTCTGATCTTCAAAAATTCTGGAAAAATTTGAAACGATATTTTGATGAGTTTTATTGATTGTGTCCAAAAATGGTGATTTTTGGATGTATAGATTAAGAGTTATGAATTTTATGAGAAAAGACTATTTTAAAAGTAACCGCTTATAATTCCTTGTGGTTAACTCCAAAATTGATGAAATTTTTATTGGGAGTACATGTATATGATAGAAGTATACTCTGTAAATTTCAGAATTTTTAGACAAAAGTACAATTTTTGATAAATGTCTAAATATTCGGCTATTTTGGCCATATGAAAAATAGTAAATGACTTTTAAAAATTCTGAGAAAAATATATGTTCACTATGGGACTATATTATGCTAAATCCCAGAAAAGAAATATTTTTGGAACTGATTTGGTATTTTTCATGAAAATGGTCTAGTTATGAGTAAATGAATTAAATATGTTTTGTGAAGAAAGAAAATTGGAAAATAGGATTTTATGGCTTGAGAATCCTATATGAGGTATATGCAGATTTTTGATGAGGGTTTTGGTTATTGATGATGAAATTGTAAGAGTTGGCATTTTATGATGATTAAATGCATTAATTAGTAAAGTGTAAACAATTAAAATAAATTGTTTATAAATTTAAGTAATGTTATTCTTTCAATATCATTATACCGAAATATTGGTATGAATTTTATTGTAGAATTTCTATCTTTTGTGTCGGGGTTACTATTCATGAGTTACGAATATTACTCTTGAGATTAAAACTATATGTTGATCATATTATTTTTATCATCATATATAACATTTTTATAACCCTGATGTTGAAATTCTCTTTCACTGGAGTGTAAAGATGGGTAGATTATTGGTATGATCATGACTAGGGTTCTCTTTGGCCTGTAGTGCAAAGTTGAATTGTGACTGGTATGATCATGACCATTGAATTTATAATTGAATATCTTAAGCTTAAGTGCAAAGGTGAATTGATCAACATGGTTATAATTATTGTTTATATAAATTCTGAAATGATTATATATTTCTTTGAGATATGAATATATTTGGCCTGTAGTGGAAATATGAATTGTTGATGAATATCTTTGGCCTGTAGTGCAAAGATGAACTGTTGTTGAATATCTTTGGCCTGTAGTGCAAAGATGAACTGTTGTTGAATATCTTTGGCCCGTAGTGCAAAGATGGTTTGTTGATGAATATCTTTGGCCCGTAGTGCAAAGATGGATTTGTTAGTATGATTATAAACAGGAATTGTGATTTGGTATAACCATGATCTTTGATGTTTCAGGTAAAGACAGGTGATGAAAATATTCTTCGTCCTGGGTGCGAAGAAAAATTTATAGTCACAATTATGATTATGAGTTATTCATATGATTGTGGAAAGGAACTGTTGAGTGATGTTACATGGATAAAATATTGTTGGTGGATTTTTTAACATGGAGAAGATAATAGACTTTATAGTCTATTTGACTCTTCTAATGGATTGCTCGTTCCGCTGCAACTATGGTTGAAATTTTTATCATTTACCATATGTTCTAAATCTCTGATTTATTATTGATGAAGGCTATTGATAATTTAATTATCTTTAGTCATGATATTCTTTACTGAGCTAGTTGTGCTCACCCTTTTGCTTCACAATTCCTTTCAGGTAATAAGAGTGTAGCTGGGTCGAGCGGGGGTAACAAGGGAATAGAACGGTGGTCATCATTTAGTAGTTATATTTGGTGAAGAAAATAGGGTGAGGCGAACCCAACGTTGGAAGGGTGTTTTGTCACTATCATACAAGATGTCTAATGACATACAACCTCGTGTCATCATAGGACAGGGTTGTGCTCATCCACTTGCTGAGTATATCTATGGGCACTACCTATATAATCTTGGTGTTGGTTTGAAGTATAATTCTCAATTAGAGACAGTGGAGATAATGATAAGTCAAGAGAAGACTCACCATTGGGAAGAATATGATAGTAATCTTTCGTTTTTCTTTGGGGTCTATTGGGTCAACCAAGGATAATTTTGTGGCCATATGATATCTATCATAACCTAGACGCGTGGCCTCCCATGTACGAAGGTTTCCTTGAGCACTTCCCAAAGATTCTAATTTCTAAAACAGTTTTTGACTATACCTTTATGTAAGGTGTTATTGTGAGGTGATGTCCACGGTTAGAACATGAGTCACATTTGGTATATATTTGTATCCAAATTCACAGCATATGTGTTGTTGTATTTTACACGACAATTGTTGTAATAAAGTTGTAGTTATTTTCTGTACCATGTATTTGACGACTCAGAATGGGTTGGGTGGAATGGACCTATTTTGGGGTTGTCACAGTGACGTAGGAGGTACATAAGTAAATATCCATCTGCACACGTGTTAGGTGGAAATTGTTGTCGGTTCCGTAATTGGATTGTGTGGAGTTGCATTTGGAAGTGCAGGCGGTGTTGGTGGTGGTGGCATATTCGTCTCAATGCTCCTTGATTATTGGATTTGATCCAAAATTAGCAACTGATAGAAAAGATTGGTAACCAAACATTCATACCAAGGTAACCAAACATTCATACCAAGGCTATCAATCCACCTCCACACCTGCAGTTTTTTCATAGTGCAGTTGGTAACCAAACTGTCATACCAAGGTAACCAATCCACCTCCACACCTTTAGTTTTTTCATAGTGCAGTTGGTAACCAAACTTTCATACCAGGTAACAAAACCTTCATACCAAGGTAACCAATCCACATCCACACTTGCAGTTTTTTCATAGTGTAGTTGGTAGCCAAACATTCATAACAAGGTAACCAATTCAGTGTTATTAGGTTATCAATTTATTTTGAATGTGATGCAGTTGGTAGCCAAACCTTTATGCAGTGGGTAGCCAAACCTTCATACCAAGGTAACCAATTCAGTTTTATTAAGTTACCAATTTATTTTGAATGTGATGCAGTTGGTAGCCAAACCTTCATACAGTTGGTTGCCAAACTTTTAGACCAAGGTAACCAATTCATACTGCAGGTGTGGAGGTAGATTGGTTATCTTGGTATAAATGTTTGGTTACCTTGGTATAAAAGTTTGGTTACCTTGGTACGAAAGTTTGGTTATCAACATTACATTACACAATACTCTCTTATCTCTCTCTTTTCTATGCAGAAAACAAAATTTGTGCAGTCTTTATGTATAAATTGGTTACATGTAATAATGATAAATATATGTCTTCCTATGATAATTAGAAAAAGATATTGGGTTCTTCCCTATCTTGGAATATTTTTTCAGATAGGTCTATGATCTTTTCTGTTATACTCGTATTTTACTTCTGTTTTGTTGTTTCATCCTCTATTACAGGTATGCGTGAATACTTTTCTCAAATCGATGAAAGAAATGCTCCTCCATGAATACCTTTTATGGTCAATATGGCGTCAACTTTTGTTCCTGCAAAGAATGGTCTAAAGTTGCAGGGGTCGGCTATTCATCGCAGTCATTCTCTTGATCAAATAAGTGCTATGTGAGGGAGATGAAGATTTGAATTTGAATTATTATTTTGAATTTGAATTTATTTTTGTGGTTAGATCCCAGATATTTGAATTTAAATTATTAATTATGGCAGTTATTTCTCCTTAGTTTTAGATTTTCTTATTAGTGTACATTTGATGACTATTTTTTTTAAAGTTACAGAACCTTTAACTTGTGGCATTCGGTTAGAATTAATAAATTTTACTAAGAATTTATTTAAGCTACTGTAAGTAATTAATTGGGATTATTACCTTGCGTTGGATGGCTTGCAGTACTGCTGCAGGCGAAATTTTATAATATATATATATATATAATATATATTATATATTATATATATATATATATATATATTATACTTAGTTAATTTAAGTTACATTTCGTTAATTCAAATTATATATATTATATGTTAATAAATTTTGCCCATGAAACTTATAAATAAAATTAGTAAATTAAATTGAAGTTATTTATATTAATTTAAATTAATTAATTTTGCCGACATAGTTATAAAAGTTTTTAATAATAAATTTAACAATAATTATGTTATTAATGGGTAAATTTGTAATAAAATTTTATTTTATTTTATATATTAGTGTTAAGGACCCAAACTTATTTCTTTTATCTCTCTCTCTCTCTTTTATTTTTAAAGGGCCCACATACATGTAATATTAATATGTTATACTTATTCTAAGGCTTAAATACGGATTAATATCCTGAACTTTTTTTTATTTTGGATATTGTTTTCTCAATTTTTTTCAATTAGGGGATTAAACTTTTAATTTTTTTTCACTTTGGGAATTGCCTATTCAATTTTTTCAATCAGAGGATTAAACATTTAATTATTTCTGATTACGTCTAATTAATAGTGTCACGTAAGAAAATTAATGACATGGCAGCGACATGTAACTAAAAAAAATATACTTATGTGTAATATTTAGTCTCATTCTAACATTTATTCAATTAATTTTTTGTACCAAAAATAGTAAAATATAACATTATTATTAATTTTTAAAGAAAATTTAATGATAATTGTACCCTTTTTGGTATAAAAAATTAATTATATTGATTATTGATGATTATGAAATAAACTTAAAGTTCAAGGTAAATATCTATATTTAGACAATAATTTTTTATATTAAAAATGATAAAATTATCATTATATTGATTATTGATGATTATAAATATAACAAAATTTTAATCAGTATTACATTTATACATTTTAAAGTATCTATCATTATATTGATTAATGATGATTTTTTAAGCTGAGTTTTTAATGTATTAATTTTACTTTAAAAAATTAATAATGATTTTATTCTCATTTTTGGTATAAAAAATGAATAGAATAAATATTAAAATATGACTCAGTATTACACATAACATTTTTAGCCAAATATCGATGTCATGTCATCAATTTCTATTGTGGTACTATCAATTAAACATAATCAGAAAAAAATTAAAAATTTAATCCTCCAATTGAAAATTTGAGAAGACAATCCCCAAAATGTAAAAAAAATTAAGTGATTAATCCATAATTAAAAAAATTGCGAAGAAAATCCTCAAAGTGAAAAAAATTTAAAAATTCAGGTTATTAGTCCATATTTAGGCCGTATTCTAATTAATTCATAAAACCATTAATTTATGTTCTCAAACATAGTCTAAGTACTAGATACAAATTCGCGGGTTGCGGCGGGATTATTTTTTTTATTAATAATAAATTTATGCGTGCAATTAATAAATTAAAATATAATTAAAAAAATGGTAGATTGTTGTGCGATGATCAAATTTTGATAGCATGTGTTACATAGAGTTTGGTAAAAGTTTTGTGCGCAAATACATATCCAAGTATATAATTATCTGATTACTAAATCCCAAGACATTATATAACAGTTGTGTGTGTGTGTGTGTATGTGTGTGTGTGTGTGTGTATATATGTAAGACCCCAATTTTTATAAATAAAGATGAATTTTCTATAAATATCATTTTTGAATATTATGGAGTTAATTTGATATAATGTTATAGTTGTGGGTAATATTTATAAATTTTGCAAAGTAAGCAAGTTGTTATAAAATATTCGTTTGGTCGGAGAATATTCTTTTTGTCGGGGAATATTCGTACGACGGCACAATCATTGGTGGACCTCACAACGGAATTATTGTCAGATTGAGAAAACGACAGAATTATCTTTCTATAAAAATAACGGCTGAGGTGTTACCGTTAAAAACCGTTAAAACTGTTGAACTACTCGGTAGTAAAAGTACAGTAATACGTGTGGTTGCATAGTAGCACACGGTATTGATTATTGATGCTTACGTGAGAAGTCACTCAGCTATACTCAATTATTGCTACAGTAATTGCTGCATCATATCTCTTAAATTATTGTCATAGTATCATCTGTATAATATGTTATATTATTAAATCAATAATTGAGACGTTGTGGTAAGTTTGGTTATTTTATGGGGGGCCATATGTCATCATCTAAGAGTCTCTTCGTCAATAGTAATTACCGTCGTCAATAGTAATTACCGTCGTCAATAGTATTTACCTTGGTCAATAGTAATTACCTTCGTCAATATTAATTTACCTTGGTCAATAGTATTTACTTGGTCAATAGTAATTACCTTCGTCAATAGTATTTACCTGGTCAATAGTAATTACTTTCGTCAATAGTAGTTGTCCCTTCAATATTACCAAGAGTCATTTGACCCTTCGTTAAGACCAAGAGTCATTTGACCCTTCGTTAAGACCAAGAGCCACCCTCGTTTTTCTATAAATAGAGGCCTAGGGCTTCATTATTTTTCACGAATTCATTCAAGCTATAGAGAGAGAAAGTATAGAGAGAATAAGAGAGAGAGAGAATAAAAGTATTCTGCTATATCACTTTTCCAATATCCAGTTCTTTTAAGGTAGGGAATATTATTTCTTTTATATTCATGAAGAGAACTTCTGTTATTCCATTCGTTATTATTCTGTTGGAATAACCAGTATACGCGGTCTACCCTATACTTGGTGACATTCTTCTATTATTCTGTTGGAACATCCTGTCTGTGTGTTTTACACCGGACCTGGTTCCGTTTTTATTATTATTCTGTTGGAACATCCTGTCTGTGTGTTTTACACCGGACCTGGTTCCGTCTTGTTATTATTCTGTTGGAACATCCTGTCTGTGTGTTTTACACCGGACCTGGTTCCGTCTTGTTATTATTCTGTTGGAACATCCTGTCTGTGTGTTTTACACCGGACCTGGTTCCATTATTTATTATCCTGTCGGAATATCCTGTCTGTGCGTTTACGCCGGACCTGGTTCCATTATTTATTATTCTGTTGGAATAACCTGTCTGTGCGGTCTATCGCATGCATGGTGATTTCTTTTGTTATTCCATTCTTTATTATACTCAGTTGGTTAAGTTTTGACTTCTATACTCCATGAAATTTGTGGAATATCCTTGATAGTTGCGTTTCATCCAGTATCTTTTCAAGAAAATATTCTTCTAAGCATTCTTGAATTTTACTCCACAATGCAGTATCATGTTGTCAATTTGGACGTTGTTAATTCCTGGATAAATTAATTCTTGAACTTGTTTTATTGAATTCTTATATCATTGTCATCATCCTCATGTTTATAAAATATTGAAAGTCATCTGTGGCCTGTAGTGCATAGATGGACTTGGTATGATTATGACCAGGGATTATTCGGTATAATCATGACCGTAATGTTACAAATGATGTGGTAAAAGTCCTCATTGGCCCGTAGTGCATTGATGGACAGTTGTTGGCATGATCATGACCATTAATGAATACACGAATATCCTTGGCCGTAGTGCAGGGGTGATTCGATGATGTGGATTATTTTATTAAGCTGAGTCTCAGCGATCGCAGTGTTGAAAAACCTTTTAAATCATAAAAGATAGTAGAGTTTATTTTCTACTTGACTCTTTTAATGGATTGCTTGTTCCGCTGCAGTTAAACTTGATGTCTATTATATTTTATTAGTTTAACATTGTTGAAGGCTAATGATAATTTATTCTGCATTATCTTAGTCATAATATTTCTTACTGGGCTAGTTGAGCTCACCCTTTCTTTCACTGTTCTCTTCAGGAAATGAGAACGTAGCTGGGGCAAGTCGGGGAACGGAGTGATGGTCCGAATGATAGTATTAGTTAGTAGTCCTCACTATTCTATGTAATGGTGTGTTAATAAATGTAACGAGGACTCCTTTTGAGTATGAATACTCTCTAAAAGATAATATTTGTATTCAAACTCACAGTTTATGTTTTGTCGTATTGTACACGACAGTTGTATTAGTAAGTTGTATTTGTATTCTATACTATGTATCTGACGACCCAAGATGGGTGATGTATACCTATTTTTGGGGGGCGTCACAGTTGGTATCAGAGCTTAGGGATATGATCCCTGGCTAAGATGTGAGAATAGAACTAGGAGGGGAGAGACGGGGAATTCCTTCGCTAGTATGGCATACCTAAGTTTATTTGCATGGTATTTAATTTGTCGGTCATAATATAAGGATAATATATGACATATCAATTAATTTTTATTTTGTGGCAGTATTTGAAAATGGCATCTGAGAACGTTGAGAATAGCAATGGAGCACAGACGACTGTTGATTCACCACATATCAATAATCAGGATAATGTGCATCAGGAAGGTGTCAATCCTCATGCAAACAACAACACTGACCAAATGATGAATGATCAAATGTTCAGAGGCTTTATGCAATTCATGCAACAACAGGTGAAAGCGGCTCCTGTCCACAACGTAGGTGGAAATACTGAAAACTCTCAGGCGGTCACCGCTAAACAGTTTAAGGAGCTGGGACCACCGGAGTTTAAGGGAGAACCCAAACCACTTGTAGCTGAAACATGGATAAAGCAGATCACCAAAATATTTGATGTCTTGAGTTGCTCCGAGGAGCAAAAGGTTCCCTTTGCCGCCTTTATGTTGCGAGGAGAGGCAGATTACTGGTGGGAATCGATAAAGCGTACTCAACCTGCCGCACTGAAGATGTCCTGGGAGAAGTTCCAAGAGCTGTTTAACGACAAATACTTTCCCGAGAGTATTCGTCACATGAAGGAGGTGGAGTTCATCAAATTGGAGCAGAATAATATGATCGTGTCGCAGTACGAGGCAAAATTTGCGGAGTTATCCCGGTTTGCGTCCCACCTGGTGGATAATGAAGAAAGAATGACGCGGATGTTTTTAAGAGGTTTGAAGCCGGAGATACGTCAACATCTTGTTTCTCATAAACTATGTTTGTATTCAGATGTTGTAAATAGGGCTCAGTTAGTGGAGCGCGATAACGAGACAACGCAACCAAAAGAGAGCAGCCGGCAAAATGATAATACCAGTGAGAGCAGTCATCGAAGCGGTGACAACAAGCGTGGAGGGAATCAACAGGCCAGAAATGGTAACCACTTCGGTGGTAATCAGGGCCAAAACAATAAGAATGGACATTTCAAGAAGAGGAGATTCAACAATGATGGAAAGACGTCAGCACCAGCACCTGTCGTTAAGGAAGGAGAACGACCACCTATCATATGTTTCAAATGCGGAGGGGAGGGGCACATCAGTCCAAACTGCGCGATGCCGTCCAAAGCATGTTATAATTGTGGAAGAGAAGGTCATTTAGCCCGATTTTGTCGTCTACCGAAGACAAATTCAGCTAGGATGGAGGCACAAAAGCCGTCCCAGAAAAGTCAAAACCGGTTGTGCAAGGGAGAGCGTTTGTTGTGAACTCCCAGAGAGCAAGGAACCCGAATGAGGTCATCACGGGTAAGCTTATTATAAACTCTAAAGAAGTTTATACTTTATTTGATACCGGTTCAACCCATTCTTTTATTTCTCCTACTTGCGCTCATCGATTAAATTTGATTCCGGAGAAATTAGACTTTGACTTATCTGTGGAAACTCCGTTGGGAGAAACCTTCATTACCTCCACTGTTTATAAGTCTTGTTTGGTTCAAGTTGGTACCCACACATTACCTATCGATCTGATTTCATTAAAAATACTTGCATTTGACGTGATTCTAGGGATTGATTGGTTAACTACTCATTATGCAAAAATTGATTGTTTTCGTAAGGTTGTTAGTTTCATATTCCTAATCGACCTATTATGCGAATTCAAGCAACCAAACCATTAAAATCAATCGCTGTCATCTCAAGCCATAAAACTATTCGTTTATTGAAAAACAGATGTCAAGCTTTCTTAGCTCATGTCACAGATCTAAACAAAAATACGTCAGTTTTGAATGATATTTCTATTGTTAATAAATTCCCAGACGTATTCCCTGAAGAACTTCCTGGTCTACCCCCAGAGCGTGAAATTGAATTTTGTATCGATCTTGAACCCGGTACAAAACCCATTTCTAAAGCCCCATATCGAATGGCTCCTATTGAACTTCAGGAGTTAAAGATCCAACTGCAGGAATTGTTAGACATTGGCTTTATTCGTCCTAGTACTTCTCCTTGGGGAGCTCCTGTTCTATTCGTGAAGAAGAAAGATGGAAGTATGCGACTTTGTATTGATTATCGGGAGTTGAATCATGTTACCATCAAAAACAGGTACCCATTGCCACGTATTGATGACCTGTTTGACCAGTTGCAAGGAGCACAATTCTTTTCAAAGATCGATCTTCGTTCTGGATATCATCAGCTGAAGGTTAGAACTGAGGATATTCCAAAGACGGCTTTTAGAACTCGGTACGGGCATTATGAATTCCTAGTCATGTCCTTTGGATTGACTAATGCTCCTGCTGCCTTCATGGATATGATGAACCGGGTATTCAAGGAATATTTGGATCACTTTGTGGTCGTCTTTATTGATGACATCCTTATTTATTCCAAAAGCCGTGAAGATCATGAGCAACACTTGAGGCTGGTACTCCAAAAGCTTCGTGAATACAAGCTTTATGCCAAGTTGAAGAAATGCAAGTTCTGGCTGGAGGAGGTAGTATTCCTTGGGCACGTAGTATCAAGTCGTGGAATATCGGTTGACCCGGCAAAGATTGAAGCTATTCAAAGCTGGGAGCAACCTAAATCAGTGACCGAGGTACGTAGCTTTCTTGGTTTAGCTGGTTATTATCGGAGATTCGTGGAAGGATTTTCTCGAATCGCTACTCCATTAACTCAGCTGACTCGGAAAGATACAAAGTTTGGTTGGAGCGAAGAATGTGAGCAGAGTTTTCAAGAACTCAAGAGGAGACTCATTTTAGCACCTGTTCTAACAATACCATCTGGCTCGGAGGGATTTGTCATCTACAGTGATGCTTCGAGCAAAGGGTTGGGATGCGTTCTCATGCAACATGGAAAAGTCATAGCCTATGCATCAAGACAACTCAAGGAATATGAGAGGAATTATCCTACTCATGATCTAGAGTTGGCAGCTGTTGTCTTTGCACTTAAAATTTGGAGGCATTACTTGTATGGGGAGAAAGTGGAGATCTTTACGGATCATAAAAGCCTCAAATATTTCTTCACTCAAAAGGAACTCAACATGCGACAACGACGTTGGCTTGAACTGTTGAAAGATTATGATCATACCATTCAATACCATCCTGGAAGAGCGAACATGGTAGCTGACGCATTGAGTAGGAGATCATATGCGGGTACAAGTGCAATATTAACAACGCAAAGGCCCATTTTGTGTGACTTGCAAAGGATGGAGATAGAGTTGAAGACTCCAGGGACCCATGTGATGATGGCGAATATACGAGTAGAACCGACTTTAATCGATAAAGTTAAAGCTGCTCAAGCTACAGACCTGGAGCTGATGCGTATGAGGAAGAAAGTGCAAGAAGGTGTTATGCCGGAAGCAAGAATCGATGAGGAAGGAATACTTCGAGTCAACTCCAGACTTTGTGTTCCTAACAACCCTGATTTAAAGTATGAAATCATGATGGAGGCGCACAACACACCGTTTGCAATCCATCCTGGAAGTACCAAAATGTATCATGATCTTCGTCATACATTTTGGTGGAGCAATATGAAGAGAGAGATAGCGTTGTTTATCTCAAGGTGTCTAACTTGTCAACGAGTCAAAGCGGAGCATCAAGTACCAAAAGGTCCATTGCAACCACTTGAAATTCCAGAATGGAAGTGGGAGCACATTACCATGGATTTCGTTACCGGTCTTCCTAGGGTTTCTCAAGGTATTGATGCGATTTGGGTCATTGTTGATAGATTGACCAAGTCTGCTCATTTCTTACCGATACGAGAAACTTATACACTTGAACGTCTTGCTCGTATGTACATAAACGAGATTGTAAGACTGCATGGTATGCCAGTATCCATAGTTTCTGATCGAGACTCAAGATTCACTTCACGATTTTGGGTTAGTTTACAAAAAGCTATGGGCACGGAGTTACGATTTAGTTCAGCATATCATCCTCAGACGGATGGACAATCAGAGAGGACTATTCAAACTCTTGAAGATCTATTAAGACTCTGTGTCTTTGACTTCAAGGAAGTTGGGACAAGTTCTTACCATTGGTGGAGTTTTCTTACAACAACAGTTATCAAGCAAGTATTGGCATGGCTCCATTCGAAGCATTGTATGGAGAAAATGTCGTTCTCCAGTATGCTGGGATGAGGTGGGCGAAGCAACGTTGTTGGGACCGGAGTTGGTACGTATGACTACAGAAAAGATTCAAACGATCCGACAACGTATAAAAACCTCACAAGATCGACAAAAGAGTTATGCTGATCTTCATCGAAAGGACGTGGAATTTGATGTAGGAGATCATGTGTTCTTACGTGTTGCTCCATGGAAAGGAGTTACAAGATTTGGAAAGAGAGGAAAGCTAAATCCTCGATTCATCGGTCCATTTTTAATCCTCGATCGAGTAGGAACTGTGGCTTATAGACTCGCTTTACCGCCAAGTATGTCTCGTGTTCATAACGTTTTCCACATATCCATGTTACGCAAATATGTGGAAGACCCGAACCACATTATTGAGTTAGAACCGGACGAAATAGCGGAGGATTTGACGTATGAAGAAGTTCCTGTTCAAATCTTGGATAAGAAGGAACATATTCTACGCTCCAAGGTTATACCTCAAGTCAAAGTTTTGTGGAGAAACCACGATGTTGAGGAAATGACTTGGGAGTTAGAATCAGAAATGAAATCAAGGTATCCTTACCTCTTCGACATACCAGGTACGTACCCTAATTTCGAGGGCGAAATTTCATAAGAAGGGGAGGTTGTAAGACCCCAATTTTTATAAATAAAGATGAATTTTCTATAAATATCATTTTTGAATATTATGGAGTTAATTTGATATAATGTTATAGTTGTGGGTAATATTTATAAATTTTGCAAAGTAAGCAAGTTGTTATAAAATATTCGTTTGGTCGGAGAATATTCTTTTTGTCGGGGAATATTCGTACGACGGCACAATCATTGGTGGACCCCACAACGGAATTATTGTCGGATTGAGAAAACGACAGAATTATCTTTCTATAAAAATAACGGCTGAGGTGTTACCGTTAAAACCGTTAAAACTGTTGAACTACTCGGTAGTAAAAGTACAGTAATACGCGTGGTTGCATAGTAGCACACGGTATTGATTATTGATGCTTACGTGAGAAGTCACTCAGCTATACTCAATTATTGCTACAGTAATTGCTGCATCATATCTCTTAAATTATTGTCATAGTATCATCTGTATAATATGTTATATTATTAAATCAATAATTGAGACGTTGTGGTAAGTTTGGTTATTTTATGGGGGGCCATATGTCATCATCTAAGAGTCTCTTCGTCAATAGTAATTACCGTCGTCAATAGTAATTACCGTCGTCAATAGTATTTACCTTGGTCAATAGTAATTACCTTCGTCAATATTATTTACCTTGGTCAATAGTATTTACCTTGGTCAATAGTAATTACCTTCGTCAATAGTATTTACCTTGGTCAATAGTAATTACTTTCGTCAATAGTAGTTGTCCCTTCAATATTACCAAGAGTCATTTGACTCTTCGTTAAGACCAAGAGTCATTTGACCCTTCGTTAAGACCAAGAGCCACCCTCGGTTTTTCTATAAATAGAGGCCTAGGGCTTCATTATTTTTCACGAATTCATTCAAACTATAGAGAGAGAAAGTATAGAGAGAATAAGAGAGAGAGAGAGAGAATAAAAGTATTCTGCTATATCACTTTTTCAATATCCAGTTCTTTTAAGGTAGGGAATATTATTTCTTTTATATTCATGAAGAGAACTTCTGTTATTCCATTCGTTATTATTCTGTTGGAATAACCAGTATACGCGGTCTACCCTATACTTGGTGACATTCTTCTATTATTCTGTTGGAACATCTTGTCTGTGTGTTTTACACTAGACCTGGTTCCGTTTATATTATTATTCTGTTGGAACATCCTGTCTGTGTGCTTTACACCGGACCTGGTTCCGTCTTGTTATTATTCTGTTGGAACATCCTGTCTGTGTGTTTTACACCGGACCTGGTTCCGTCTTGTTATTATTCTGTTGGAACATCCTGTCTGTGTGTTTTACACCGGACCTGGTTCCATTATTTATTATCATGTCGGAATATCTTGTCTGTGCGTTTACGCCGGACCTGGTTCCATTATTTATTATTCTGTTGGAATAACCTGTCTGTGCGGTCTATCGCATGCATAGTGATTTCTTTTGTTATTCCATTCTTTATTATACTCAGTTGGTTAAGTTTTGACTTCTATACTCCATGAAATTTGTGGAATATCCTTGATAGTTGCGTTTCATCCAGTATCTTTTCAAGAAAATATTCTTCTAAGCATTCTTGAATTTTACTCCACAATGCAGTATCATGTTGTCAATTTGGACGTTGTTAATTCCTGGATAAATTAATTCTTGAACTTGTTTTATTGAATTCTTATATCATTGTCATCATCCTCATGTTTATAAAATATTGAAAGTCATCTGTGGCCTGTAGTGCATAGATGGACTTGGTATGATTATGACCAGGGATTATTCGGTATAATCATGACCGTAATGTTACAAATGATGTGGTAAAAGTCCTCATTGGCCCGTAGTGCATTGATGGACAGTTGCTGGCATGATCATGACCATTAATGAATACACGAATATCCTTGGCCGTAGTGCAGGGGTGATTCGATGATGTGGATTATTTTATTAAGCTGAGTCTCAGCGATCGCAGTGTTGAAAAACCTTTTAAATCATAAAAGATAGTAGAGTTTATTTTCTACTTGACTCTTTTAATGGATTGCTTGTTCCGCTGCAGTTAAACTTGATGTCTATTATATTTTATCAGTTTAACATTGTTGAAGGCTAATGATAATTTATTCTGCATTATCTTAGTCATAATATTTCTTACTGGGCTAGTTGAGCTCACCCTTCTTTCACTGTTCTCTTCAGGAAATGAGAACGTAGCTGGGGCAAGTCGGGGAACGGAGTGATGGTCCGAATGATAGTATTAGTTAGTAGTCCTCACTATTCTATGTAATGGTGTGTTAATAAATGTAATGAGGACTCCTTTTGAGTATGAATAGTCTCTAGAAGATAATATTTGTATTCAAACTCACAGTTTATGTTTTGTCGTATTGTACACGACAGTTGTATTAATCAGTTGTATTTGTATTCTGTACTATGTATCTGACGACCCAAGATGGGTGATGTATACCTAATTTTGGGGGCGTCACAATATATATATATATAGAATGGCGATCAAATCCGGGAGTCGGGATTTTCTTAAAATCCGGACCTTTTTTTTTTTTTTTTTGCTTTTTTTTTTAAAATAACTTAAAAAAAATATTTAATATTTTATGGAACTGAAATTTTTTCATAATACAATATTTTGGACGTGTTTTGTATATACCTATAACCAAAAGTGGTGGTACAGTCTGCACAGACAGTACCACCATATTTTGTTATACGTACCCAAATCACACCCAAAACACGTATTATGAAAAATTTCAATTCCATAAATTTTTTTTTTTTTAGTTGTTTCAAAAAAAAAAAAAATTTAAAGGTCCGGATTTTATAGAGTCCGGGATCCCGGACTGGATCCGGACTCTATATATATATATTAATTTCGTGATAAAAATATTTATAATGTAATAATAGGGTTAAAAATGGGTACCTCTTTCATTCTAAAGTACTAACAAATATTTAGAAAGTGTAATGCACAATGTCATTGAGTTGTTATAGATATGATTGCTAGTGGCATATTTGAAGTCTGTTACACATTACACAAATTTCACCAAGCCTCAAATATCTGACACAAGTACTTGATGTATTTTGACGAGTCCATTGTCTCATATACGCTTACTTGCACCAGAATTCTAACATCCAAATGAAAAAGGAAAATATCAGAAGAATGTCGTAGTTTCAGTTCTCATACTTGAAGGGAAATCACATGTTACATGCGAAAACCAAAAAGCATGATCATTAATAATTATGTTGGATCTCATGTCAACTAACAGCATGTCCAAAAACATAGTAGTATAGCACCGTTCATACATAACACAATGTTATATATAGTTAAAGAACGATACATTACCCTCATTAGTTTTTATCCATTTTTGGCAATTGTATAAAATAAAATAAACATATTGGTGTATGATATAATGTATGTTATACGATTATAAATGGTATATAATACTGTAAAATTCTAAAAAATAGATTTATTGAGTTATTATGGTTAGTAATGTTGAAACTTATATATATGTATGGTATAATATTATAAAAGGTTTAATATTATAAAAATTCAAAAATTGGTGTAATTATGTAGGACATGTGAAAATCGGAGTAATGGATGAGCACATTAATTATGTAGGACAGATGTTGCAATATGGGAATGACAAATGTCATGCAATGGTGTTATGTACTGCAATTTAGTATATTTAATAAATCTTGTATGGATGTTAAGTAGCTCTGAAAGAATCACTGTTCTGACTGACAATGAAATTGGTGATTATAATTTTTTTTTGTTCCTTGACTGTTGTTTGAAATTTAGTAAAAAGTGACCTTTTGATACTCGCTTGTATTTCGCCGTCCTATAAAAGTATAATATGCAAATGGTAAGATGTTGTAATTTTGGAGTTGCGTATGTATGTGTGTGTGTGTGTGTGTGTGTGTATATATATATATTATATTAATATATATATATATATATATATATATATATATACAAACCTTTTCATCCAACAATACCATCTCGATGCTGTTTATGTAGTTTGCTTTGTTGAAAATTGACATATTCTAGAGTCGAGTTATCCTGACTTTAATCTTTCACGTCTCTTTGACAGGGCTGATGTCATCAACAAAAAATCGTATCTAGATTATCAGAACAGTTAACATTATCAAAACAGCTTAATTTTATAGTGATTTAGGGGATTATAAATTCAAAATATTAATTTGTGATTAAAAAAAGTAGTGATTTTAGGAGATTAATAATTAAATTAGTAATGATAATATTAGAACATTTAATATTTAGAACAATTTAGATTTATAGTCATTTAAGGGATTATAAAATCAAAATATTAATGTGGAATTAAAAAGTAGTTGATAGGTTTTCAAGTTTATAGTATTTTGATGATAACAATTATTGGTAATATAATCTTCTCCGTAAAGTTTATAATTTAATCATTTTGTATGTTATATTAATTATTTTATATTATTTTCCATATTTGAATTAATTTTTATTGACCTTGATAATTTAAATATCAAGTGTTAAATAAATTAATTCATATAGAAATTTTCAAGGCAAAGAGATCCTATTTTCTTTTAAACTCACAAAACAAAATTGGACACAAAAAGTTTTTATTGCATGCATGTATATATATATAACTGTGTATGTGTGTGTAAAGTATGAAGTAACCATCTTTTTGGGACAAAGGAATTGAAAGTGCCGAAATTGAATGTGCTTGATCATTTATTAGTTTGACCAAATATTAGTAAGTTTGAAATTCAACTCATGCCTTGACCGAATTTGATAAACTCTCTTTAGAAGATGAAATTTTTGATGGGCTGAATTCTATCCGAACCATTAAAATTAAATTAAAGCAATCTCATATATTGATTTCAAAAAACAGATTTTAAAATTATCATTTTACCCCCGACCTCAAAAATATATAAATAGAGAATTTTTTATTATTTGGTTTTTGCTAATTCAAGTGAAAAGAAAAACTTACTCTCCTTGCCTACATACTCTCTCTAAAGCTTTATATCTCTTTTTATCAAAGTTTTGATTATTTGAGAAGAGAAAATTGGTCCAAGTAATTGAGATAAGTCATTTGATTTAACTTAGTTGAATTATTTCTTACTTGTTTTAAATTTATAGATATGGCGAAATAAATTGTTATACACAATTTTATATATCTATATTTCATCTATTTGACAAATAAAAAGTTATACTTAGACGCCGAAAGGTACTGAGATATTCCTTAAGGTGAGGAAATAGAACCGTACGGTTCCTTATAGTACTAAGTAACTTTTTATTGATTATTATTTTATATAAATATTGTAAAATAGATATACACTTGACAGTTCAAAACGACACTGAGATATACCTCCAAAAAGAGTGAATCATCCGAACTGGATTTGAAAATCTAAGTGATCTATTGAAAATATTTATATAAATATCAATTGTGAAATTATAAATTCTATCATACTTAGACGTCGAAAGGCTACAGAGATATTCTCTTAAGTGAAGGAATCGAACCGTACGATTCCTTATACTACTAAGTGACTTTATTTATAAATCACATAATAGATAAAAATATTACTCCCTCCGTCCCATGATAAAAGTCCTTATTACTATTTTGGATAGTCCCATGTTAAATGTCCAATTTTCTTTAATAACTAAACTTTTTAATATTTTTTCCAATTATGCTTGAAGAATTAAATATCTCATTCTTTTTGTAAGACCCCAACTTTTATAAATAAAGATGAATTTTTTTATAAATATCATTTTTGAATATTATGGAGTTAATTTGATATAATGTTATAGTGTGGGGTAATATTTTAAATTTTGCAAAGTACGCAAGTTGTTATATAATATTCGATTGGTCGGGGAATATTCGTTTT